>JAPQWS010000054.1:17162500-17762500 GCA_028651295.1 Catharanthus roseus
ACATTCCAATTAATGCCCGAATTCGTGTACTATTATTACGTTTTTTACAAAATTTATGTCCGTAAAAATATTCTCTAAAAAAGTCGCTCAAAACGACTCTGAATGTTTTTTATGTTGTTTTAATACACCGGACAAATTTTCACATTCCAATTAATGCCCGAATTCGTGTACTAATAATCACGTTTTTTACAAAATTTAGGTCGAGAAAAATATTCTATAATAAACTTCTCAAAACTACTCTGAATGTTTTTTTTATTATGTTTTAATACACAAGAAAAAATTTTCACATTCCCATTAATACCCTGGATTCGTGTACTAACCATCACGTTTTTTACAAAATTTAGGTCCCGAAAAAAAATTCTCTAAAAAGTCTGCTCAAAACGACTCTGACTGTTTTTTATTATGTTTTAATACACTGCACAAATTTTCACATTCCAATTAATGCCCGAATTCGTGTACTAATCATCACTTTTTTTACAAAATTTAGGTTCGAAAAAAAAATTCTCTAAAAACTGCTCAAAACGACTCGAATGTTTTTTTATGTTGTTTTAATATACTGCACAAATTTTAACATTCCAATTAATGCCCGCATTCATGTACTAATCATCACGTTTTTTACAAAATTTAGGTCTTGAAAAAAGTTCTCTAAAAAACATCTCAAAACGACCCTGAATGTTTTTTATGTTGTTTTCATACACCGGATAAATCTTCACATTACCATTAATGCCCGAATTCGTGTACTAACCACCACGTTTTTTACAAAATTTATGTCCGGAAAAAAAATTCTCTAAAAAACCGCTTAAAACGACTCGAATGTTTTTTTATTATGTTTCGATACACTAGACAAGTTTTCACATTCCCATTAATGCCCGAATTCGTGTACTAACCATCACGTTTTTTACAAAATTTAGGTCCGAAAAAAAATTCTCTAAAAAAATGCTCAAAACGACTCTGAATGTCTTTTATGTTGTTTTAATACATATATAAATTTTCACATTCCCAATAATGCCCGAATTTGGGTACTAATCATCACGTTTTTTATAAAATTTAGGTCCGGAAAAAAAATTCTCTAATAAATAGCTCAACACGACTCGAATGTTTTTTTATTATGTTTCAACACACTGCATAAGTTTTCACATTCTCATTAATGCCCGAATTTGTGTACTAACCATCACTTTTTTTTACAAAATTTAGCTCCGGAAAAAGTTTCTCTAAAAAATTGCTCAAAACGACTCGAATGTTTTTTATGTTGTTTTAATACACCGCATAAATTTTCACATTTCAATTAATGCCCGAATTCGTGTAATAATCATCACGTTTGTTACAAAATTTATGTCCGTGAAAAAAATTCGGTAAAAAACTTCTCAAAACGATTCGAATGTTTTTTTATGTTGTTTTAATACACCGGACAAATTTTCACATTCCAATTAATGCCCGAATTCGTGTACATAATCACGTTTTTTACAAAATTTAAGTCCGAAAAAAAATTCTCTAAAAACTGCTCAAAACGACTCGAATGTTTTTTTATGTTGTTTCAATACACCGGACAAGTTTTCACATTCCCATTAATGCCCGAATCGTGTACTAACCCATCACGTTTTTTACAAAATTTTGGTCCGGGAAAAAAAAATTTTCTAATAAATCGCTCAAAACGACTACGAATGTTTTTTTATTATGTTTCAATACACCGGACAAGTTTTCACATTCCCATTAATGCCCGAATTCGTGTACTAACCATCACGTTTTTTACAAAAATTTTGGTCCGGGAAAAAAATTTTCTAATAAACTGCTCAAAACGACTCTGAATGTTTTTTATTATGTTTCAATACACCAGACAAGTTTTCACATTCCCATTAATGCCCGAATTCGTGTACTAACCCATCACGTTTTTTACAAAATTTTGGTCCGGAAAAAAATTTTCTAATAAACTGCTCAAAACGACTCTGAATGTTTTTTATTATGTTTCAATACACCAGACAAGTTTTCACATTCCCATTAATGCCCGAATTCGTGTACTAACCATCACGTTTTTTACAAAATGTAGGTCCGGAAAAAAATTCGATAAAAAGCTGCTCAAAACGATTCTGACTGTTTTTTATTATGTTTTAATACGCCAGACAAATTTTTACATTCCCATTAATGCCCGAATTCGTGTACTAACCATCATGTTTTTTTACTGAATATAGGTCTGGAAAAAAATTCTCTAAAAAACATCTCAAAACGACTCTGAATATATTTAATGTTGTTTTAATATACCAGACAAATTTTAACATTCCAATTAATGCCCGAATTCGTGTACTAATCATCACGTTTTTTACAAAATTTAGGTCCTGAAAAAAGTTCTCTAAAAAACATCTCAAAATGACCCTGAATGTTTTTTATGTTGTTTTCATACACCAAACAAATTTTCACATTACCATTAATGCCCGAATTCGTGTACTAACCATCACGTTTTTTACAAAATATATGTCCGGAAAAAAATTCTCTAAAAAACTGCTTAAAACGACTCTGAATGTTTTTTATTATGTTTCGATACACTAGACAAGTTTTCACATTCCCATTAATGCCCGAATTCGTGAACTAACCATCACGTTTTTTACAAAATTTAGGTCCGGAAAAAAATTCTCTAAAAAATGCTCAAAACGACTCTGACTGTTTTTTATTATGTTTTAATACACCAGACAAATTTTGACATTCCCATTAATGCCCGGATTCGTGTACTAACCATCACGTTTTTTTACAAAATTTAGGTCTGGAAGTAAAATTCTCTAACTAATTGTTAAAAACGACTCTGAATGTTTTTTATGTTGTTTTAATATACCAGACAAATTTCCACATTCCAATTAATGCCCGAATTCGTGTACTAATCATCACGTTTTTTACAAAATTTAGGTCTTGAAAAAAATTCTCTAAAAAACTTCTCAAAACGACTCTGAATGTTTTTTATTATGTTTTAATACCCCGGAAAAATTTTCACATTCCAATTAATGCCCGAATTCGTGTACTATTATTACGTTTTTTTACAAAATTTATGTCCGGAAAAAATATTCTCTAAAAAAGTCTGCTCAAAACGACTCGAATGTTTTTTATGTTGTTTTAATACACCGGACAAATTTTCACATTCCAATTAATGCCCGAATTCGTGTACTAATAATCACGTTTTTTACAAAATTTAGGTCGAGAAAAATATTCTATAATAAACTTCTCAAAACTACTCTGAATGTTTTTTTTATTATGTTTTAATACACAAGAAAAATTTTCACATTCCCATTAATACCTGGATTCGTGTACTAACCATCACGTTTTTTACAAAATTTAGGTCCCGAAAAAAATTCTCTAAAAAGCTGCTCAAAACGACTCTGACTGTTTTTTATTATGTTTTAATACACCAGACAAATTTTCACATTCCAATTAATGCCCGAATTCGTGTACTAATCATCACTTTTTTTACAAAATTTAGGTTCAGAAAAAAATTCTCTAAAAACTGCTCAAAACGACTCGAATGTTTTTTTATGTTGTTTTAATATACTGCATAAATTTCCACATTCCAATTAATGCCCGAATTCGTGTACTAATAATCACGTTTTTTTACAAAATTTAGGTCTTGAAAAAAATTCTCTAAAAAACTTCTCAAAACGAATCGAATGTTTTTTTATTATGTTTTAATACTCCGTAAAAATTTTCACATTCCTATTAATGCCCGAATTCGTGTACTCTTCATCACGTTTTTTACAAAATTTATATCCGGGAAAAATATTCTCTAAAAAAGTCTGCTCAAAACGACTCGAATGTTTTTTATGTTGTTTTAATACCCCAAGCAAATTTTCACATTCCAATTAATGCCCGAATTCGTGTACTAATAATCACGTTTTTTACAAAATTTAGGTCGAGAAAAAAAAATTTCAGTAATAAACTTCTAAAAACTACTCGAATGTTTTCTATTATGTTTCAATACACCAGACAAGTTTTCACATTCCCATTAATGCCCGAATTCGTGTACTAACCATCACGTTTTTTTACAAAATTTAGGTCCGGAAGAAAATTCTCTAACTAATTGTTCAAAACGACTCGAATGTTTTTTTATGTTGTTTTAATATACTGGACAAATTTCCACATTCCAATTAATGCCCGAATTCGTGTACTAATAATCACGTTTTTTACAAAATTTAGGTCTTGAAAAAAATTCTCTAAAAAACTTCTCAAAACGACTCTGAATGTTTTTTATTATGTTTTAATACCCCGGAAAAATTTTCACATTCCAATTAATGCCCGAATTCGTGTACTATTATCACGTTTTTTACAAAATTTATGTCCGGGAAAAAATATTCTCTAAAAAGCTGCTCAAAACGACTCTGAATGTTTTTTATGTTGTTTTAATACACCGGACAAATTTTCACATTCCAATTAATGCCCGAATTCGTGTACTAATAATCACGTTTTTTACAAAATTTAGGTCGAGAAAAATATTCTATAATAAACTTCTCAAAACTACTCTGAATGTTTTTTTTATTATGTTTTAATATACAAGAAAAATTTTCACATTCCCATTAATACCCGGATTCGTGTACTAACCATCACGTTTTTTACAAAATTTAGGTCCCGAAAAAAATTCTCTAAAAAGCTGCTCAAAACGACTCTGACTGTTTTTTATTATGTTTTAATACACCAGACAAATTTTCACATTCCAATTAATGCCCGAATTCGTGTACTAATCATCACATTTTTCACAAAATTTAGGTTCAGAAAAAAATTCTCTAAAAAACTGCTCAAAACGACTCTGAATGTTTTTTATGTTGTTTTAATATACCAGACAAATTTCCACATTCCAATTAATGCCCGAATTCGTGTACTAATAATCACGTTTTTTACAAAATTTAGGTCTTGAAAAAAATTCTCTAAAAAACTTCTCAAAACGACTCTGAATGTTTTTTATTATGTTTTAATACCCCGGAAAAATTTTCACATTCCAATTAATGCCCGAATTCGTGTACTATTATCACGTTTTTTACAAAATTTATGTCCGGAAAAAATATTCTCTAAAAAGTCGCTCAAAACGACTCGAATGTTTTTTTATGTTGTTTTAATACACCGGACAAATTTTCACATTCCAATTAATGCCCGAATTCGTGTACTATTATTACGTTTTTTTACAAAATTTAGGTTCGAAAAAAAATTCTCTAAAAAACTGCTCAAAACGACTCGAATGTTTTTTATGTTGTTTTAATATACTGCATAAATTTCCACATTCCAATTAATGCCCGAATTCGTGTACTAATAATCACGTTTTTTTACAAAATTTAGGTCTTGAAAAAAAATTCTCTAAAAAACTTCTCAAAACGAATCGAATGTTTTTTTATTATGTTTTAATACTCCGTAAAAAATTTTCACATTCCTATTAATGCCCGAATTCGTGTACTATTCATCACGTTTTTTACAAAATTTATATCCGGAAAAAATATTCTCTAAAAAGTCGCTCAAAACGACTCGAATGTTTTTTTATGTTGTTTTAATACCCCTGCACAAATTTTCACATTCCAATTAATGCCCGAATTCGTGTACTAATAATCACGTTTTTTACAAAATTTAGGTCGAGAAAAAAAATTCCGTAATAAACTTCTAAAAACTACTCCGAATGTTTTTTATTATGTTTCAATACACTGGACAAGTTTTCACATTCCCATTAATGCCCGAATTCGTGTACTAACCATCACGTTTTTTACAAAATTTAGGTCCGGAAGAAAAATTCTCTAACTAATTGTTCAAAACGACTCAATGTTTTTTATCTGTCGTTTTAATATACCAGCATAAATTTTCACATTCCAATTAATGCCCGAATTCGTGTACTAATAATCACGTTTTTTACAAAATTTAGGTCTTGAAAAAAATTCTCTAAAAAAACTTCTCAAAACGACTCTGAATGTTTTTTATTATGTTTTAATACCCCGGAAAAATTTTCACATTCCAATTAATGCCCGAATTCGTGTACTATTATCACGTTTTTTACAAAATTTATGTCCAGAAAAATATTCTCTAAAAAGCTGCTCAAAACGACTCGAATGTTTTTTTATGTTGTTTTAATACACCGGACAAATTTTCACATTCCAATTAATGCCCGAATTCGTGTACTAATAATCACGTTTTTTACAAAATTTAGGTCGAGAAAAATATTCTATAATAAACTTCTCAAAACTACTCTGAATGTTTTTTTTATTATGTTTTAATATACAAGAAAAATTTTCACATTCCCATTAATACCCGGATTCGTGTACTAACCATCACGTTTTTTACAAAATTTAGGTCCCGAAAAAAATTCTCTAAAAAGTCGCTCAAAACGACTCTTACTTGTTTTTTTATTATGTTTTAATACACTGCACAAATTTTCACATTCCAATTAATGCCCGAATTCGTGTACTAATCATCACATTTTTCACAAAATTTAGGTTCGTAAAAAAAATTCTCTAAAAAAGCTGCTCAAAACGACTCGAATGTTTTTTTATGTTGTTTTAATATACCGCATAAATTTCCACATTCCAATTAATGCCCGAATTCGTGTACTAATAATCACGTTTTTTTACAAAATTTAGGTCTTGAAAAAAATTCTCTAAAAAAACTTCTCAAAACGAATCGAATGTTTTTTATTATGTTTTAATACTCCGGAAAAAATTTTCACATTCCTATTAATGCCCGAATTCGTGTACTATTCATCACGTTTTTTACAAAATTTATGTCCAAAAAAATATTCTTTAAAAAGCTGCTCAAAACGACTCGAATGTTTTTTATGTTGTTTTAATACCCCTGCACAAATTTTCACATTCCAATTAATGCCCGAATTCGTGTACTAATAATCACGTTTTTTACAAAATTTAGGTCGAGAAAAAAAATTTCGTAATAAACTTCTAAAAACTACTCGAATGTTTTTTTATTATGTTTCAATACACTGGACAAGTTTTCACATTCCCATTAATGCCCGAATTCGTGTACTAACCATCACGTTTTTTTACAAAATTTAGGTCCGGAAGAAAATTCTCTAACTAAGCTGCTCAAAAAGACTCTGAATGTTTTTTTATGTTGTTTTAATATACTGGACTAATTTCCACATTCCAATTAATGCCCGAATTCGTGTACTAATAATCACGTTTTTTACAAAATTTAGGTCTTGAAAAAAAATTCTCTAAAAAACTTCTCAAAACGACTCGAATGTTTTTTTATTATGTTTTAATACCCCTAGAAAAATTTTCACATTCCAATTAATGCCCGAATTCGTGTACTATTATCACGTTTTCTACAAAATTTAGGTTCGAAAAAAAAATCTCTAAAAAACTGCTCAAAACGACTCGAATGTTTTTTTATGTTGTTTTAACATACTGCACAAATTTCCACATTCCAATTAATGCCCGAATTCGTGTACTAATAATCACGTTTTTTACAAAATTTAGGTCTTGAAAAAAATTCTCTAAAAAACTTCTCAAAACGAATCGAATGTTTTTTTATTATGTTTCAATACACTAGACAAGTTTTCACATTCCTATTAATGCCCGAATTCGTGTACTATTCATCACGTTTTTTACAAAATTTATGTCCGGGAAAAAATATTCTCTAAAAAGTCTGCTCAAAACGACTCGAATGTTTTTTTATGTTGTTTTAATACACCGGACAAATTTTCACATTCCAATTAATGCCCGAATTCGTGTACTAATAATTACGTTTTTTACAAAATTTAGGTCGAGAAAAAAAATTCTGTAATAAACTTCTCAAAACTACTCTAAATGTTTTTTATTATGTTTTAATACACCAGAAAAATTTTCACATTCCCATTAATACCCGGATTCGTGTACTAACCATCACGTTTTTTACAAAATTTAGGTCTGGAAAAAAATTCGATAAAAAGCTGCTCAAAACGATTCTGACTGTTTTTTATTATGTTTTAATACAATAGACAAATTTTTACATTCCCATTAATGCCCGAATTTGTGTACTAACAATCATGTTTTTTACAGAATATAGGTCTTGAAAAAAATTCTCTAAAAAACATCTCAAAACGACTCTGAATGTTTTTTATGTTGTTTTCATACACCAGACAAATTTTCACATTCCAATTAATGCCCGAATTCGTGTACTAATAATCACGTTTTTTACAAAATTTAGGTCGGGAAAAAAATTCTAAAATAAACTTCTCAAAACTACACTGAATGATTTTTATTATGTTTTAATACACCAGAAAAATTTTCACATTCCCATTAATACCCGGATTCGTGTACTAACCATCACGTTTTTTACAAAATTTAGGTCCGGAAAAAAATTCTCTTAAAAACTGCTTAAAACGACTCTGAATGTTTTTTATTATGTTTCAATACACTAGACAAGTTTTCACATTCCCATTAATGCCCGAATTCGTGTACTAACCATCACGTTTTTACAAAATTTAGGTCCGGAAATAAATTCTCTAACTAACTGCTCAAATGGACTCTGAATGTTTTTTGTTTGTTTTAATATACCAGACAAATTTCCACTTTACAATTAATGCCCGAATTCGTGTACTAATCATCACGTTTTTTTACAAAATTTAGGTCTTGAAAAATATTCTCTAAAAAAACTTCTCAAAAGGACTCGAATGTTTTTTTATTATGTTTTAATACCCCAGAAAAATTTTCACATTCCAATTAATGCCCGAATTCGTGTACTATTCATCACGTTTTTTAAAAAATTTGTGTCCAGAAAAAAATTCTCTAAAAACCTGCTCAAAACGACTCTGAATGTTTTTTATGTTGTTTTAATACACCAGACAAATTTTCACATTCCAATTAATGCCCGAATTCGTGTACTAAAAATCACGTTTTTTACAAAATTTAGGTCGGGAAAAAAATTCTGTAATAAACTTCTCAAAACTACACTGAATGATTTTTATTATGTTTTAATACACCAGAAAAATTTTCACATTCCCATTAATACCCGGATTCGTGTACTAACCATCACGTTTTTTACAAAATTTAGGTCCGGAAAAAAATTCTCTAAAAAGCTGCTCAAAACGACTCTGACTGTTTTTTATTATGTTTTAATACACCAGACAAATTTTGACATTCCCATTAATGCCCGGATTCGTGTACTAACCATCACGTTTTTTACAAAATGTAGGTCCGGAAAAAAATTCGATAAAAAGCTGCTCAAAACGATTCTGACTATTTTTTATTATGTTTTAATACGCCAGACAAATTTTTACATTCCCATTAATGCCCGAATTCGTGTACTAACCATCATGTTTTTTACTGAATATAGGTCTGGAAAAAAATTCTCTAAAAAACATCTCAAAACGACTCTGAATATATTTTATGTTGTTTTAATATACCAGACAAATTTTAACATTCCAATTAATGCCCGAATTCGTGTACTAATCATCACGTTTTTTACAAAATTTAGGTCTTGAAAAAAGTTCTCTAAAAAACATCTCAAAACGACCCTGAATGTTTTTTATGTTGTTTTCATACACCAGAAAAATTTTCACATTACCATTAATGCCTAAATTCGTGTACTAACCATCACGTTTTTTACAAAATTTATGTCCGGAAAAAAATTCTCTAAAAAACTGCTTAAAACGACTCTGAATGTTTTTTATTATGTTTCGATACACTAGACAAGTTTTCACATTCCCATTAATGCCCGAATTCTTGTACTAACCATCACGTTTTTTACAAAATTTAGGTCCGGAAAAAAATTCTCTAAAAAATGCTCAAAACGACTCTGACTGTTTTTTATTATGTTTTAATACAGCAGACAAATTTTGACATTCCCATTAATGCCCGGATTCGTGTACTAACCATCACGTTTTTTACAAAATGTAGGTCCGGAAAAAAATTCGATAAAAAGCTGCTCAAAACGATTCTGACTGTTTTTTATTATGTTTTAATACGCCAAACAAATTTTTACATTCCCATTAATGCCCGAATTCGTGTACTAACCATCATGTTTTTTTACTCGAATATAGGTCCCGGGAAAAAAATTCTCTAAAAAACATCTTAAAACGACTCGAATATTTTTTTATGTTGTTTTAATATACTGGACAAATTTTAACATTCCAATTAATGCCCGCATTCGTGTACTAATCATCACGTTTTTTACAAAATTTAGGTCTTGAAAAAAGTTCTCTAAAAAACATCTCAAAACGACTCGAATGTTTTTTATGTTGTTTTCATACACCGGATAAATCTTCACATTACCATTAATGCCCGAATTCGTGTACTAACCACCACGTTTTTTACAAAATTTATGTCCGGAAAAAAATTCTCTAAAAAACTCGCTTAAAACGACTCGAATGTCTTTTATGTTGTTTTAATACATATATAAATTTTCACATTCCCAATAATGCCCGAATTTGGGTACTAATCATCACGTTTTTTTATAAAATTTAGGTCCGGAAAAAAAATTCTCTAATAAATAGCTCAACACGACTCGAATGTTTTTTTATTATGTTTCAACACACCGCATAAGTTTTCACATTCTCATTAATGCCCGAATTTGTGTACTAACCATCACTTTTTTTACAAAATTTAGCTCCGGGAAAAAGTTTCTCTAAAAAATTGCTCAAAACGACTCGAATGTTTTTTTATGTTGTTTTAATACACCGGATAAATTTTCACATTTCAATTAATGCCCGAATTCGTGTAATAATCATCACGTTTGTTACAAAATTTATGTCCAGAAAAAAAATTCGGTAAAAAACTTCTCAAAACGATTCTGAATGTTTTTTATATTGTTTTAATACACCAGACAAATTTTCACATTCCAATTAATGCCCGAATTCGTGTACATAATCACGTTTTTTACAAAATTTAGGTCCAGAAAAAAATTCTCTAAAAAACTGCTCAAAACGACTCTGAATGTTTTTTATGTTGTTTTAATACACCTTACAAATTTTCACATTCCCAATAATGCCCGAACTCGTGTCACGTTTTTTACAAAATTTTGGTCCGGAAAAAAATTCTCTAATAAACTGCTCAAAACGACTCTGAATGTTTTTCATTATGTTTCAATACACCAGACAAGTTTTCACATTCCCATTAATGCCCGAATTCGTGTACTAACCCATCACGTTTTTTACAAAATTTAGGTCCGGAAAAAAATTCTCTAAAAAACTGCTTAAAACGACTCTGAATGTTTTTTATTATGTTTCAATACACTAGACAAGTTTTCACATTCCCATTAATGCCCGAATTTTTTTTACAAAATTTAGGTCCGGAAAAAAATTCTCTAAAAAACTGCTTAAAACGACTCTAAATGTTTTTTATTATGTTTCAATACACTAGACAGGTTTTCACATTCCCATTAATGCCCGAATTCATGTACTAACCATCACGTTTTTTACAAAATTTAGGTCCGGAAAAAAATTCTCTAAAAAACTGCTCAAAAAGACTCTGAATGTTTTTTATGTTTTTTTAATACACCATACAAATTTTCACATTCCCAATAATGCCCAAATTCGTGTACCAATCATCACGTTTTTTACAAAATCTAGGTCGGGAAAAAAAATTCTCTAATAAATTGCTCAAAAAGACTCTGAATGTTTTTTATGTTGTTTTAATACACCATATTTTCACATTCCCATTAATGCCCGAATTCGTGTACTAACCATCACATTTTTTACAAAATTTAGGTCCGGGAAAAAAAATTCTCTAAAAAACTGCTCAAAACGACTCTGAATGTTTTTTATGTTGTTTTAATACACCAGACAAATTTTCACATTCCCATTAATGTCCGAATTCGTGTACTAATCATCACGTTTTTTACAAAATTTAGGTCCAGAAAAAAATTCTCTAAAAAACTGTTAAAAACGACTCTGAATGTTTTCTATGTTGTTTTAATACACTTTACAAATTTTCACATTCCCATTAATGTCCGAATTCGTGTACTAATCATCACGTTTTTTACAAAATTTAGGTCCGGAAAAAAATTATCTAAAAAACTTCTCAAAACGACTCTAAATGTTTTTTATTATGTTTTAATACCCCAGAAAAATTTTCACATTCCAATTAATGCCAGAATTCGTGTACTATTCATCACGTTTTTTACAAAATTTATGTCCAGAAAAAAATTCTCTAAAAAACTGCTCAAAACGACTCTGAATGTCTTTTATGATGTTTTAATACACCATACAAATTTTCACATTCCCAATAATGCCCGAATTTGTGTACTAATCATCACGTTTTTTAAAAAATTTAGGTACGGAAAAAAATTCTCTAAAAAACTGCTCAAAACGACTCTGAATGTCTTTTATGATGTTTTAATACACCATACAAATTTTCACATTCCTAATAATGCCCGAATTTGTGTACTAATCATCACGTTTTTTACAAAATTTAGGTCTTGAAAAAAGTTCTCTAAAAAACATCTCAAAACGACTCTGAATGTTTTTTATGTTGTTTTCATACACCAGACAAATTTTCACATTCCCATTAATGCCCGAATTCGTGTACTAACCATCACGTTTTTTACAAAATTTATGTCCGGAAAAAAATTCTCTAAAAAACTGCTTAAAACGACTGTGAATGTTTTTTATTATGTTTCAATACACTAGACAAGTTTTCACATTCCCATTAATGCCCGAATTCGTGTACTAACCATCACGTTTTTACAAAATTTAGGTCCGGAAATAAATTCTCTAACTAACTGCTCAAAACGACTCTGAATGTTTTTTATGTTGTTTTAATATACCAGACAAATTTCCACATTACAATTAATGCCCGAATTCGTGTACTAATCATCACGTTTTTTACAAAATTTAGGTCTTGAAAAATATTCTCTAAAAAACTTCTCAAAAGGACTCTGAATGTTTTTTATTATGTTTTAATACCCCAGAAAAATTTTCACATTCCAATTAATGCCCGAATTCATGTACTATTCATCACGTTTTTTAAAAAATTTATGTCCAGAAAAAAATTCTCTAAAAACCTGCTCAAAACGACTCTGAATGTTTTTTATGTTGTTTTAATACACCAGACAAATTTTCACATTCCAATTAATGCCCGAATTCGTGTACTAATAATCACGTTTTTTACAAAATTTAGGTCGGGAAAAAAATTCTGTAATAAACTTCACAAAACTACACTGAATGTTTTTTATTATGTTTTAATACACAAGAAAAATTTTCATATTCCCATTAATACCCGGATTCGTGTACTAACCATCACGTTTTTTACAAAATTTAGGTCCCGAAAAAAATGCTCTAAAAAGCTGCTCAAAACGACTCTGACTGTTTTTTATTATGTTTTAATACACCAGACAAATTTCACATTCCCATGAATGCCCGGATTTGTGTACTAACAATCATGTTTTTTACAGAATATAGGACCGGAAAAAAATTCTCTAAAAAACATCTCAAAACGACTCTGAATGTTTTTTATGTTGTTTTAATATACCAGACAAATTTTAACATTCCAATTAATGCCCGAATTCGTGTACTAATCATCACGTTTTTTACAAAATTTAGGTCTTGAAAAAAAGTTCTCTAAAAAACATCTCAAAACGACTCTGAATGTTTTTTATGTTGTTTTCATACACCAGACAAATTTTCACATTCCCATTAATGCCCGAATTCGTGTACTAACCATCACGTTTTTTACAAAATTTATGTCCGGAAAAAAATTCTCTAAAAAACTGCTTATAACGACTCTGAATGTTTTTTATTTGATATTGTATAAATACATCACATTCTCATTAAAGCTCGAATTCGTGTGTTAATCATTACGTTTTTTACAAAATTTAGGTCCGAAAAAAATTTCTCTAGAAAATTGTTCAAAACGATTCTAAATGTTTTTCATGTTTTATAAAGACACAAAACAAAGTATTACATTCACAATAATGCCCGAATTCGTGTGTGCTAATCATCACATTTTTTATAAAATTTATGTCCGAAAAAAATTCTCCGAAAAATTGTTCAAAACGATTCTTAATGTTTTTCATGTTATATAAATACAGAAAACAAAGTATCGCATTCTCATTAATGCCTGAATTCGTGTACTAATCATCATATTTTTTTACAAAATTTAGGTCCGAAAAAAAATTCTCTACAAAATTGTTCAAAACGATTCTAAATGTATTTCATCTTGTATAAATACACAAAATGAAGTATCACATTCCAAGTAAAGCCCGAATTCATGTACTAATCATCACACTTTTTATAAAATTTACGCTAAAAAAAAGTTCTCCAAATAATTGCTCAAAACGATTCTTAATGTTTTTCATGTTGTAATGCCCGAATTCGTGAGTTAATCATCACGTTTTTTACAATATTTAGGTTCGAAAAAAACTCTAAAAAATCGCTCAAAACAATTCTGAATGTTTTTCATATTGTATAAATACAAAAAATGAAGTATCACATTCCTATTAATGCCCTAATTCGTGAGATAATCATCACATTTTTTTACTAAATTTAGGTCCGAAAAAAATTCTCTAAAAAATTGCTCAAAACGATTATGAATGTTTTTCATGTTGTATAAATACACAAAACGAAGTATCACATTCCCATTAAAGCTCAAATTCGCGTGCTAATCATCACATTTTTTATAAAATTTAGGTCCGAAAAAATATTCTCCAAAAAATTATTCAAAACGATATGAAACGAAGTGTGCTTACTCAAATCGAATCGGGTCGAACCAACCCAACTTGTTTTGATCAGTTCCAGCTGCAATGTGCATCCCTTGTGCACATTGTTTCCCTTCTTGCAGAACTAATAGCGCTTCCAAACAAGTGATAACTGAAGAATCATCAAGCTCACTACCAAAGTACTCAAAAAAGCAACTACATCAAAGTGCTTTGCAAGAAATGCTCTAATAGAATGGCTTATTGAGATTATGACTTACATAAGTGTTTCCATGGTCAGATGCTACAACTCAGAAATGTTTGTAAGCAAATATTGATCAGCCGATAAATCTAACTCGCGAATATGAATCTATAGTGCGAAAAAAATCATTTTTTTCCCTCATCTTTCTCTCTCTACACAGTTTCTCTCTAACTTCTCTCTACTCTTTCTCCACTCTAAAACTAAAATCTTTAACATTGAACTTGAATTGGAGGTAGATATAGATCATTATGAAGAATTTGTAAAAGAAAATATCAATTTAGATGTAAGAAAAGTTTTTAAAAAAAAAATTTCAAAACTGGGCTCGGATCGCCCGGACGGGCAACCAGAACATGGGTGGATCGCCGACCCGGGCGACCGGCTCATGTCCGGGTCGCCAGCCCGGGCGATTCGAGGTTTTTATTTTTATTTTTTTTTTTTTTAAAGAAGAAAGAATTTTTGTAGGCATTTGGAAAATTGAAACATGAATAACTCTGCGATCGGATGTCCGTTTTACGCGTATGACCACTCATTTTGATGGTTCTCGTAAAGAGGAACGCAACGGCATCGTCGAAAAAATGATCCGGACGCGTTTCGGGGCAAAAAATTGTTTCGTATAATCGAAAACTTTGACGGGGCATAACTTTGCCCTCGGACGTCCGATTGAGGCGATTCTTGTGGGCATTTCGGGTATTTTTTCGAGATCTACGCATCAGAAACCTTAGGTTTCCACCAAACGTTCATACAAAAACGTCCTATTTTCCTTTTAATTTACGTTTTTTTAATTTTCTAATACTCTCTCTTGTTAACTAAAAAATAACGCCGCCAATTTGAAAATTAAACAGAGGAGCAGTCTTTCTTTTTGCTCTAATTAAAAATTCAAATGATTGAAGTTGGTAAGAGTTATTCATGTTTCAGTTTTCCAAATACCTAGAAAAATTATTTCTTCATTAAAAAAAAAAAAGCCCGGACTGGCGACCCGGACGTGAGCCGGTCGCCCGGATGTGTGCTGGTTGCCCATCTGGGCGATCCGCCAATGTTCGAGTCGCCCGTCCTGCCGATCCGAGCCCAGTTTTGAATTTTTTTTTTTTACTTTTCTTATATCTAAATTGATATTTTCTTCTACAAATTCTTCATAATGATCTATATCTACCTCAATGTGTATAGAGAGAAAGATAAGGGAAAATAATGATTTTTTTCGTGCTATACATTCATATTCCCGAATTAGATTTATCGGCCCCCTTTTTTCCTTAAATTTAATTGATATTCATATAAAAACACCAAAATTTAATTAATATTCATATAAAAAACCTTAATTACGGGGATTTGACTTACCAAAAAAAATTATATTTCCTTTCAATAAATTTGAAAACATTAGTTACAAAGATACATTAGTGATTCTCTAATTATAGAAAGTGAATAAATGATATTTAATGTGTCTATAAAAGTAGTGCATCACCTCTTTTAAAGAAAAAAGAATACTCTAGTGCTCATTGAGATGATGAAGTGTTTTTTTAATTTTTTTTTATAGTTATATTTTTCTTGATCCTCTTAAGTAGAAGCCATGATGCTCTTCCCAGTTTGCACATAATGAAAAAGGATGTAGTTTTGATTAATGAAGCTTGTAAGAAGTCTAGAGACTTTGATCTTTGTTTGTCGATTTTAAAAAGAGATCCTAATGGTGGTAAAACTAATATTGAAGGTCTGGCTATCATTGTACTTGAATATGCGATAAAGAAAACAAAAGAAACAATCAAACTTGTGAACAAACTTGGAGCTAATACTACCAATAAAGTGCTTAAGGTATGTTTTGAAGGTTGTGCAACAGAATATGGAAGTGATCTAAGTGTTATCTATCATTGCCAGACTTCTATTAATGCTATTAAGAAGAAGGACTATGAATTTGCTCAAGCCAATATCGAATGGGCCTTGAAAAAGCGAAAGTAGTTGTGAAGATTGTTTCTCCGAATTTGAACCTCCACACAAATCACCAATAACTCGCGAAAACAACTTGAATTCTCGTATTCTACTTATTGTCGCTTACATCTTGCCCAAGACAGAAAATTTTAAGTTTTGTCGTGAGTTAGATAAAAACATCATCGTGTCTGTTATTTTTATTGTTGATGTTAATTTTTAATAAAGAATTATACCTCCATTTTCTCTTGGAATTTAAAAATTAAAGTTTTTTTATTAACTTTAACTAGAGTCAATATTTTTAAATTTATAATTCACAAATTCAATATTATTGATGTGGATAAAGATTTCTTCCTAGTAATTTCACAAGTTATTTTATTCTCGATGCATAGAAAGATAAATGATTTGTGAGTAAAGAGGTAGAGTCTCAAATAAAAAAAATAAAAGAATGTTTATTTTATTAAAGAAAATAAGTTTATATTTATATTTATATTTATGTTTCTTGAAAGATATATTTGTATTTATGTTATTGAGGAAATTTTATATTCGTCTCTATGTACTTCATTAAGGCTACCTAGTTTGTATTAATCTTACATTATTGTAATTATCTTGTACTTATTCTTAGGGATTTAATCGGGACAATCGCATATTATACTTTTAAAAACGAGCCAAGTATACGTCTTTGTATGCATGAAACAATAATTATTTCTTTTTATGCTTTTGTGTTGATAATATATTTATTTTTGGATAAATAAATATATTGTAAACAAACAATCTTGTAAATAAACTCCGGACCAACACTATAGATCAAAATATGGAGATTTCATCGATCTTTGTTAGTAGTTGTGCATATCGTTTCTCTATACTACACCTCTCTCTATGTCATTTGACAAAGATTCAAATTTTGTCAATACAGATAAATTTATATTATATTTATTAATTCAAATATAATAAAAATTTTATTAAATTATCGATGAAAATTATACATTAAATAATAATTATTTATTTATCTTAAATAATAATGCATTCTCTCCACCTTCAAAACATTTCCTTCTTTTTAACTTTATCTTTTTTCTTGGAATTTAATTTTATTAATAAAATATACTTTAGATTTTTCAATTTTTTCAACCGGAAATAAGTTTGAAGTGGAGAAATTTAATTTAAAAGACCTTCGTTTAGAATTACATAATTATCAAAATAATTTCATTTAATACCATAAATAATTGTCAAAGACAAATTTAATGTATTTCTTTTTTAATTTAAAAAATAAATCGGGTAATTTATCTTCTAAAATAGAGTAAATTAAGTATTTCATAATGTTAATAATTCTTTTTTAAGGTGGATATCATTTTTAGTTCTTAACATTATTTTCACTTTTTAAATTTGATTCCAAATCTTCATTTAAACTTTTTTCATCATTACGTTCAATTTTTTTAATCCTTTGGCAGGATTTTCAGTAATTTTAATGAGTCCTGAAATTTGAACTTTGACAATTTTAAACCCGTAAAGATAAAACTATACATTCTATAAATTGAGGTTTAAAAAAAAATCCAAACATCACTCTAAAAGCATATTTTCCCAATATTCCTAAATCAAAACGAGAAAAAGCTCAGACTTTTTAAAATTAAGTTTATTAAATTTTAATTAGTTAAGGATTAAAAAAATTAAACTAATAACTGAAAATCAAATTCAACAAAAATTTATGTTGTTTGAAAATTAAAAATGACATTTACTCTTATTTTTAGAATAGAATTTTTTTAAGAATAATAATGTTTTTTTAATTAAAAAAAATCATTCGAATCTCTCAATTTTCGATCTTTTTTCAAAGGAGCAAAAAAAATGTAAGAAATCAAATTATTTTAAAGAGAATAAATGAGGCATCAGTTCTCCAAGGTGATATAGCATCAAATAAATTCAGACGCAAATTACCCATTAAAAACATGAGATTCATCCTCTGCCCCAAATTCAAGTTGAAGAAATTGAACTTTAACACAAATTAAAAAAAAAAAAAAAATTAGAGAGAGGAAGAAGAAAGAAAGGCGATCAGAACCTGTCGGGATTCATAGTTAACATCAACAATTAATTTCAGTGGATTGACAGACTTATGAATTCTATCGTCATCTCCGCACCTCTTTCTTTCCCAAAAGTTTTCAAATTTAAGAAACAAAAATAAAAAAAAAGAGAAGAAATCGTAGAAGAATGCTCAGAACTTCTTAGAGGATTAGGTAGCCGACACAGACGACGGAATCGTCTCCGGAACCAAAATTAGTTTCATCACCGCAAAAATTTCTGAAATAGAAGATGAACATTAGAGAATTTGAGCGACTGAAAAGAAGAGAGATTGATTTTCATCTGAGAAACCGGTGCGATGCCATCGACGGCGAAATTTAGCAGGATAGGAGTAATTGAAGCTAGAGGTTGTGATGAATTAGATGAAAGAGATGTATTTATAGAAAGAAAAGATTGTTCAAGGAGGCAAAAACCCTAGGCCCCAAATTTGCGGCGGCGACTAAAACCCCTAAACGGACTTCCCCTGTGGAGCAAGCACACTGTTGGGTCTTTTTCTCTGTTTTTTTTCTTTTTTAAAAGTAGCCCAATGGGTTTTATTAAATCAATTATCCAAAAAAGGCTTTTTAGCCCAAAACCACAAGAAAAGAAGGCTTCATATTTTTTAGCCCAAAAATAAGTTGAAAGTCTAATTCTCCTCACGTTTAGATTATTTCACCTTTTTAGTGCTTTGCGAATTTAAATTCTCACCTCGAAAGTAAGTGATTGTCACCCAAAAGTCTCGAATGAGAAGTACCTTTTTTTAAATTTTAACATGAACCGGTCGTACCCTATCTTCTTATTCCTCCATTTCGGCTTTGCACGAAGGAACAAATGGCTATTGAATCAAGGAAGGAATCGACACGAAAAGGAAGGGAATAGTGAGATAGTGACTCTCTCAATATCTTCATTTAGCATGTTAAGCAAGAAGTTTTAAATTTCGAATCATTCAAGAGTTATATATTAATTTTGTGTCCTTCAATTTCTTTCGGATTAATCAATGACTCTCAAATATAGTATTTAAAAAAAATAATTTAGAGACTATAAATAAGTAACTCATTTTAATTAACTTTTTCTATTTAAAACAAAAACAATAAATCAATCAAGAATATTATTGATTAGAAAAGCACAAGATTCTCCATATCCACTCTCGGTACCACATTTCTTTAATATATATTTTTTAACTCAAACCCCTCTCAAATTGAGTCTCTACCGTGTATAAAAAATTGAATATACATTATAATTTGATGAGATTAATTTTTTTATATATATATAAAAAAAATATACACTTATAATCTTCTACAACTTTTACAATACAAGTTTTAGTTTTTTTTTTTTTTTTCACAACAATTTTAACCAAATTTCTCTCAGAACTGTTGTAAACATCGATAACATGTCACTTAAAACCAGTATTTATGATCTAAGTATAGAAATAGATGCTCCTAATTAACAATAGTATGAACAATGGTGGGAGCCCTATTGAAAATCAGAGATTTCATAATACAAGAAAGGTTTCAATATTATTTGGACCAAAATTAAAGTGCAAAAGAATTGCATTTCAAGGGCAGACAATGAATGCTGCCTGCATCAATGTTAAAAACAAAAAAAGGATACATAAACTAAATATCAACTTAATCTACTAAACATTTCATAGGAAATGAAACAACACTTAACTTCTAACTCAACTGAAGCACAATACAGATGCTTAACAACCAAGTGACGGATGTAAATCACAGATGCATCAGTAGCCTGCAGACTCGAAAGCGCAAGGAAAAACCTCTCCCATTGCCACTACTAAGATTTGAACTTGTGCACCAACTCTGCACTAGCGTAACAACACAAGACTTGGACCCATGGGAGGGGAGGGAATATGCCAGCAAAAGAAATTGCAGGTAAGAATAAGACAAGAATTTCATCACTACCCTACAACTGGTGGGTATTCTTTTTTGCTCCAAGCACTGAAAAGGCACTAATAAAATTTTCATCATTATCTCCAAATTTTTTAAAAAGGAAAGATGTCAAGGTAGGAAAGCTGTGTAGAGTATAATCTAGGACTGCCAAAGACTCAAAATGGACATCAAGAACTTGTCTAAGAGTTGAGAAAGAAAGATTTAAATTTAAGTTAAGAATGGATGAGTTAAGATTCTTTTGCAATTGAAGTAATCTAAGCTGGGGTTTCAAATCAATGGGAAGGAATGTAGGATGGTGCCATGAATCATCTTCTTATCTTCCATTTCACTGAAAAATGCTACTCACGGAACAGTCATCATGAACACGCCAAATGGTCTCACCCAAGAGGTTTGCGACTGAAAGTACAGTTAACTGAGGGAAAGAGCTGCTCTCCACTGCTGGAATTGTATTTGTAACGATGACTTCTTGAAACAAGCCGCTAGACAACCTCTCAATGGCAGGAGGGCTGTAAAAGAACAGAATTAAAACGATTAGGGTACAGTAGGAAGCAATAGGCGGACTAAATAAACATAAAAAATAAAAAAAGAAGCCTCAAGCTCAATAGAGTGTTTCTAAGTTCAACTTCTTTACAATGACAGGCTTGTATCAACTTCACAATCTATTCAGAAAGGGACAAAGTGTACAAAGTAACTGGAATGATTTTTGCCACTGCACTGTCCCTCTAGCAGTGATGCATTTTACCATCCAATTTAACACACTGCAGATGTTAATTGAGGGATCAAAGCCATTTAACTAATTAAAAAAATGGGACCTGAAGAAAGCTAAGACAACTGAGAAGGAAATATTACCTAAACACAGCATGGGTACTGCATGCATAGACTTCCCTAGCCCCTTCCTCATGCAATAGAGCTGCACCTTTGGCGATAGTTCCTAAAGCCAACCATCAATTCTTACATAAGGTTTGATGATCTCTCTGATGGTTATAAAAAAATCACAAATATAAGCAAGTCCAAGAATATGCTAGATTGAAAATAAAAAAAAATAATGCAGAGAACTGAAAACATTAAGCGCTCGAAATTCCACTTCGAATCATCATGCCCATAATAAAATGGACTAAAAGAGAGCTTGAGAAAATTTCAGGGGTGACATCAAATGGAATCGGAGACCTAGCATATTCCACGGCAAACAAGCATATTACTGCCTAGCATATGAATGCATAATGTATGTCGTAATGGTAATAGTTTGCTTTATCTAGTAACAGTTTCAGCTTATTACAAATGATATGGCAGTAATATATTCCCTGCAAGAGAAGCAACAAATGACCAACAAGTTTCATTAATAGTATGCTACACATATATGGTTCAATTCACCTGCAGTGTCAATCATGTCATCCAACATAACTGCAACTTTCCCTTTTACATCACCAATCAGATTCATTACCTGAAAATAAGAAGAGAGACAAATTTTAGGATGAAAATACTCCATAAACAAGGGAATGGTTCATTATCAGAAAGGAATGCTTTGATTTTCTCTATGAACAATTATATACTAAGAAACCATCAGTTTCCACACTACTCAGAGCGTGTATCATTCTCTATCTTAGCATTATAATACAACTTTATTGCTCTGCTTCCTATCAATTAACTTCCCTAAGAACTTAACTCTGGCCTCAAAACAAAAACAACTGCCTTCTCAAAGAAATAAGATCAGAGTAACAGATGTTTCATTTTCTGCGTTCCCAATTTTCCAATAGTTCATCAATAATCTACCACACATCAGACTCCATTAAGAAACCATATGTATCTTTAGAAAAAACAAAGAACAAGAAGAAGCCACTACAGAGCTCTAGCTAATGATCTACCTCAGCAACATTATGCCCATGTCGTCTTTTATCAACAATGGCTAAAGGTGCATCAGATAACTTTTTCGCAAAAGCACGTGCTCTAGCAACTCCGCCAACATCAGGTGAGACCACTACCAAATCATTAGAAGCAATCTTCTTGCTGGCCAGGTAATCAAGAATAACAGGCTGTTCACAGAAAACAAGTAGTTCATTATTATTTATACAATATCCTCAAGATAAATACGCTTGAAATTTCATATCTTTTACCTGACAGTATACATGGTCCACAGGAATATCAAAATAACCCATTGATTGCCCAGAATGAAGATCACAAGCAAGAACACGATCTGCTCCTGCTTCTGTGATAAGGTTAGCCACTAATTTGGCAGCAATAGACTCTCGTCCTTGTGTCTGAAGATAAAAGGAAGTGGTAAGAAGGCAGCCGTAGAAAAGCTCAGCATGCACTACAATTGACTCTAGATACTGCTCAGCGGAGCAATTGAACTAAGTTCCCCTCCCTCTCTCTCCCTCCATTTCCTTCTTCTCTCCTCTCATTGTAAAACTTTGGCCTCCAAACAAAAGCACATGTAGCCATCTTGTAGATGAGGCACAGATAAATAAGGTAAAGGGTGCATTTGCGTTGGGTTTAAAAAAACAAAACCCTTTTATTTTTTTACTTTTGGTCCCACCTTCTCTCACAAATAATTTACCTTTTATGCAACTAGACTAAAAAAATTCCATCTTTTTTAAAAATAAAACCCAATCCAAAGGTACCCTAATACTCTATAAATTGAATACTGTCTGCAATTTTAAACCAGGTTACCTTTCTGTCAGCTCTAGCATACCCAAAGTAGGGAATAACCGCAGTGATATTTTTAGCAGAAGCCCTTCGACAAGCATCTACCATTACCAAAAGCTCCATTAGATTTTCATTGGCTGGGGGGGCACGTAGATTGGATTAAGTACACATCACAGCCTCTAACACTCTCTTGCAACTGAACATAAATTTCACCATCAGCAAAACGCTTTATCTGAACTTTTCCCAGGTTAAGGCCCATGTACCAAGCAATTTCCTGGATTAAAAAAGTACTACCAGGCATTAGCAATTAAGAAATGTAGAGCTAGAACTTTCCAACTTCAAATGAAAGCATGAGGATCTGTAGACTACCAAATGGTAATCAAGATTAAAGATAATTCAGGAAGCACTTTCTACTATTTCCATTTTTCTTCTCTTCAACCATTTTATGTGTATCAATCAACATGTCCATGTTATTTAATTGGCACCAGAATGAGAGGTGAAGGGTTGTAAACCTTTTCATGGGTAGAATAGAAGTGAACTTGGAAAAGAAAGAAGAATACCACGGCATCAGCGTTTTTATCCACAAAATAAGGCAAAGGAAAAATCCCATGGAATGAATGTTATATTTGCAGTCAAAGGAGAACGATCGTTGATTGCCAAGAAAAGCTGTTCTAATCAGTGAAGATTGGCGTAGATAGGAGAGCCATGAAATAGACCAACATATGTGAGGCATAGCACTAAATGCAATTCATTGAGCGAATAGGCCTATCTCTATCCAATAAATTGTTCTTATATTCAATTATGAGAGCTACAAGTCCAATAAAAAGTGTTCTAAAAGTTATAAGTTTGTCAACCCTATGGATTTCTAACAAATGCAAATACACAATAAGCAGTATAACAAAAGTGAGATACACATCCATACCAATCAAATTATAAAGAAAGAAGGTTTAGGTCCATATGACTATGAATTTTCAACAGTATGAAAGGTCCCTCATCATTTTTCTTCAATAAATATCTCAAAATGCCAAAAGTAGTATAAAACTGTGATTTTACTGAAAATGGATTCTCAAACAGCAATATTAGTCTTTGAAGGCACCTAATTCAGAAGAAAAAACTAAACAATGCATGCACATAGCAATAATATATCATTGTGATACAATAAAACAGAACCACCACTAGCGTCTCACATCCCATAGTGCCCCATAAGACAAGAAATCCTCATATGCTGTGTACCTCAAGACAATAAATAATGATAGGGAGGAACTCCTATAGTGCATCAATTACTACTTGAGTATGTTGAATATTGTTTCTACCTCAGAAAGTTTAGGATTTGCTGTGCCAGAAAATAATTTGAGCCTAGAACCGCTCTTGTGAACTGTATCTGCTAGGCGCCTTGATTTCAAGAACTTTGGAAGAACCTGATCATTGATTACTGGCACAAAAGGCTTTCCATTCACTGGTTCAGCACGTTCACATCTCTGACACAAATAAAACACCAGAGCATTAGCAATCTACTTAGCTTGCTTATGTAGTGCAAACAAATTTTACAAAACAGAAGATAGCAACTGCAAACTTTTCAATTCACACAGAGGGAGAGGGAAACATGTATATTGTTTTATGCAATAAGTCATAAAGTTCATAACTTGACAAGAGGACCCCATTAAGCCATTACAGAACACGTCAAAGATCACTAAAATTGACGGCTTTACATCATATACAGTAGTTAGAATTTACTAGCAACAAACAAAAAACTCGTCCAGACAGTTCATGTTTAAAAGAAACTTCCCCAAATCTAGCAAATTCAACTTTCCTAAAGGACAAATAACTGATTTCAAAAAATTCCAAATTTCACTTTATCAAGATATCGTTCAAAAACTAGGCTGAAAATTTTTCCTTCACACAAAACGAAACACCTAAAACAAAAACTCAAAGCATCCGATGCATAAAGTGAAAAAACCGGTCGTCCTCTAACACGAATAAACTGAACTCCATGAATAAAATTAAACACACAAAAAAAAAACATCATTACAAAAAATAAAGAAAAGTGATTTTAGAGTGTGTAAAAAACTCACGACGCCGTTTGGTTGATTGGTAGGTCCGGCAAGCAAGCTTCTGCGGCGGCTGAAAGAGCAAGAAGAACGAGAGAACAACGAAGACGAGGAGGAAGCAGACGAAGAAGAAGAAGAAGAAGAAGAATGTAAAGATGACGAAGACGACGAAGATGATGTAGAGGCAGGTATCACCAGTGAAGCCGCCATTAATGTATATAATTATAAATTATATGTATACAAGCAAAGAGAAGAAACTCCGATGATGACTTCCTCTGGCGGCGACGACGGCGGTGGTGGTGGTGAGGCGACGGAGGACGGAGGAGTAGGAGAGAAGTTGGTAGCTAAAGAAGAAAGAGAGAGAGAGAGAGAGAGGGGGATTCCAATTTGTATGGATGGCGGTTCTTTACCGCAGCTGAGGGAGTAGTGTGTGAGGATTTTGTTTCCTATGTGAAGAAGGAAAGGAAAAGAATAGTTTTTTTGGAATTTGGAACAGGTGGGTGGGGTGGAGAGTGGAGGAGTATGAAACGACGCCGTTGTACCACCTGCCTGGCTCTGAGTCACTTGGGTATAGCGCCTCAATTCAAAGGTCAATATTGGGATGACTCGAGCACGTACGGACGTATCTCAGTTGATTTTGGATTAAAAAATTAATAATAAGAATTAACGTGTAAAAATTTAGGTGCGTTTTTTTAATTTATATTATGTATTTAAATATCGGACAGTTTGATGAAAGTTTTGATTCCGAAATTTTTTGCTTTTTGGTAAAAAAAAAAATGGGATAAATTGAGTGAGAACATAAACGAAGCAAGAAAAAGAGGCATTCAAAATGTTCACTATTTTGTGGTCCTAAGACTTGGAACCTTTACCTTTTGGGTCCTTTTTATTTATTTATTATTATTTTAATTATTATTATTTTTTTCGATGGCTAGCTATTAAAATTTTGATATGGTAGGTGGGTGACAATATATTATAATTAATTTTTTATTTAGAAGAAGAAGATGTGGTTTAAATCAACTTAATACTTTCGGTATAATAATAATAAGGATTTTATTTGAAAAGATTTGTCTGACACGTGTTCGTTAGATTAATATTTTAATTTAAGTAAAATATATAATACTATGTTTTGTTCATAATAATTAAGTGAGAGATCACGTCATCGGATCACATACGTCTTATCCAAAATATTTATTTAAAAACTAATGTGAAGTTTGATACTATAAATCTCATGTTTTATTTTTTTAACTTTTTGAACAATCTAAATCTCTAATGTTAGGAAGGAATTTAATGTTGGATTAATTTGATATTCAATAGGAAAGGAAATTTAGAATTTGTGATGTATTGTGATTTTTTTTTATAAATATTTCTTAATTAAGTTGATAATCTTAATAATCTCAATATGAAAGTCCTTCAAGGAAATCTTAATATGAAAGAAAATCTTTTAAATTATTATAAACAATTTTTATTTTTGATTTATATTCATAAATTTTTCATTTGTTAACTGTGTTTAACAAATTAGCGAGCTGATCAATTTTTGCAATCCAACAACAGGCAGACATAACACTGTCAAAACCAGTTTAGGTCCGCAGGTTGGTCTGGACTGTCCGTAAAATGGACAGATATTAATTTTTAAAATCAGGCCCGTTAAAAATCAACCCAAACTGAATCGGTCCGTTATGAGTGCGGATTTGCGACTGACCACTTTTTTTGTTTTTTAGACATTATTTAAGTGTTATTAATGTAATTTTATGATTAGTTGAATATTTTTAAAGAAAATTAATTTTTAATATTTTTTATCCAGAAATGGTGTATTATTTATGTGTAATTATTTTATTTATTATTTAGAAGTTGTTATAATTTTTATGATTAATTGAATATCTTTAAATAAATTTAATTTCTGATAATTTTAAGTTTAAATAAAATAAAATAAAAAGAACTTGCGGGTGACCTGTTTATTCGCGACGTATATAGTTTGTATGAATTTTAACAGACCAAAAATCAGTCCGGACCGGACCGAACTATTTGAATGCAAGCTAAATCCGATTCGAGTCCGATCCGGCCCATTTATTAGTGCTAAGCGGACTAATAACATTTGAATTAGTAAGTGAGAACTTACAAAATTCGAGTTCACTCGAGAATGGCTTTATACTTTGCATTGTGGCCGTCTCCATTTGAATTAGTCAAAACATCTCGTACACCAATTAAAAAAAGAAAAAAAAAGTACATAAAAATGCTGACTTGAAACAGAATCACGTTTTTCAGTCTTTACAATGGCGTGATGCAAGCTGCTGATGACCAAAGACTAGAAAGTGACAACCAGTCGGCCAAAGGAGGAAAATCCCTCTGTGCTCAGGCTCCTCACCAGACTAGAGAATTCTCATTACTGAGAATGAGTTACTAGTGATTTATATTTTCCACCTAGATATCGAACAGTTTGGAGAGGACAGTAAGAAGACAGACATGAGCAACGGGAGCCCACCAGAATAGAGAGTTCTTGTTGCAAGACTACTGAATCACCATAATTTACATATTTCACCTGAACGTCAAGCAGTTTGTTGGGAGTTTGATTTGCTTTTTTATAATCAAATGAGAACATGAAAAGAAAATAAGGGAACAAATTCCTCATCAAAGCCACAAAGCAACTGTACATGTTTCTTTATAAACCATATTTTTCATGCACAAAGTCTCATTCTTGAATTGTCTTCTTCAATTTAGAATCTCTTCCACCTAATGAAATCCTATTCCCACCCCATTTTTCATGACTCTCTCTCTTTACACGTACAATGCATAACTGAAACAAGAAAAAGAAAAAAAAAATCTAATTCTACACACAATCAAAGGAAAATTGCACACATTTGGAGCCCATCATCACTAGATCTCAGAGAGGCATCCATCCAGAGGAGTTTATTAAGGTATAAACCTGGAGGGAGCAAGATAATAATCATAGAGATGGAGATTAACCTGTGCACAGGCCGAGGGGCTTACCCTGTAATCTTGAGCGAAATGAGAGGTTTAAACAGAATTGATCAGTTCAAGCTTTGGCATAGGTGTGTCCATTTGAGGTGGTCTTTTCACGTGCTAACGAAGGTTTTAGTTTGTTCAGCTTGATTCCGGAGGTTGCTTTATCGATTCAGTTTCCTAACAAAACGGAAGCAATACAGAATCAGCAAAGGATGCGAGTTTTACAAAAGGAAAGATGGATTTGAGAGGCTGAAAATGTTTAACTTTGAGCAATTTCAACTAATTAACACAGCATGTGAAGTTGGAGATACCTAATAAAGAGAATACATGTACAAAAAATATCAGAATAAGCAAACAGAAAGACAATGAAGCGTATAAGACTAAGGAAAAATAATCTCATACCTTATGCCTACTTTAAAACCACACTTAAAGGGTTATGAGATGATTAGAGATTTATAATATCTTAGTTTGGCGGTATGACTGCGAGATAATTTATTAAGGCCAACCACTAGAGTGAATTTATTCCATTTTAACATCAGCAAAAGACTGGCGGGTAATGGAAATCCATAGCACGAAAAAAGTGTATATAATGCAAGTAATAATAACTAGGATGAACCATTCCACACGGTAATCTTCAAGGTACTTAATTTAGCAATAAATTGGAAGGAAAACAAAGTCCACATGGATGAAAAGAAAGAGTCCTGTAAATGTTATTGATACAGTGTAGCAAAGAAGCACTAAAATGAATTAAAA
The DNA here is from genome assembly GCA_028651295.1 of Catharanthus roseus. Lineage (NCBI taxonomy): Eukaryota > Viridiplantae > Streptophyta > Magnoliopsida > Gentianales > Apocynaceae > Catharanthus > Catharanthus roseus. Next base: position 17,191,603 of record JAPQWS010000054.1, read on the forward strand.
CCATCTCATGTACATGTTACCATCAAAAGGAATACACCGAGGTCAGAATCTTTCTGGGAAAATCAAATTAACGGAATGAAGCCTTAGAATGGGATGAATATGGTTTATCTATCATGTATCTCACTCATACTATTTTCACAATCTAGAGAAGTTCTGGCTTCTGATAACATATGACAAAACATGTAACTAGATTGATAAATTACCCAGCAAAAAACATATTAGATTGACAAATCTTGCATGATTCGGCAAGCACTGTTGCAATCCTGAGGAAATAGAAAGAGCAAAAAAGGATCGTATAAAACCAAGAGATGTTAACAACTATTACTCTGTCAATTTGGCCTGTAAGGAAGTTTCTATAGCACATTATGCTTATTCTATAGCTCATTATTGCTAATTTATTTTCCTTCTCAGCTAGTGAAACAAGATGACCAACTGGCCTTTTACAAAAGAGAGATAGACGAACTCATTGATAGACAAAAAGATGAAAAATAAACATATATGCATCACAGAGAGAGAGAGAGAGAGAGAGAGAGAGAGAGCAATTTCAAGCACCTCTTGGGTGAGCTGAACCTTGGACAAGGATTTAAGCTGGCAGCTTTCTATATTTGACATTAACTGGATTACCGTTTTCAGATGCGGAACACTGGAAAATGTGGATTCCAAAATAAGAAAAGGAAAATTATTAACATAAAATGAATTTCAAGAAGCATATAGAAGACAGACATGTATAATGGCATTCTCATGTTCTTGCTTAGTTGACAAAACATACAATCAATAAATCATGTTTTAGCAAGACGGAAGAGAGAAAAGAGAACAATTCTTAGAAGGTGATTGTTGAAGAGCATTACATTCATATAAAAGGTGCAAGGGAATTTATGAGATAACAAATGTTGACACCACAAACCATGAGGTCAACAAGGTCCCCATATAGCACAAGTGATCATACTACAAGCGACAACCAATAGTGACTTCAAACTTTTAGACCGGCAATGTCCATAATAAGTTCATCAAATGCATATATACTTGATTAGTGACCTACAAAACCAACATTTTTATCATAGTTTTGCTTAAAAAGTATCACAAGTCAGAATCTTCTGTCCTAGTCTTACATTTAGTATAAAGCATTTAGTTTTCCTAGTTCTTACTCAAGCTCCTCCTTCCAATATATAACCTTAACTAAAAGAAATATAAGGTAGTCAAGGAACATGCGTCATGCTGGAAAATGAATCCCATGTTTCCAACCTTTTTGTTAGTCTACGACATAATAATTATTATCAACCTTGATTGCAGAATGTTTTCTATAATAATTTTGTTTTGGAGTACATAGGAAAACATAGAGAAATACACAAATAGCAGTTTGAAATAAAATATAAACATATAGATGCTCTTGAAGCATTAAAATATGGTAAAAACGAGCACTTCAATTTAGAGTGGGTTACATAAATGAAAATCTTAGGGAAAAAACAACAGCAAGAGTAACATATAAATGTCCTATGAAAAGTATAACTAAGAAACAAAAGAGTAACAGACAACAACCTTTGTAGCCCATTTTCCATATGTGCATCCAGTGCCGAAATTAGACGAGGCATCTGTTGTAATGCCTGCAAAGAGCCAATATCATCAGCAGAAGAACCCTTTCCTAGAATATCATTACCTTCAAATTCTCAATTGTAAGTTGTCTGTGTACCAGTTCCGTGTTCTTTATTGTCGATGCCTTAGCCAAAAGGTTCTTGGGAAGATTGACAAGCTGGGCCTACATAAAAATCACACATCATTCGTGCCAGTTGACAACATTGGTTGCATTGGAAAACAGTAACTCAGATGATTTCAACACAAAGTGCAGTTAGATATATTAGATTCCCAATTTCACCTACAAGCTTAAACAACTATATAAAGCAGCCAACTTTTTTTACATTTTAACCATGTTCCCCCAAAATAACTTATGTACTAATAGTTAAAAGGATCAGTTAAACATTCAATTGGAAGACTCTCAGCTATTATTCATTCTAGTTACATTCACTTGTCCACTCGTGAATCTCACTCAGCTTGCGGAAAATTCGCGTAAGAAGCTAAAATATCCTCAATTCATGTGAGTCTCTCAGCAATGAAATTGGTTATCCTACTAAGTCAATAAATAGGCTAATAACAAATTCACTTGCCATCCTGAAACGTCCATTTTTTTTTTCATAACTATACATGCGAAGCCCTAGTTTCAAACGTTCTCATGGCATGTTATAGCATCACAAGTTTCAAAATTTTAACTTGAAAACTGAATAAAAATAAATAAAATTTGCATCTTTGAGCCACAATATCCCCCACAACCTTCATTTCACAATATCCATAAAACCCACAATTCAAAAATCAAATTGGGATAGGTAACAAACCACAACGAATGCCACATTTTTCCCGAACTAACAATGCAAGTGATTTATGTATAAGGGAATTGCCTGAGAAGGGGAAGATTGAAGCATAAGCTGGAGCAGATTGGAGGAGGACTGAACAGCCTGTGTAATTTGATCTGCTGCCATAGTTTTTGCCGACCCTTCTCTGCTGCTGCCACCGTAGTTCCTACCTGATGATGATGTTGCCATATTGGCCTGTGCCGGAGGGCGAATTCAGCCGGTCGTCTCCCCAGTTCCGACGATTGAGTTTTGGATTGTAAAAGAGACTCCTTACCAGTACCAACTGGCTTTTTCGCCCCACCCCAGCTGACTACAAATAAGAAAGAATCGAGGGATTTCCATTACATGGTGCAATTTTTTTCTCATAACTATTTTCGGGCATCTAAAAGTATCACATTCTAATTATTAAAAATGTCTCTAAATTTTAATTTTCACTAATTTTATTCTTTAACTATTTTTGACATCTAAAAGTATCATTTCGGCAAATTTGTAGTGATTTTTATCGAAAACCACCACTAAATTTACTAGAAGGGTATTTATAGATACTCAAAAATAGTTGGATAATAAAATTAGTAAAAAATAAAGTTTAAAAGTATTTTCAATAGTACATAATAATTAGAGGGTATTTATAGTCTTTTTTTCATTTTTCAAAATATATGGCAAAAATATTTTGTTTGTATTTAAAAATTTTTAAATTTAATTTTATATTTTAATCTCATATTTTAACTTTTTTTATCAGTTAAATCTCATATTTATTATTTAACAAAAAAAATTCCTAACTACAAAATCACATAACTTCTTATATTCACATCACATTCTTTAATTGGTAATTCGTCAAATATAGTACATATAAAAAAAGGTAGACCGGTGCTTTTAGATTAGATTTAAAAACTCAATTTTATTTATTTTTTTCATTAGATTCCACACCTACCTCACATCTTTTCTTATATAAAATTTACGTTTTACAATATCAACCATTTTTATTTTCATTTCTAATCCAAGTGGATCCAAGATAAAAAATAAAAATAAAAATGTTTTTATTTTAAAAAAACCACTCCAAATGCAATAGTTTTCTAGCTATTTTATTTATTTTAAAGAATCTCACAATTTTACATTTTTATTATTTTAGTCCCATGTATATTTTTGACAAATAAATAATAATACATTTTCTATATATTTATGCACAAGAGCATAATTTTTCTTAAATAATCTAAGGGACAAAGAAAAAGAATAGAGCTAATATCTCTTACTTAAACAACCTATATTATTACAAAATAAATAAGAGAAGAAAAATATAAGGCCTGGCCTCCGCTCTACAGAGCTGTCTAAGCAGTTTGGTGGGACCCTGAGAACGAGGGATTAGTCCAGTTTTGGCATTAATGAAGGGCCTGATTCAGAAGGTTGCCTGGCAAAACCGAAGGCGAATACAGCAGAATCGGCAAGCAAGAACCTGACCTGAGCTGAGTTTTACAACATAATAATTATACTTACCAAAGAGTACCAAAGAGAAGAGGATTTGAATCCAAAATCAAGTGTACTTCATTTCTTTCTACAACTGAAATTTAAACCTTAGGACAATCCAAAGAGATGCAGCAAAAGAACAAGTTTGAAAAGCTGCTTCAAGAGAGCAAATTAGTAATTCAAGAATAGTTATCAGCTCATTTTGGATTTTCTTCTAAAAGGCTCAACAATTAACCACATTTTTCACAGATGAATATATTGACGAACAGAAAACATGTTTCATTGATTAGCAAAAGACATGTTAACCTACACCGAAGAATCCCATTTATGCAATCTCCCTAGGATAACTCAATTTGATGGCGGTAGCCCATGTTGATTGACATATATTGTCTTGGCTGCTTCAGTAAACTCTTAGCATCACGGGGTTACTTCTCAGAAACAAGAATCCCGAAAGAATAGACATTTAGCTGCATAGATTGATCAAGTAATCTTGCAAATATGTCTATCTATGAGCAGCAGGGAAGATTCTAAGCAAAACCAGAACCTCACTCGCCAAAAAGATGAGCAGATGAAAACTTGTTTATTGTTAAGCACCTTCTTCTCTTGAAGATTCAAGAAGATGGCCCTTATAAGCACCTAGCAACTCTTCAGCGTTGTCTACAAACTTTGATATATACTTCTCCAAGAATTCCTCCTCTGTCATATGTAAGACATAAAGAAAAGCTGGCTCCTTATTCAAAAGCCTCTTCTCCATCAGAGTCTTTAAAACTCTATACCGTGCAAATATTCTGTCTTCCACACTGTGCATCAAAATCATAGGCGCGTGCACTATAAGTGATTTCTTTAACTTAACAGTATCCAAGAAGAACTTCATTGCACATCTCAGCTTGACCTCAGAAGTCCTAGGCAACGTTGGTGCTCTCCTGAACATCTCTAGACATTCATCTCTCGAGAACCCAAAACTCCTAATCACGTCCAATTTCTTCTCTATAGTCTTACTACTCATAGAACCAACAGTATGAATGGCATAAACCAACATTCTTGAATGCATTACAAATCCCATTTCTGAAATTTTCTTGACAATAGCTTTGAGTTCAGATTCTGGAGCAGCAAGCAGCCTAGGCTGCCTCTTAAAAAGTTTTGAAACCTGATTATCCTTGATGCCACAACTCTTTAAGTACGAAGCATTTGATACAATTCTTGCATTCACGTTTTTATCAACAACCCAGTTGCAGCGCAATAGAACATGAATTAAATCCTTATTATTTTCATCACAGCCAAGAATCCTCTTTACGGTTTCAACACAAGGTTTTAAGGTGTCATCCAAACTACGTGTCAAGACACAAGCATTTCTGGAAATGAACTTATTGAAATCAGAACCAGAAAATCCCAGCTCCTGGAAAAACCTAAGCTTTGGTCCCAGAATCTTTTCAGTATTAGAAAACAGAATCTGAGGGCAGACTTTAACAGCTGATTGGATATGGGAATGAGAAAAACCAAAGGATTTCAAGAATTCAACAGCTGATTGAGGTCGTTCAAGAGTGATGTAGTGAAAACGGTTTGAAATTTTAATTGCTTTTTCTTTAGGGAAGTTAAAATCTTTAATTAAGTAGTTGCACAAAATGGGATTTTGAAGCAATTCTTTTGGAGGTGAGATATATGTGTGTATTCGAGGGAAAGTGAAGGGATACATACACCTCTGATGGAGATTAAGGAGATTTAAGCGGGGAGAATGAGAAAGAAGGCGAAGCGCCATCATCAGTTTCTAGCACTATTTTGCAGCAAAGAAAAGTATATTTAGTGTTTCAGCTTTAGGAGGAATGGGGTTAACACCATATCACGAAAACATGTTGAAACGGGAGCTGGCAAAAAGAGAAAAAAACTGTAATTACACACTTTATATAAAGAAAAATGAAAACAGAAACATGTAAACAACGATAAACCAGTTCAAATGGGAGCTGGAAATAAAGGGGAACAACAGAAAAAAAAACTATAGGATGCAAGATCATAGTGTGTCCTTATGTATAAACAGCAAAGACTACATTAACAAAAGGCATTCTTCTGGGATACACAAGAGGCAAAATGTCCCCTTTTCGACACCAAAATAGACAATTAAAAAAGGGGAAATTTGCCTATTATCTATCTCAAAGTTCCTCAAAATAAAGTAAAAATCCAAAGCTAATCGCTTAATTCAAGAAAAAGAATAGCATGAACATTGCAACGAAGTGCGGCTACAAGTGTATATAAAAGAACATCGCAGTAGCAGTATAGCAAACATTCAATCCATCTCCATTTTTTCATCCCGTAGAAAAGCATAGAAATACCGATCCCTAATAGTACATTATATGTAACAGCTAATTTATCAGCGATAATTGTATGTTTTAAACCATAAAAGTCGTTTAAAGAATTAAGGCCCACCATTTAGTTACCTGACTGGTGACTGCTGGCGGTTGCGGGTGGCCGGTGGCGGTTGAGACTGCGTGCTGGGGAGCTGGCGCCGCTGGACTGGACTGCCGTCGAGCTATCTGACTGTAGACGCAGGAGGCGGGCGGGACACTCTGTATGCAGACTCAAGCCAGTAGAGTTAAAATAAAATAAATAAAATCTTTAGGTCTAATTTGTATTTCAAAATAAAAATTCTTTTAACTTCTTTAATTTTTTACTCACATTTCCTTTTTCTTTTTTTTTTACTCACAATTCCTTTTGCAAATAATTTTTTTTAAAGAAAAATACATTCTTCTCAAACTAATATCTAATATCTTATCCAAATTGAGCACGTTGATTAAATAGTACCAAAATTTATCACCATGATAATTAAATACTTAAAATTTGAATAAAAAAAAGTAAAAATTGAATAAAATATATACAAGGTCTATCTATCTGTTGTAAATAAATAAATAAATATATACTATTAATTTATTTACTAATTTAAAAATTAAAATTATCAAGAACTATCGTTATGTATATTTACTAGAATCAATCATAATATCCTGCAAAAGATGTAAATAAATAAATATATATACTATAAATTTATTTAGTAATTTAAAAATAATTATGAACTTATTCTCATCTTCCTGAGAAGCATATCACAATATTTTAAATTTACCATTTCATATTCATCCTTTCCTTTTTTCACTCCAAAACTCAGGCTGCATTTGATTTATTGTTTGTAGCCCTTAGAAGAAAATCAAATCAAATATAGCCTAGTTTTGGAATGAAGGAAGAAGAGGAGGATTTGCTCTGCTGGTACCAAGTTGAAAAAAAAAAGTATAGGAGCTCTAAGGAGGAGGAGGATAAGAACAAGTAAGAAGGAGCAAGAAAGAGGAGTAATTGATATATAGTGGCGGAATCAGAACAAAAAAAGTTAGGGGCTGAATAACATTAAAAATTTTGCTAAAATTTTGTCTATAAAATATATGTATTTCAAGTACAAAAACATTCAAACAATTTCTAATTTTATAAATAAAATAGCAAAAAAATAGGTAATAGCCCATTATTAATGATGAGTGATCATCCATCATTCACGATACCATTACCAATGAGGAGTGATCACCTATCACTCACGAGAAATGATTACTCATCACTCACGAAAATTTTTTTTATTTTTTTTAAATCAGCAACCCAACAAAAGTTCTGGGGCTCTATTGAAAAAAAAAATAAAACTGGGAAGCTTGAATATAAAAATTAAAAAATTGTAAAGTTTCTGAATTTGCTGGGAGCTCGAACCTACCCGAGCCCCACCTGTTCCGCCACTATATATGTATATATATATAAAACAATTCAGCTCACATGTTATTATCAGTGAACTAAATGGCCGCCAAGATAGAATTTGGGATGGAGGACTCATAAAAGCCATTAGTTTTGAAAAGTGCAATCTAACGTCTGAAATCCTTTACTTGAAAGCGATTGCAAGGTCTCGAACCAATTCTCTCTCAGACAGATCGTGTATTAATCGACTATAACTTTGTTTTTACTTATATATATCTATATGGAAAATATTATTATCTTAATTTGAATTATTAAATTTATGTAAGAAGGAATACAATTATATAAAGAATAATTCAGGTCACATGTTATTTGTTTTTACTCTTTTATATATATATATATATATGAAAAATGTTTATATCTTAGTTTGAATTATTGAATTTATGTAAGAAGGAATACAATTATATGAAGAATAATTCAGGTCACATGTTATTTGTTTTTACTCTCTCTTGTGTACAATTATTTTTATTCTAATTTTATACTTTTTTTCCTATTTATAATTGTTTATGCACTCAATTACTTTTGTTTGTTTTTGGCACTAATTTGGACTTAAATCAAATTCTGAAATTTTGTTTTTTCTTTTGTGTACCCTTTTATTTTATTCTTCTTTTAAGTGGTAATTCAATTTCTTAAACTTAATTTCTTTGATTTGGAAAATAGCTTATCTAATCTTAAAAACTAAGCATTAACATGATAAAATTTTTAAAAAAATTTTTCCTATTGTTATGGTTGCTAAATTATTTTTATCAATTTAATAAGATCTTTTTTCCGTTAGTCACTTAACTTTCGTAGAAAAAAATACACGAATTACTTACATAAGATAACCTAAAGAGTAAAGTGGATGTTATAAAACATTTTCTCCAAACAAAGTACGGATGTCTCCTAGTTTGGGGAAAATAACAACTACTTCCCTTTCCAAAATCACATCTCACGTGTATATCTTTTAGAAATAATAGTTTATAATATATATTTTATAATTCATATTACCACATGTGAATAGTTCATGTGATTTTTTAAAAATGTTTGACGAAAAATAATATGATTGAATTGTCATAAATTGTTAGAATTTTTGGGCTTGGGCCTAACTCACCCCAAAAGGTACCTCAAGAGGGGAGGACTGCCCAAGTCTTTATAAGTTGTAATTATTTTCTTTAATTAGTCGATGTGGGATTCTCAACACTTTAAGAATTAAATATACTATTTTTCCTTCTTTAATTTATAATGTTTGTGAAAAAAAAAACAATTTAAGAAAATCCTTTTAAAATTGATAAACAGAGATCGACATCTCCACTCTTCTTGCAAGCTTCATTGATTAGAAAAGCATCTTTTTTCATTCTATAGGGACTTGGAATGGCATCAAGGCTTCTGCTTAAAAGGCTCAAGAAAAATATAACTATAAAAAATTTGAAGAATCCCTTCCTTATCTCCATGAATACTACAATGTTTTTTCTTACGTTGCTAGATAATGTATGGTTTATATAGAGGAAGCTAATATAATTTATTTTAATTTTATATGACAAGTGAATCACAAGTGTATCATTGCCCCTCATTTTTCTAATTTATTGAAGGAAAGTATAGTTTTTTTTAACCCAAATCTCCTAAAATTAGGTTGTTTTATATAAATATCAACTAATTCTTAGACTTTACCAAAAAAGGAAAAAAACTATCAAGGCCAGGGTTATTGTAGATTAAAAGTTTTAAAATATTGTATTATATATATATATATATATTAAAAATTGCATATTTTCATAAAAATTGAGAAAGTTACTTGTTGAGTTTTGATTGATTAAATCAAGATTTTCATAATTTTGCACGATGTAATTATCATGTGGAATTTAAACTGTCATGATATTATTATCATGGTCGGTTCAATGTGTACTTTTAGAATCAGTGGCGGAACCAGGACAAAAATGTTGGGGGGACTGATCGTCACAAGTCGCCGAGAAGAGAACAGAAAGGGAGAAGGAGATAGCGCACAGCAGCAACAACAAGAAGGAGCAGCAGAGCAAAGGTCACTAGTTAGAGATTCAGAGGAGCGGTCTTCGTCTGTCTGGTCGCCGAGAAGAGAAGAAGAAGAGCCCGCCGTTGCCGCCGAGGAGAGAAGAATAAGGGAAAGGGAAGGTAGTGAGAGAGAGAGAGAGAGAGAGAGAGAGAGAGAGAGAGAGAGAGAGTATGTAGGAAGAAGGAGAGTCGAGGGAGGGAGAGCCGAATTTTGGTTTCGGGCGCGGTATGAGAGACCGAAAACTTTTTTTTTTTTTAAATCACCCAGAAGTTGTGAAAATAAAACAAAATTAGGGGGGCTTGATTGTAAAATATCAAAATTCCTAAAGTTTATTTTTCGGGGGGCTCGAGCCCACCTGAGCCTCAAGTGGTTCTGCCACTATTTAGAATATATGTTAATATGAGTAAAAAATAATATATATGATAAGATATACTATTTCGATTGAAAATATTAGTTGTTTTAGTTCCATAGAGAATAGTAAAAAATAAAATAGATTTTGTAATTTCCAATAAACATTTATTAAATTTTCTCAATCTTTACTCATATTCGATTAAAATTATTTCACTCCCACTATTTATCTTTTTGAAGGGTATAATAATTTAAAAGTTATCCTGTTTTCAAACTTTTAACCTGTATACCTAAATTAAAACCCCTTATATTTCAAATCGAAAGTAGTACTATATGATATAGCCAAATCTTATAAAATTTAAAAAAATTAATAAAAAATTATTGAGTCCTAAAGACACTTATATTATGAATTGAAAAAATTAATAAATAATGAATATGCACCAAGACACGCGTTAGACAAACTTTTTATTATTATTATTATTGTTATTATAACTTGTAATTGAGGGCATATGCCATAAACCTATTACCTAATATATATTCATAATTTCTCCAACATATGACAATCTCTTGACTTGTGATAATTGCTTGAAAAATCATTTTTAGCTAACTAGTAGTTTTTAAGACAATTATAAGCATAAAAAGAAATAATTAGTCCTTCTTCATAAAAACTAACAATAATTAGTCCTCCATGCATGTAGAGCCTTATGACAATTTTGTGGGAAATTTTTTTATGCACTTGGTTCATATTCCTACTCATGTACTACGTGCCTTGTACTAAACCAAATTACCTTCCTAGTTATTCTTTTCTTAATAATAGGAAACATTAATATCAAGATGTTATTTGACTTAATATAAACCACATGATTCATAAATACAAATATGAACTAGGTCCACGACAAAATTTTCCAATTTTGGGTATTGTGTAATTAAGAGAAAGAAATCAATTCCCACATTAATAAAATTAACCTTTTTTAACCACAAATCTTAATATACATATATATATATATTCTAGTCCACAAAAAATACTATTCATAAATTATTTCCTTTTAGTAAATCAAACAAGAATATAACATGTCAAAAAAAATTCAAAGAGATGGAGAAATTTCTATATAATCAATAACTTTAATCTAATAAGTCCAAAAGAAAATAAGGGATAATATTTTTTAATTAAAATTCAACACGTCAAATTACAAACATGACAATGGCCTTCTCTAGTTCGTCACAAAACTTACAATTTTTTTTTATGGCAACATATATCCAGCAATAAGTAGAATACGAGCATTGAAGTTGTTTACATTGGTTATCGGTGATTTGTGAGGAGGTTGAAATTCGGAAAAACAATCTTCACAACTACTTTCGGGTTTCTAATGCCCGAGTCAATAATAGTTTCGAGCATCGGGATACTCAAATTTCTTAATAGCATCAATAGCCTCATAACAATGATCTATGAACCTTCCATAATCTACGGCACAACCTTCAAAGCACACCTTTAACACTTTATCAGTAGTGTTGGTTCCGAGTTTGTTCACAAGATTAATTGTTTCTTTTGCTCTCCCTATCGCATATTTAAGTATAAAAATAGCAAGATCATCAATATTAGTTTTAGCGCCACCAGAATATCCTTTTAAAATTGACAAACAAAGATCGAAATCTTTGCTCTTCTTGCAAGCTTCATTGATTAGAGTGGCATTTTTTCCCATTCCTTGTGGACTTGGAAAGGCATCAAGGCTTCCACTCAAAAGGCACAAGAAAAATATAACTATAAAAAAATTGAAGAATCCCTTCTTTATCTCCATGAGTACTACAATGGTTTTTTCTTACATTGCTAGATAGTGTATGGTTTATATAGAGGAAGTTAATATCATTTATTTTAATTTTATATGATAAGTGAATCAAAAGTGTATCATTACCCCTAATTTTTCTAATTTATTGAAGGAAAGTATAGTTTTTTTGAAACCCAAATCTCCTAAAATATGTTGTTTTATATATATATATATATATCAACTAATTCTTAGACTTTACCCAAAAAAGGAAAAAAAAAACTATTAAGGGCCAGGTCATTGTAGATTAAAAGTTTTAAAATATTGTATTATGTATATTAAAAATTGCATATTTTCATAAAAATTGAGAAAGTTGCTTGTGAGTTTTGATTGATTAAATCAAGATTTTCATAATTTTGCAAGACGCAATTATCATATGAAATTTAAACTGTCATGATATTATTATTAGGGTCGGTCTAATGTGTAGTTTTAGAATATATGTTAATATGAGTAAAAAATAATATATATAATAAATATACTATCTTTGGTTGAAAATATTAGATGTTTTAGTTATATAGAGAATGGTAAAAAATAAAAGAAATTTATGTGATTTCCAATACAAATTTATTAAACTTTTTCCATATTTATTCATCTTTGATTAATATTATTTTACTCCCGCTATTTATGTTTTTTAAGCGTATAATAATTTCAAACCTTTAACCTGAATGTCCAAACTAAAATCCCTTTCGGAGATAGTACTATATATGATATAGCCAAATCTTATAAAATTTAAAAAACTAATAAAAATTGTTGAGTCCTAAAAAACTTATATTATGAATTAAAAAATTAATAAATGATGAACATATGCATCAAGACACACATTAAACAAACTCTATTATTATTATTATTATTATTATTATTATTATTATTATTATTATTATTATTATTGTTGTTGTTGTTGTTGTTATTATAACTTGTAATTGAGGGCATATGCCATAAACCTATTACCTAATATATATTCATAATTTCTCCAACATATGACAATCTCTTGACTTGTGATAATTGCTTGAAAAATCATTTTTAGCTAACTAGTAATTTTTAAGACAATTATTAACACAAAAGCATAAAAAGAAATAATTAGTCCTTTTTCATAAAAAAATAACAACAATTAGTCCTCCATGCATGTAGAGCCTTGTGAATATTTTTTGGAAAATTCTTTTACGTATTTGGTCCATAATCCTATTCATGTACTATGTGCCTTGCACTAAATCAAAATATCTTCCTAATTATTCTTGTCTCGATAATAAGAAACATTAATATCAAGACGTTATGTGACTTAATATAAACCGATTCATGAATACAAATATGGACTAGGTCCACGACAAAATTTTCAATTTTGGGTATTGTGTAATTAAGAGAAAGAAATCAATTCCCACATTAATAAAATTAACCTTTTTTAATCACAAATCTTAATATATATATATATATATATGTTCTAGTCCACAAAAATACTATTCATAAATTATTTCCCTTAGAAAATCAAACAAGAATATAACATGTAAAAATTGCCAAGCAAAGCAAAATTCAAAGGGATGAAGAAATTTCTATATAATCAATAACTTTAATCTAATAAGTCCAAAAGAAAATAAGGGATAAACTTTTTTTATTAAAAAACAACACCTCAAATTACAAACATGATGATGGCCTTTTCTACTTCATTCAAAACTTAATTTTTTTTTTTATGGCAAGATATTCCCAGCAATAAATAGAATACGAGTATTGAATTTGTTTTCATTGGTTATTGGTGATTTACGAGGAGGTTGAAATTCAGAGAAACAATCTTCACAACTGCTTTTGGCTTCTAATGCCCAATCGAGATCAGTTTTAGCATCAGAATAATCACTTTCCTTAACAGCATTAATGGCCTCATTACAATGATCTATGAACCTTCCATAATCTACAGCACAACCTTCAAAGCACACCTTTAACACTTTATCAGTAGTGTTGGTTCCGAGTTTCTTCACAAGATTGATTGTTTCTTTCGCTTTCTCTATCCCATATTCAAATACGAAAATAGAGAGACCTTCAATAGTAATTTTATCAGAATATCCTTTTAAAATTGACAAACAGAGATCCAAATCTCCACTCTTCTTGCAAGCTTCATTGATTAGAGAAGCATCGTTTTTCATTCTATAGGGACTTGGAATGGCATCAAGGCTTCTGCTTAAAAGGCTCAAGAAAAATATAACTATAAAAAAATTGAAGAATCCCTTTTTTATCTCCATGAATACTACAATGTTTTTTTCTTATATTGCAAGATAATGTATGGTTTATATAGAGGAAGTTAATATCATTTATTTTAATTTTATATAACAAGTGAATCAAAGGTGTATCATTACCCCCTCATTTTTCTAATTTATTGAAGGGAAAAAGTAGTTTTTTGATAACCCAAATCTCCTAAATTAGGTTATTTTATATAAATATCAACTAATTCTTAGACTTTTCCAAACAAGAAAAAAGAAAAAACTATCAAGGCCCAAGTCATTTTGGACCAAAAATTTTAAAATATTGTACCAAGTATATTAAAAATTGTACATTCTAGAAAAATCTAATATTTAAAATTTTTTTGTATTTTTTTTATAGGGTTAATTGTATTAAAATATCCTCAAATTTGATATCTTTTTCACTTTAGTATCCTAATATTATCTTATTAATAATTTAATACCTTCTAACATATTACACTATACAAATTGCCCTTTGTAACCAAAATACCACTTTTATCTACAAAGGCTAGTTTATTTAACTTTATCTTAGTTAAATAATAATTTTTTAAATAATATAGATTAAAAATATATTATTACAAAATGTTTTCATCAAATTTGTAACAATATATTTGAAGTCCATATTCTTTCAAGATTGATTATTTAATTAAAAAAAACTTGATTATTTAATTAAAAAATAGCATGTATATTCTAAATTTAATTTTACTAAGAAAATAAAATATTCATTTTATAAATAAAATATTTTCAACTTCAAATATTTATCTTGAAATCTTTAATAAAAACTTTAACATGTTAGGATTTGTACTAATTTATTGTAACAAATATTAAATAATGGTTGTAAGAAAGCATTAAAATAATAGACGAAAACCTATTTTTTTTCCTTTAGAAAAAACATTATTGATTTTTAGTAGTTATTACAATAAATTAATGAAAAATCCTAACAGTCCAATTATTTTTAAAAAATAATTTTTTTTGAGTTAAACTAATCAATCTTTTACTAATATAGACTAGAAAAAGACATTATTACAAAATATATGGAAGTATTTGTAATAAATTATAAATATAAATTAAGTTTTGGACTAAAATGATTTTATATTAAACTTTAAGAGTTATTTCGTAACAAACCATGATTTACGTTAAAGGTACTTTAGACATTTTAAATGAATTGAGTTCGGGTAAAATGCATTTAGCCCCCACTTCAAGACCCTTTAACGAAATTGCAATTGTTTCTTGGGAAGTATACTAACATTTTCCTAAAATTATATTGAATTTTTGTCACTATTAGGATTCAATTGTTTTTTTTTTTACTGCATCATAACTTTAATACAACTTGAATACTTGATTGTCAATAATATTAAAAGTTTAAATACTTAATTGATAATTAGTTAAAAGTAAAGGGTTTTTTTTGGAATTAACCCTTTAAAAAGCATTTCTGAAGTTTTGCCAATTGACAATTGAATCCTTAAATTTTTAAGTTTGATAATTAGACACCCAAATTTGAATTTGAAGTTTTCTTTTGGGTTAATTTAAAAAAGGCGCCGAAGCTTTTCCCCTTCTTTACCCTTTTTCTATCTACTCCCGCTTTACCTCTCTCCATTCACTCCGCCTGGCAGCTTTGAAAAGAGGTTCAAATGTTGTTCACAGGCCACGGTGAGAAGGGACGCCAGAAATTGATTCTGGTGCTATTGGAGATACAAAGCCAATTTCTTAATGGTGTCAGGTTTTTTGGGTTCTTGTTGATGTTAGAGATTTTGTCTCAATGATTTCTGATGAAAGGAGGAAATTTTTGTCTTAAAATTTTGAAGGTAATAATTCTTATCATTTAATTTAATCTGTTTCACTTTATAATGTCAGTGAAATTATATGGAAAAACTCCGTGATTTCTATTAGATTTCTTTAGATAAGCGAGTGAATTTATGATTTTGATTTTTCGGTGGTGTTGCAATTAGGTTGAGATGCAATGGAGTTAACTAACTGGGTCTACTTTTTTTTTTTAGCTGACTCTATTAATTGAGGAGGAAGATTCATGAGGCAACGCTTGACTGAAATCGAATGCTCATCTTCAGTGAAGTTTTACCTTTTCTTTCCGCTTCTCTGGAAATAATATTTGTTTCGGCTGATATATTCAGTTTTATTTAATTTGTTTTATTCAGTATGCGTAACTAAATTAGAAATCAATCTGCTTCATAATCGGTGTAAAAAGTGTTTCTACTTGCAGTTATACAGTCATTTTTATGGAACCTTAAATAATTGGTAGGAATCTGATAAATCACTGATGCTTTGGAGTATGGAGATGGATATTATTGCAACAAAATCAGTGTAACTTTGGTGTTTAGGAGGAGTAGGAGTCGATGGAAACTTAGTTAAATTTTGGAACTTTCCAATAAACAATTGGTAGATTTTTGCTTGGGCATAGAGGAAAGCCATCTAGCCCGTGAGAAAGTGAAATCACAAATCTCTGCGGCTGCTGTTTCATCTAAAATAAGACATAACGAGAATCAAGATGAGTAAGATTTTGTAGCAATAAGAAAGGCAAAACATATTTTGAAAGGCAGCAGAAAAAGATTGCTTCCAAACTCTATAATCCTTAAAAAAAACTCCTCGTGCCCGAGAAATGCACATCCAGGGACTTGCATGTCTTCCATAAATACCTCCTCTTGCATTCATCAATTTCTTTGTAACCATTATTTAATATTGATGATAACATTTTGCCAAGGGGAATCAGATTCTATAGGAAACTGCTGTAACCATTTATGAAGCAAAGAAATATTTTTTAGACACCAAATCCTAAGGCCTGAACCTCCTGAGGACTTAGGTTAACAAAAAAGCTCCCAAGTAATTAGTTGATCTCTTTTACCATCCTCAGTTCCTGTCCCTAGAAAATGTCTCATAATCCTTTCAAGTCTATTAGCTTTCTCCACAGTCATCTTGAGCAAAGACATATGTAGACAAACAAGAAGTAATGAGAAAGAATGCAACCCTTTAAAGAAAAATAGTCTTGTTTCAGACCTCTGGGCGCTTCCAAAACTGGATCTCAAAAAGATGCAGACATAAGAATACCTCCTAAAGGAACTAGATAATTTATTTTTTTAATTTTTTTTTAAAGAAACCGAATAAGTAGAATCATAAACTGCTGCTAATCCTGTCGATAAATGTACCAACAATAACACTTACTTAAGAGATGTCTCTTAGATGGTAAGAAGCACAGCTTATTTGACAATGGAGTTTTTGGAACATAAAAAACCATCATAACAATCTGTTATAGTCATTTTCCCAAACTCCACATAATGCATCTTTTCGTTTATAGCCATAAATCAGAAAGCACCAAACCCAGCCCAAAACAACCTCTCACTGAAGGGCATGAACTGAGAGAAAGAGGACATTTTTTACATCATTCTTCTTAATACTCCATTACAGCCTATTCCTTAACTCCCAAATCAAAATCTTAACCATAAGAAAGAAAAATTGATGCAGAACATAAACTACATGATTCAATTTTCATAATCAGATCACAAAGTCTGGAAGTAGAACTAACTATCAAAATCGAAAGAAACAACCACAAACAAATAGAAATTGTTGCCATATTCAAGAAACAGGAAAAAGAAAAAAAATATAGATTAACGAAAATAGGATTTTATGCTACCAGAAAATCAAGAAATTTCAGGAAATAAAATTAATTTATAAGAAGCAGTCCAACACTTCCAAGTGCTACAGGGAAGTAATATAGTTAAATAATTATATAAAAATAGATATAGATAAGATGAAAATATACAATCAAGTGCCACAGGGGAAAATAACACAATCTTCAGCTTTCAATTCTAACTTCCTTTAACAAACCACTAGTAAAAGGTATATCCCTAGGAATCCAGGTCTCCCCATGGATAAAATTTTTTACTGTAAAAAGTCCTGCCTCTGTATAGTTTCTAATTACCTTTGCCCATGGCACCCTTTTGCTTGTATTAGCTCCTGGCCCATTGTTTCTAAACTCGGCATAGTAGACTGTATCGGTTCTTTGAGGTTCCCACTCTAACCAGCCTTTTGGATCTATTGAGTCATCAATGTAAGACTCTATGACTACTGTTCTTGCGAAATTATCCCATGGCCGACCTAGATAACTCCGAGCTCTTGGAGATTCTTGTTTTAAATCAGGTGCTGCCATGATGGTGCAATTGTGGATTACGGTGCCACTCCCACTCTCAGGATGCTCTCTTCTTTGTGCTGTAATTGTGTTTGATTGATTTGGCAAAGGTCTATGCAGCAATATTTTACAATTCTGGAAGATTACTGTTGCATCCCCCAAAAAATAAAATCAACTGTGCCTTCTACATCACAATCTCTGTAAAATTGAAGTCCACTTCGGGCATATAACGTGTCTTGATAACCCTTAAATCTACATCGGAAAAAGGCTGTATGATTGGACTCGCATCTCAATGCTACAGCTTGGTTGTTTTCTGGCCCAGCTGTGTTTTCGAACGTGAGTTCCTTTGCGGTGAAACCATCACCTAGTATTCCTACTGTGGCTGTGTTATAAGTTTTAAAACCAGAACGGACACTTCTGTTGCCGGATATTATGGTTTTATCCATCCCTTCTCCTACTAGGACCAAGTTTACTTTGTTTTTTTCCAATAATTATATTTTCTTCATAGATTCCCCGGAGAATCTTAATGTAAAATCTTTGTGCACTGTTGTTAGGACTGGCCTTGATGGCCTCAGAAATGGTTTTGAAGTTTCCAGAACCATTCTTGTCTACAATAAAATTAGATGCAGCCTGTTTGGAATGAAGGAAGAAGAAGAAGAAGAGGAGAAGAAGTTGCTGAGACATCTTGATAGATTGCTGAAGAAGAGGGGAAGTTGCTGCTAGTATCAGTTGAATGAAGTAGTATAGGAGCTAAAGAAGAGGAGGATAAGAAGTAAGAAGAAGAAGCTAATTCGTTCTGCCAATTGAATTGGTAAACACTGATTTCGTTGCTGCATTATATAGGGGAAAATGTTGTTATATTTGTTTGCATTATTGAGTTTATGTTAGAAGAGTGAAGAATGCTGCTGTATTTCTTTGCATGGGTGAATTTAAGTAAGAAGACTGCAATTATATGCAGTTTCAATGCTGCAAGTCTCAGCAATTAAGTTGTTGTTCTTAAAAATTATGATTCTGCTATGCATTATGCTTAACCAAATTAAGAGCAATAGTGGATAAGAAGTCTTCATCATCCAAATTAAGGCCTTTTCTTGTGACCTATACCTAATATTCAGTCCTACAAATGTTGTGTGAAAGAGTAGATAGTGTCAAGGAAATGCAAAGATAGATCTGCAGGGGAAACAATAGTCATTTTTGCTTGCATTAGTTGAGTACTCAAAATGAAAGCAGAATGCAAATAAGAACATGGTATTTGTTTATACTCTCTTTTTTCTTCTGTAATTATTGTTCTTCTAGTTTTATACTTATACGCCTATTTATGGCAGTTACCAAGTTTATGCATTAATTGCTTTTGTTTGTGTTTTTGGCCACTGTTTTGAAAGTAATCAAATTCTGAATTTTTTTGTTGTTAAGGGCTCTTGAAATGCACCAGACTCCTTTCATCTTGTTTTTGTGTAGCCTTTTATTGTATTTTTCTTATTCCATGAAACCATTCCATCTTTGGTTAGCTTAGAATTTAACATCTAAAGCAGTTATCCTCCTAAATGTTCCTTTGGTCCGTTGTTTTCTGATTCACTTGTTGGTTCATTAATAGCAGGTTTTTGAGGAAACTTTTGAGATCATTCTTGAAAATGGCTGTTAGGATATAGTGCCAAACTAAGTTCATAGGATAATTCTTAATTGATGAATGCTGATAGTCGCCGGATTCAGTCTTCCACCTTAAACACACATGTTCAGGGAGGAAGCGAATCCGGCAAATCTGCTAGAGAGTCTGCTACTTGTTCATATTTTTTGAAGACTCTCCCTCCATGAACAAGTCCTGCTGCAAACTTTTGCTAATACTTACTATATAGTCTATAGCCTAATATTTGATCATGATTTTTGCAAGTAGTTGTTGAATTATTTAATTTATAAATCTAAATGGGCAAGAAGATATTAATAGAATAGACTTGTGGTGATATCCTCGAGAGAGTTTCCTTTCTTCTTTAATGGAGTATCTGCAGGGATGGAATAGTTGCTTGCATTAATGGAGTATCTGCATTAGTTGAATACTAAAAAATGAAAACAGGAATGCATTAGTTGCTCATATGGAGTTATTTTTCTTCTTGTTTTCATACTCATCTCCTATTTATGGTAATTACCAAGTTTATGCATTGATTACTTTTGTTTGTGTTTTTGGCCACTGTTTGGACTTTAACAAACTCTGAAATCATATGATCTTGATTTTCCTGACATATCATATTGACAGAATAGGTTTTTCTCTGTTTTAGACCAGTTTTAAAAAAAGTGGCACTAAAATAGTCTATTTGTGCATTTTCATTGTGCGTTATCACTAATTCATAATTATGTGATAGATAACGCATCTTGATTGTGCGTTATTTGTTACATCATCCTTTCGAAGACTTATCAATAAACCACCATTAGATCTTGTTTAATAGGTGCATGAGATTTAATTTAATAATAACTTACGTATTCTAATATTTATCAACTTCAATCATTTGAATTTTTAATTAGAGCAAAAAGAAGATTGCTCATCTATTTAGTTTTCAAATTGGTGTCGTAATTTCTTAGTTAATGAGAGAGAAAGTATTATAAAATTACAAAAATGTAAATTAAAATGAAAATAGGACATTTTTGTGGGAACGGTTGGTGGAAACCGCTTTAAGCCATTTCCGACGCATAGATCTCGAAAAAATACGAAATGCACACAAGAATCGCCTCAATCAGACGTCCGAATGCAAAGTTATATTCCGTCAAAGTTTTCGACTATACAGGACAATTTTTTTACCCCGAAACACGTTCGGATAACTTTTTTGATGATGCCGTTGCGTTTATCTTTACGAGAACCATTGAAACAAGTGATCATACACATGAAACAGACCTCTTATCGCAGAGTTATTCATGTTTCAAGTATTTCAAATATCTACAAAAATTCCTTCTTCCTAAATAACATAAACAATCTCTTCGCCACCTCACCACCAAACCCCACCATCTCTTCACACGGTATTTGTTTCTACTCTTTCTTTCATGTAATTATTGTTCTTCTATGATATGAGTTACTACCCCTTGATCGCTTATACTGCCCTAAACTCTAACTGCATTTTCCAACGGAAATGAAATAATACTATCGAAATTGCATTGTACATTCAGAATAGTCCTAAGAAGACATGATCCCAAGCCGATACTTGGCATATACCCCCTCTTCCAGGTCCATCGCAAGGAAAACAAAAGCCAAGATTTGCTTTATCCGGTATCAAACAGGAGCTACGAGCAAATAAAACACCTTTAAGGTAGTTTTATACTTAATATCCTATATATGGTTACTAAGTTTATGCATTAATTACATTTGTTTGTGTTTTTGGCAACTGGTTTTGGACTTTAACAAATTCTGAATATTGGGGCAATAGAGGATTATTACAACTTGGTACCAAAAAAGGCGAAACTCCTCGCTCATAAGACTTTCACTAAGCTGTCCGATGCCTAAGTGGAGAATGTAAATCATTGTGACTCAATGGTCTTGTAGACTGGAAGCCAGACACTGGTATGCACAAGAAACTACCCCTACATTAGAGATGTTGAAATTCTCATACTGTCGCTGTCAGGATTTGAATATTGATTTTTTTAATCAATTCTGCAATCCCAAAATCGATTGAGTTATGCCTTATTAGTATTTACAAACACAAACGAATCAAAGTTTGGAAAGGTTATTGAGTTTTTGTCAAAGTTTGGTTTATGCTTGCATTAGTTTAGCTTGAGCGCTTTCAAGTATCATTGTTCGTGGTCTGAATTTTCCGTAAAATAAACAGATATAGATTTTTCAAATTAAGCCTATAAAAAAATTAACTTGATGTGGGCTTTTTCGGTCTGATTTGCGGACTGACCTTTTTTTTATTTATTTTTTATGTCTAGACATTATTTAGGTACTATTTGTGTGTAATTATTTTGTTTTTTATTTAGATATTAGTGTAATTTCATGATTAGTTGAATATTTTTAAAGAAAATTAATTTATGTATAATTATTTTGTTTCTTATTTGGAAGTTGGTATAATTTTTATTATTAATTGAATATTTTTATAAAAAAATTAATTTTTTAATATTTTTAAGGTTAAAAAATAATTTTTTATTAAAAAAAAAGTACACAGTGGCCCATTTATGTGTAGGTTAATCGCTTTGTATGAATTTTTGCCCCGTTTGACGATGCTACCTATAACTTAACTTTGCGATCGGAGGTCCGTTTAACGTATATGACCACTCGTTTTAATGGTTTTCACAAAAATAAACGCAATGACATCGGCGAAAAGGTAATCTGGATGCGTTTCGGGACAAAAAATTTCTTCCCTGTAAAATCGAAAACTTTGACGGGACATAATTTTGCGCTTGGACGTCTGATTGAAGCAATTCTTGTTGGCATTTCGTGTATTATTTCAAACGCTCTAATTTCGTTTTAATTTATGTTTTTACATTTTTCTAATACTATCTCTCTTATTAAGTAAAGAATTACGATACCGATCTTAAAATTAAATATGGGTGTAGTTTTTTTGTTTTAATAATATTTCATGTTGGTTTGTTGGTAAGTTTTATGTGTTATTTTTTTTATGAGGTTAAGGATTCAAATCTTTTACAATTTTTTTTTAAAATAAATGAAAGGATGATGTGGCAAATAACATTATGACCAAAATAAAACTAAAAAAAATATTATGGCCATTTTAGTAGCTTTTTTAAAAAAAATATGGCCAATAGTAAAAAAAACCGCAACCAAAGGAGAAAGAAATTGGCCGAGGGAAAGAGGACCACCACCCCCCTCTTCCGACGATTGGAAGGGTACACCTTCCAAACAATGTCCGCCTTCTTATGCTAAACTACTCCGTACTCACGCTCCGACTAGTATTCGCAACCTCATTTTCAAAACGCCGCTATGCCTCATGGAGTACTAATCAATGTCTTTTCCCCGTCGTCATTCAAAACTCGGAATGGGTACTTGACAAAAGAAGGAGCGCCGCTCACGGTTCATTCGGATCCCACGTGAATTCTGTTTTTCGCTCCGAGAAAGGCACCCCTTAAATGCCTCTTCCCCCTTCACACCGCGCCCTCTGATTTCAATAAGTGTTCCTATACAACAAATTCACCAAGCTCCAGTGGTTGCCATTGAAGAATTAAGAAACTGGCACTGTATATTTCTAACTTTTACACAACAGCAAGAAGCCACTAACATTCTCTTAACTCAACAAATAAGTAGACTTTTTAAGTTCAGAAAATTAAGCCCTCTTCTTCCCTTTCCATGTTTGAGTGATCAGTAGTTATTTACACAGATGAAATGGAAACATTTCTTGAAATCCCCAATAACACAAAACCATCTTTAAAATCTTGCAGTCAACAAATAATAGGTAAACAACAAATTGAAGATGTTTCAAGAGAATTGCAACTCTTTACTTTTCTATTCACTCTTTTTGAGATTAAAGAACTTCCCTTATCTTAGGCCCGATCTTGACACAACATCCAATTTCGGCAAGAGGGGGAAATGCTTTCTATAAGAAAAGGCAGGTAATGCAAAGCTGTCATGAATCAGGCTAACCGAACTAGCATTGAAGATTGATGCACTCAAGGGAAAGAGGGATGGGCATATGTAATGAGATATTGAATGTTGTGTCAAATATCAGTAGAGCAATTTTGAATCTCCTAGATTCAGCAATTTGTTAAAGCCAAGATCTAAAGCTTTTTAGAAACATCAAAATACTACCAGTGACAGAGTGCACTAACATAGTAACAGTTTGGATCAATAAACAGATGAGCAAAAAGAAAAACAATACTTCTATCAAGGATTCTATACCACTAGATTCCCAAGCTCCCTTATTTACATCTATTCTTTCCAAAATATGCATGTATAAAAATTCCTTTCTCCAGTTATATTAGAACTTAGATAGCAGATAGTTTTGAGTAACTGACTTAAACCTTATAACTCATGCATGGAAGAGACCAATTCTATTAACAGAAAGGAAGAAACAGAGGTCAGCATATAAGCTTCCATATCTAAATATGTTGGTAAAGAATCTGTACTCAAGCATAAGCATGGGGTAAAAATAAAATTAAAGAAGTAGTTTCTTCCACTGTCTTCGTCCTTGGTAACACGAGAGACAATCCTGTTTTAGCAGGCTTAAACTATATATACATATTAAGCAAAACATGAAAGTAAACAGTAGGTGTTAAACTTGATGCTCACTGGGATGAAGCAGCTTTAATAGCTCTCTGCAACTCATTTTCTACATCATTTGCCAGATTCCCATTCTTCTTAACCTCTTTATTCACATTTTTTTCTTCCCCCCCATTCTTCTTGCTCCGCCATTGCTCAAACCCATTTGACCTTTCAACCACTGGATTTGTTGTCTTCTTAACATTGTTGTCATTGATACCTTTACCAATTTTCCCAACATTTCCCATGTTCATTTCCTCCAATCTATACTTCATTTCTCTATTCTCTCTCTGCAACATATCCAATTCCCTTTTCATCCAAAGACACATACCTTTTAACACTTCCATATCACCCGTATTGCCATCACTTTTCTTATCTTTCATTTTATCCACTTCCTTTACTTCATCAACCCTCTCAATCCCAACCTTGTTCACAGTCAAAGTAGGCATTTGCTTGCTTAGGTCCTCCGGGAAATTAACTCCCCAACGGAAATTCATGGAAACCCTCTTGGCCACTGGCATTTCAGTCCGTGCCATTACTGATATCCCCTTCAAGATTGAATCTTTACCCTTAGTATCCAACGAAAAGTCCTTCAAACTCATTGGCCTTTCCAAAGGCACGAACCCAAATGAATTAGCAGTCTCTCCATTAGCCTTAGCACCGGAATTCGGGTCAGAAACGGTGGATTTCCTCAAAGAAAAGGATCCCAATTGAGGTTTAAGAAGCAGAGAGAAAGTAGGGCTAGAATTGAGATTATACGGAGAAAATGAGAAATTAGCAGAGATAACAAGAGGTGAATCTTTAGGAGAACCAAAAACGCCTATACCTGACTTAAAAGTAAGAGTGAACGGCGGCTGCGGAGAAGTGGAGGCGGCGGGAGCAGAGGCGGAAGTGGTGGAATAAGCAAGTTTGAGAGAGGGACCAGAAGAGAAATTGGTGGAGAGAGAAAGGGAAAGATCAGAAGGATGATGGGTTGTGGTGCAAAACCCAGAGAGAAAAGGAAGATTGAAAATGGTAATGGGGATTTTGGCACGGAGAAGAAGTGGTTGGTGGTGGTGGTTCTGCTGTTGATTCTGCTGGAAATCTTCAACTTTCAGTGAAAACTTCATCTTTTCTATTTGAGTGTGTAAAATTTGAGCTGAATTAATCAGGGAAATTCATTCATTCAATCAATCTTGATGGAAGTTCTTCTTCCATTGGAGAATCAAGAATGCCTTTTGTGGCTGCTCTGCGTTTGGATTGGTATTTCACTCTGATTCTGACTCTCTGTGAGTTGTGAGGCTGAGGCTGAGGCTTTTGGCCTGGTCGGCTTCGTTTTGGGATTGAGCTCCGTGGAATACCCTTAACGCATACGTCAAAGCTTAATGAAGAATGATCGCATTGCTTTGTTTGCTAGAGTCAATGAAGCCATTTCAACCCAATGCGTTCTTCTCGTTTTCAAGTAATTTCAATTCCAATCATTTGGAAAAAATAGGGTTAATACCAAAAAAGTACATGAACTTTGCCATTATATCAATTAAGTACCAAATCTTTAAAGATAATAATTAAGGGACTAGTTTGTTTTTCTAGTAAAATGAATTGAGCGAAAACCGATCGAAAATGAGTAATTTTCGTTATAACCTAATAAAATTTGAAAACCAATTTTTATCTAAAACGAATTTTTTAATAAACATTTATTTTTAATTGCTTAAAAATATATAATTAATTGAGAACAACGTTTATAAACACCTTCAAATTATTTATGGGTTCCTTAAACTACATTTAAATTTCACTTTTCACAAATTTCACCCTCTAACTATTTCCGAGCTGTTAAAACTGTTCTTTCGACAAATTTTGTGATGGTTTTTGATCAATTTCATATTAGTTTCCGATCAACTTTATGGTAGTCTCCGGTATAAACTATCACAAAATTTATCGGAAAAATAGTTTTAACTATCAAAAAATAATAAAAAGTAAAATTTAAGAATATTTGAAATAATTCGTAAAAATAATGTGAGATTATTTATATATAAATATATATATTTGGGGGAAAAAGGGTATCCCGTAAGAAAAGATATTCTCCAAGCTCAGTTGATTCTGAGACTGTAAAATAAAATTGCGTCTTATAAGAACTATGTAAGTCCCAGCTTGCATAGGGCGTAGCTTTCATTTAGTTACGAGTGCTAGAATTGCTCAATCCCAGCGATAGCGGTATGGAAATTTCAATCTCTACAATGTGGGAGGTGATTCGCATGCGCACAAAGTCCCCGACCTCCAGGCTTTGCGAAAGATCGCTGAGTCACCATAATTTACATCTTTCACTGCGCGTCGAAAGCGAAATGTTGTAAAGGACTCTCAAGTGAGGAATTTCGTTGGTTCAAGAACTATGTAGCCCCAAATTTTGTCTTTTTATTAGTACCAAGATATCCTCCATTGTTGATCTAATCAGTGAGTGACTCTTCGAACGTGAGACAAGTCACAAACAGTCAGAAAATTAAAGGGCTATGTAGTGTGGCGTGGCGGAGGTTTCCTTCCACTGTTTTCTCGCTCTCTCTCTCAGGGGCATTTTATCGAACATTTGTCGGATACTATTTGTTACTATTATTGCTGAGGGCCGCCGAGTAGGGGAGTTGCCGAACTCGTGGCTTTCTTCACCTCGTGCGTCCTTGCACTTGGTTCCCCCACCTCGCCTCCTCGTCGGATTTGGCATTGATATTTACAGGGCCGCTCCGGCTCTGGACGGAGCAAGAAGAGTTTATTTATATATATAGGCCCACACTTGACGGCAGTACTGTAAAATGCCCTAGTCAACCAAAATATGGCCACTTCCACTTTCTTTGCCAGGCGCGTGATTTTTAATTATATTCCAAACAAATTCTCCTTTGTTTGCCATCACAAGTCCCATTTTGTTTTTTTCCCTCAAACAAGAATCAAATATAGGTGGTTTTAAAAAAATAAAAAAATCAAGTATGGTGTAAATCTCTCCCGGGAAATTTATATGGCTAGTGTTGGAAAAAAAATTATTTTTGATAAAATTTTGAGAATCTTTTTTTCTTGATGTACCTCTTTAGTCGGGTCAGACACAAGTCCATATATTAATATAGTATCAGAACCACTTAATTATGTAAATTTTATGCTCCATTCAGATATCCAGTCTTGAACATGAATGAGATGAATTGTAAATTTCCAAAAGAGGATTTTTCTCAGTTTGTATCATTTATAGGCCCTGTTCTCTATTACTTACACTTTTTTTTAGTAATTAAAAATAAGTGCTTATAAAAAAATTCTTTTAAATAAATTAATATAATAATTTTATTTTTTAACAACTAAAAAGCATTCCTATAGTAGTTTTTCAAAAATAGTTTTTTTCTATTTTTTTAAGTTAAAAACAAATATAATAGCCGTCGATAACAATTTCAAAACAACTTATAATTTAAAATAAGTTAAAATCGGTCGATTTTAAGGGTTGTAAAAGGAAAGGGTTTTACCGTACTCGACTGGGTCTATATCGGTTTATAGGGAGTAAGGTTCAAATGTTATAGTCGTGTATTCGGATCCGAACCGATATAACTTATATTAAATGGGTTTGGGTAGGATATAATGATATCAAGACATGTTTACCCGTATACCCTGCTTTATAATGAAATAATAATATATATTATATTATTTTTTATATTTTTTTATGAACACATAATTTATTTCTCCTAAGGTTCTCTTTCGGATTGCATGGTTTGTTTTATACTTAATTCATTATTTCTTTATTTCTTTATCTATTATGATTATTGTTTACGATTTTTTTAATTTTTTTTCTTATTCTAATTTTAAATTTAGGTTCAAGAATTATCAACTTATTAATCCCTTTGTGTTATATATATTTTATTTAACAAAAAAAAAAAAGAAAATTGACAGACGAATACGAGTATACTTGGACCCTACCCGATACATTGAAGGATCGAGTCTGAATCTATAAATTTTATACCCAATAAATTTAAGTCTAGGTCTATATTTCACTATAAATATTTGAATCTAATACAAAAAGTACTGTACCCGTTTAAATCTATTTACAGTCTTACATACTATGTTTCGGAAGATATTGGTTCCCTTAC
Organism: Catharanthus roseus; assembly: GCA_028651295.1. Classification (NCBI taxonomy): domain Eukaryota; kingdom Viridiplantae; phylum Streptophyta; class Magnoliopsida; order Gentianales; family Apocynaceae; genus Catharanthus; species Catharanthus roseus. The sequence goes on from JAPQWS010000054.1 coordinate 17,220,030, forward strand.
AATTGTACATTTTTTTTAATTAATAAAAATGATTTCGACTCCAAACAAAAAGAAAAAAAAAGGTATATTCTAAAAAATGTCCAACGCGAGTGTTCAACAAGAGAAAAGAGTCCGCGAGTGGGGGTAGGTTTTGCCACGTCAGCAAACGCAGAGCAGCTGGAGTTCGAAGAGCAGAAGAACCAGTCGTAGCCTAACACTCTCTCATTTTTATTTTTTTTAAAAATATTTTTTAATATATATATTTTTTCTTATTACGAAACTCACTCCTCTCCTCTTCTTGTTCTTGTGTTACCCGCCCCACGCCGTTATAGAATCACCACAAAAACTCTACAAATCGCACACAGTTCCTTCCCGCCTCCGCCTCCTTCTCCGTCTCCGCCGCTCTGAACTTCCATTTTCCTATAGTTAGAGACCTCAGCCTCCATCTCCAGGCGAAAAAAAGTTTTGTGTTTTGTTAAAGTTTTTGGTTTTCCTGCAATTAATGGCGGCGATTAACTTAACGAGCGGAACATCGGTGTTGAAGTCGGAAACCGCCAGGGGAACGGCACCGGAACGTTTTGCATCGGTGAAGAATGTTAATGACTTGTTTTTTCATGAATCAGGAAGCAGGGGAAAAGTTATTCGTTCAAGTCAAATTTTTGCTGTTAAATCCAGCAAAATCAGTGAGCAGATTCGTTTCAGCAATGATAATAATAGAAATCTCTCATCAGTCAATGATCCTGTGACTAGTGTAAGTTATTGATATTTTTTTTAAAAAAAAATTTATACATGTATGAGCTGCATGAATCATGAATGGATGAATGTAGTTATCAGTACGTGATTTTGCTTTGTAGTTTTGTGTTTGTGGTGCTGTTGTTTGGGAATCTGTTATGGGAAACTAGACTGCGGCTCTTTTTCTTCTATTCTTTCTTGAATTTCATTTTTCAGGAAAGTGAATTTTTCAGTAAGTTACTAGTCCGTTATTAGGCAGAGTTATACGTGTACCACACCGCAATTGTGCCAAAAATCATAACTTTTCTTCTGTTGAATTTATTTTGGAATCCGTATCAATTAAAAAGATGAGTGGTTTGTGAAGCCGTTATTCAACAAATGGTATTCATACTAGCTTTCAACATTCGGCAGATTCACTTGGATAAATCAGCTGCATGAAATCTAGAAGTAGAGTAATTGACATTTTGGCAGCTTTTGCAACTTGATTGGATTCTTTGCCAACTCTACCCAGTAGGGAATTACCTCCCCACAAAGGCTCAAAGTTAGAGCCTTTAGAGAGGGGGCTATAATTTTGTTTCTCTAACCACCCAATGACTCGCATTAATACTTTTACTTTTAGTGAGTTTATTTTCAGGAGAGTATTTATTTCTGTATTTCGAAGTTAGTTTGTTATTGTGAAAACAAGTTCTGAATGTGGAGAAAATTTAGACACTATGCTTTATACTGTAACTGAGATACTTGGCAGCCAATCTCATGTGGTCCCAGATAATCATTTTTGTGCAAAAATTCCTTTTGATAGTATTTGTAAGCTTTTCTATGTATCAATATTTTTTGGGTTTTATTTAATTGTGATGTTTGTTTATTTAATTGGCTCTAATTGGGTAGAAATTTTCTTTTCAGCCAAGTTATCTGTCAACAGAGAATACCAATCCTCGGAGAAAAACAAAGATAGTTTGCACCATTGGTCCTTCCACAAGCTCTCGTGAAATGATCTGGAAACTGGCCGAGAGTGGAATGAATGTTGCTCGTTTAAACATGTCACATGGAGATCATGCATCTCATCAGAAAACTATTGATTTGGTTAAAGAATACAATGCTCAGTTTGAGGAGAAGGTTGTAGCCATAATGCTGGACACAAAGGTACGTCGATGTTTAAACACTTAAATATTCGCTTAAGATTCTACGTGAAGTTCATGTACAAATTTCAGATGTTTACCAAAGAGTTCATTCCAAGTGTGTGATTTATGTGTCTATTTCTGCATCTGTTTCTACTGTTTCTAGTATGTAGTCAATCCAAAGTTGTATGTAGATTTTTTTCTTGGTCCTCTCATCAAAATGTCACACAGGAGAAAAAGAATTTAGGACTAATGTGTGAACAGCTATTTATGGTAAGAAATTAAGTTCAAACATACTTTAGCTTGGCTATCTTAAATGCCATCCAAATGCCCTTGCCAATCCTTTCCTGTGAGCATTCAATTTGATTCGGAGGGAGTATTTCCCTACCGATTACAATAGATGCTCCTTCACATATAGTTTCTGAGCATGAAGAGAACGTTTTCTTGACTACTCGTGCTTTTATTTCTGAGCATGAATTTGTTAAAATTGATAAAGGTCATTGTCTGAAAGGAAAGCTGTTAAATCAACTCGTTTCTTTAGAGAATCTGGCTATTTTGTAAGAGTTAGATGATATAAATTGTTTATTTGATGAGATATTTTGCTATGAAATTTTGATATGCTTAGTCAATACATTAAGTCACTGGCTTTGTTGCATAAAAGGGGATGCTCATAGTTTTGTTCTGTAATCTCACTGACTTGATTAATTGCTTTCCTAACCCAGCTGAAGGAGAAAAAAAAGGTGTAGTTGCTTTTCTCTAACTCCAATTGTATTCCTAATTCCCTCGATGAATGTTTTGCTTGTTTTGTATTATCTTCTTGCAGGGACCCGAGGTTAGAAGCGGTGATCTGCCACAGCCAATCCTTCTCAAAGAGGGACAAGAGTTTAATTTCACCATTAAAAGAGGAGTTAGCACAGAGAACACCGTCAGCGTTAATTATGATGACTTTGTGAATGACGTTGAATTTGGTGACATTCTACTGGTTGATGGTATACCCTCTTGAGGCAATCCTTGGGAATTACTATTTCATTTTTCTTTCTGAACAGAGTTCTCTGTATATTCTGGAATGTCTTGCCATCCTATTACTTAAAAAAGCAAGCAGTTTTGAGCATCTACCCGTGATAAAGCCTGTATTTTTTTCATCAATACTTATTATAAATGTCTTAATGGTGTTTGCTAGAACACCTAGCACTCATCAACATTTCGTTTGCATGATCCTTGTGTACATCCACTGTCACTCTTCATTCAACTTTAACATCGGTGCCTTTCTCCTATTCATAATTTATTTCTTTAATTTGATCTAAATATTAAAAGCTGCGAGAGAAAGAGACTAGGAAGCTATCGTGTATTATAAATATTTTCTCCATGCTATACAAATCATGTTGTCATTGTCCAGCTCATTTCCAATGGTTTAGGAGCCTGATCTCAATTGCTTAACTTAAGCTGTCTTCACCTTTTATAAGATAAAACTTGTTTTGAGCTGTTCTTGTTTACCTACTCACTTCCGATTTGAGTTAAAAAAAGCTAAAACAAGAGTTGTTTTTGACCTATAACTGCTTTTGCTCATTAATGTTGTGAAAAATAAAATTGTTATATTAATATTTAGAAACCAAAGCACTTTTCTGCAGCAGCTTAAAAATAAACTTCAACAATTGAGAACATGGCCTAGATCATGTTTTTACTTCAAAACCATTTTTGTGTGCTTTAGTTTCGGTCTTATTTGCATCATCATGCTTGGGGACTGAGGTAATACTTATGATGATATTTGTTCAGTTTATTTCAGTTGCAAAAGTTGAATTAATTGTTGAAAGTAGAGTCAACAAGTACCTTTTGTTTTAGGGGGGATGATGTCCTTAGTTGTGAAGTCGAAAACGAACGATTTAGTAAAATGTGAAGTAATTGATGGTGGAGAGCTCAAATCAAGAAGACATTTGAATGTGCGTGGGAAAAGTGCAACTCTACCCTCAATAACAGGTACTGTAGTTTCTATTACCACACTGATGCTATCAGAAAAGTTCTTTTATTGCTTGTATCTCGAAAGGACGTATTATATCAATTCTGTTTTCTTTTGATCATCAATTCAGACAAAGACTGGGAAGATATCAAGTTTGGTGTGGAAAACCAAGTTGATTTCTATGCTGTTTCTTTTGTTAAGGATGCTCTGGTGGTCCATGAATTGAAAGACTACCTCAAAGGTAAAGAGACTCTGCATTTTAGTTATTAGATCAGTTTCAGTTTTTGCTTTTGTTAACTTGAATGGTGGGAAAATCTTTCTGCAGCCAACAATGCAGATATTCATGTTATTGTGAAGATAGAAAGTGCTGATTCCATACCAAATCTTCATTCCATCCTATGTGCATCTGATGGGGTTAGTTTCAAAGATTTCAAAGATCTACTGAAAACCGAAACATATTATTGGCATTTCGAAGATTTCACTGAAAACCAAATGTAGTGACACCTTTTGGGGCAAGCACAATAGCTTCATGAGTGGTAAATTGTTGAGACTATATAGCCCTTTGCTGATCATGGTTCTTTATAGGCGATGGTGGCTCGTGGTGACCTTGGAGCTGAGCTTCCAATTGAAGAAGTCCCCCTGTTGCAGGTGTCATTCTTTTTTCTTTTTCAATGCTCTTATTTTAAACCATTGCATATTTGTAATAGTTCTTGGTCTACAAAGTGATCATAGTATTATCTGCAGAACACTTGGCCTTCAGTTTCTTACTGGTTTTGAAATCGCTTCTTGCCCCTTTTCAACAATTTTTGTTTTATTCATGTTGCTTTGTATTCAGCTCATTTTTTTTCCTGCATGCCACTTGTTTGTAGCATGTTTCCATTTACCAATCATGTCAGTGATGAAGAAATTTCAGGTGTAAAAGGAATGCATTTTTACTTTGGGCTGGTATCTGGTGTGGGCCCCAGTCTTCTTTAGCTAAATGGAAATTTCTCTTCTACTGAGGGTTAAAGTAGCATAGTTGACAATGATCTTTCTGGGATGTGCTAATGGTGAGGGAAAAAGGTAGTTTGTGTAGGTAACTTTTGTTTAGAATCATAGTGAGATCAAATGGTTTCTGGTTTAGCTTGAGAGTGCAGTTAATGCTATATAGCATGGGGTCTTTATGGTTGTTTTTGGGGACAAGGAGACCACTTATGCGTCAATTTGTTTTCTGAAGGGGATGTTATGTTTTATTTGTCATAAAGTTTGTCCTATTTGTAGTAGATTCTCTTTAGTTTACTTACATGCAACTAAAGAGAGAACATTTTATGTATTTATAAGAGTGATAAACATTAATTTTAAGGAATTTCCTATTTAGCAAATGATAGAATTAACAAAAGAATGCGAATAGGTTTGCTCATACTTCTATGCAATGCACATGCCACACTGTTTCTCTTTATGCTCAGCTAATAATTACCATTCACATCCCCGAAAAACTATATATCTGATATAACCCATTTATATGAAATACGTTACTCCAAGTAACTACTTCTGCAGATACAGTAATTACTTTGTTATTCAATTATTCAATAGGAAGACATTATTAAAAGATGTCGTAGCATGCGGAAACCAGTAATTGTAGCAACAAACATGTTAGAGAGCATGATTGATCACCCAACCCCAACAAGGGCAGAAGTTTCTGACATTGCAATTGCAGTACGAGAAGGCGCGGATGCAGTGATGCTTTCTGGAGAAACTGCCCATGGAAAGTATGTCTGGCTTGACTTTTTAACATATTTCAATTGTAAGCTATTGTTGTTTCCGATAAAGGAATCTGTGTGATATTCATTTTTGAGTCTGGTAACTTCCAATTGATAATTTTAAGTAAGAGGCGAGTGCCAACTAATCTATTAGCTACTTGTAAAAGTCTCCAATTGTCTGGCAAAATTGTTGCTACTTGAGTCCTTTCTGCTTCATGAATCAATGTCTTGAGAAATACAGGGGCAGATGTTGTTGAATGACAATCAGCCGTGTCATTTTCTGCTTCATGAGTTCACTTAGTCAATTCTTGACTGTTGTTTTAAGGCTTATCCGTGGACCTTGATGAATCATGTTGTCATATTAGATGAGAGAGCATGCTTTTGAATAGGGTTATTATTCTGTTCAATAGTGATAATCTAAGATTGTGCTAGAAAAATGTGGTGAAGCCTTACCATGATTTAGTACTAATCTTTGCTCCTTGTAGCTGGAATGCATGTAACTGTTCATGTTACAGTTGTGCACAAGTTAATTATGTCTTTATTGGATTCACTAGTTCTTAATATCACCTGACAGACAAGATTTGTTGTGATCGTTACATATATGCACAATATCATCTTTTCATATGGAGATTTGTTTCTGCATGTGACTCAAACTTTCATTTATTGCTTACACCATGGCCAACCTTTTTATTTTTTAATTTTATTTCAAGGTATCCACTGAAAGCTGTTAAAGTAATGCATACAGTGGCATTGAGGACTGAGTCAAGTCTACCATTCAGCATCACTCCACCCATTCAAACTGCTGTTTATAAGGTGCACATATGTTTTTTTTTTTTTAGTGATCATATGTTATTGTAATTCTTTTTTACCTTTATTTTGTGTCTGGCTTGTTCAAGGAGCAGTTCTTTGTGGAGAATATGACTATGGATGAAAGACAAATCCAGCGATAACATACAATTTAAGGAGATACCTATAGTTGATTTATAATTAAACAAGAAACAATTTCCAACCAATATGGGGTTATGATTGCTGCTTTGCACTTGCAACTTCAAATTATGCACTTAAGCACATCATGAAGTACATTGTGTATAATTTTTTTTCTGGCTTTATGCATGAATTTTTATCCAAATTTTCCATTCTTCTTATCGATCACTTTGCTGTTAGCTGGAGGAAAACATTTGGTATTCAACTTACTCTTGTTCTTGTGCCTCTGTACCCTACAAACTCTCTCTCCATCCTTTCTATCCTTGGTGGACTATGGTGATTGGAGATAATTTTAAATAGAAAGGTGGCAGAAGAATTGGGATTTATTGTCTTTTGTATTTATTTCCATTACTACATGATTGGAGCATATCACCCTTATGCAGGGCCACATGGGGGAAATGTTTGCTTTTCATGCAACCACGATGGCTAATACTCTTACAACTCCTATAATTGTCTTTACGAGAACTGGATCAATGGCGGTACTTTTAAGCCATAATCGACCTTCATCGACAATATTTGCTTTCACAAATTGGTATGTAACAATGTAAATATGTTGTTTCACTTAAATTCTGGGCTTATATCATTCAGGGATATGCTAACTCGTCATAGTATCAGAACCTTACCATACAGATAATTTGAAATGGCAAAAAATGAAAGAAGTATTACTTGGGCTTTAATGTAGTACATGCATTGACTACATTTTTTTTTTGGAAAGAAAGAAATAGGAATTGTTCTCTTCGCAGAGGATAAGGTTATGTACTTCCTATTGTGTGAAAATCTCAAGGGGTCCTTGCTCCTGTTTTGAGTAACCATCAGTGTGCCTACAACTTTGGAGAATAACATTTGTTGTGTTTTTGCTGTCTTTATAAAGAAAACATATTTTTGTGTCTTTTAAGCAACTAAAGAAAAAGGAAAAAAAAAAGAAACTCTTATGAAGTTGTTCGATGATATAGAAATTTGTATGAACAAAAACACAAGCATAAAACCTGACTTAGTTTATTTCCTGACATATTTCCATGGTTTAACCTTGACAGACTTGAGCCCCTTTCTTAAAGGCTGCAAGAGGGGCTAGGGAAGGGTTCAATATGTATTCTTGCAAACTTGTCCTTGAGTATTGTTCTTTTCCTAGGGGCAGGAGGAGGTTGTTGAATTAGGGTTTGACATTAATATTAAAGTTATTTAATTGTGAGCTTGGTGATTCAGTTTTGAGGAGCTGCCAAAATAATAAAGAAAAAACATTCTGAAACCTCTTCAAGATGTATTTAGCATCTGACTCACTTACAACTTATCGTGGTTTCTGTGTGACTCCCACTATCATGTAAATGTTTTTAATGCTCATACTGCTAATACTCTTCAACAACAGTGAAAGGGTGAAACAAAGGTTGGCTCTTTATCATGGTGTTATGCCTATCTTTATGGAGTTTTCAGATGATGCAGAGGAGACTTTTTCTCGAGCACTGAAACTTCTATTGGTATGTTACTTTATCCATACTTATATACCCTATTATCTTATCACTTAGATAACCTCTTTTCCTGGTTCCCTTTCCTTTTTTCTTTTATTATTTTTTTCCAGGATAAGACTCTGATGAAGGAGGGACAATATGTTACTCTTGTGCAAAGTGGAGCGCAGCCAATCTGGCGTAGGGAGTCTACACACCACATCCAAGTTCGCAAGGTTCAAGGTTAATTCATGTATTTATTAAGCCATTTTTGAACACAAACTTATTTGATAGTAACATCAGCTAATTTATGACTTTCATCATGTGAAGTTTTTGAGGAATTTCAAAGAAATGCTACTAGAAGTTTTTGGTCCTTTTATGTAATTGTAGTCTTATAGAAATGTAACCACTTCCACCATTTTTGATGTAAGGTTCTCTAATATAATTTCATTACTATCAATTGTTTATCAAAGCCACGGATACTGTTGTTGGATAAAGCTGTGTTTTCTGGTTTATGATTTTTCCTTTGATGGCTTTGCTTCCGTAGTACTATCTAAATTTGCTTACTGCAGTGTGGTTGGAATTGTTTGCATATAGGAATGCATTTGCAATCAAGGATAAATGGTAATTTGACACCAAATGAATGTTGTTTATAGGAAGATTATACCTTACGATGATAAAAACTCTGAAACAACTTAAGAAATGGGAAAACAAAGATCGCAGTATTCTCGTTGTATCTTTTAAGCACTTTGTGTTTGTCAGAACCAAATTAGGTCATCTTTTAGTCTACGTGCCTATTTGGTCATGTGTTTCTTCTTTCTATCCGTGACTAAACTTGTTTGTACCCATTCTTGGTTGGCTTTGCTGATTATTCTTGATATCTATTTAATATGCCTTGAAACATGCTCATTCTTGTAGCAGATTTAGTAGGATTAGAGGACTTCTAAGGATTGAAACTCTTGGTTCCATGTGATTGTTAGCTCTTTTTTTTTTTCGTGTGTGTGTTGTTGTTGTTGAATATGTGATTGTTAGCTATTAATTACAGCTGTAGTTCATTTAAGCTATTTAATATCTGGCTTAACTCCTAGTAAAATGTCAGAGAAACAATATCTTCATTATTCTGAATACCATTAAATGAACTCCATTCTACAGAATGGTTTTCTCAACAATGGAAAGGTTACTGACTCAACCTAATAACCAGTACAATCAAAGCAAAGGTTGATCATAAAGAACTTCTAATCAATGTCAATCTACTCATGGGCTTCCCACAGGTCAGGTGTTTAGGAATTGAATAGATCAGGGGTTTCTAGAATTCTGGTAAAAAGGGATTTTTTTCTCATAGACTCAGCAACTGATCAAAAGATCTGTACAAATTCTTTTCTGGTAACCTCACTATCCATTCCCACTCTTATTTTAGATATATCTTCACCAGATGCCCTTTTCATGTCTTCTTTTGAGTTGGGTTGTTTTAGACTCCACAGTCTTCTTCCTCATTGTCTTCAACATACTTCCCTTCAATCTTGATATTCTTGTACCACTTTGCACAGGCAATGTAGATGAACAGATCTATTGCTGTTAAACAAGCCAAGAGAAAGTAGAACCTGTCTAAATGGCCTTTGTTTAGGTTTCTAGGAATCCAACCAGGCATATCTTCCGAACTTGATATTTTCATGACTACGCTGACTAGCAAGCTGCTAACGTAATTTCCTAGAGAAATTGATGTCATACAAAGGGCACTTCCAAAGCTTTTAAGTCCATCAGGGGCTTGAGCGTTAAAGAACTCTAGCTGACCTACGTACATGAAAACCTCGGAAGCTCCTATAAAAGCATACTGGGGAACTTGCCAGAAGATGCTCAATGAGCTTGAACCTTCACAGTGTGTGCAATCTTTTCTCGCATACTTTAATCTATAACACTCCACAATTCCAGCCGAAACCATAGCCATTACTGCTATGATGAGTCCAATTCCCATCCTTTGAAGCTCAGTGAGCCCTTTGGATCCACTTTTTTTGAACCTCCTAACAAGTGGATCAAGAACTCGGCGGTAGAAAAATATGAAAGCAGCTACACTGAGTATGTCAAAGCTTGACATGCTTGCGGGAGGGATTTTGAAGTTCGAAATAGTAGTTTTCATGGCTGTACCTTGTTCAACGAAGAGGGAGGCCATCTGAGTAAATACCACTGAATAGATAATAGTGCAAAGCCAAATGGGTAGCAGCCTCAATATGCATTTAACCTCTTCTACTTGTGATATAGGGCAAAGCCGCCAAGGGTTATTAGCTCTCTGTTTTTCGTTTTCAGAATCTCTTGAAGTAATGAAAGCTGCCCTGTCCAAGAACCTGAGGAACATAAGGTAACCTGAAGTTAACATTGAACCTATATACCATTGTGTTTAAACAATATGGTTTTGCATACGAATAAGACTTGGGGAAACAGGAGCAGACATAAGGTTAGATTGGTTTTGCATGGGATGGCGTAAACTTACTTGAAACCATGAGTATGTAGCATCTTTCTTGAACCAGCTATTGAACTTTCCTTCTCATCTACTTCAAACAATTCTTGATCAGCACCTGATGGCATCTTCTCATTCCACTTCCTTGTTGCTGCAACTATCACTTGGCCAAACCTGGAAACAGGGTTGCCGCTAGGCCTGAAGTGTCGATACCTTGGTGTACCAACTAGGAATAGCAACAATGCTGCTAAGGCAGACACAGTAGAAACCCAGAAACCAAGTGCCCACATTCCTTCATCCTCAAAATAGACTAATATGGTGTTGGAGAATAGTTCACCAATATTCAAAGCCAGATAGAAATAGCTGAAGAAAGCAACTTTTGAATGTCCCTCATCGGGATCCTCTTCATCAAACTGATCAGCTCCAAATGTAGCAATATTAGGTTGATACCCACCGTTTCCTAGAGCAATAAGATATATAGATATATAAAACAGGCTCATCACCCAGCTCGAGTGAGACCCGCAATTGGTTGTCTGATTACCACATCCTCTAGGTTTGAGCAAGAAAAGATGTGTTGCTAGTGACAATAATGTTAGTCCCTGAAAGAAAATAAGTAGATACAATTTAGACTAGATAGTGCATTTGGACCTTCATAGTTACAAGTTTTCTTTATAGGACAATATTACTGTCGAGGAGAATGAGAAAAATCGTGACTTACAATGACAAAGATGCCCTGAAAGATTGCACAAGTTTTATATCTTCCCCAGTAAGAGTCACTTAGGAATGCACCAACAAGAGAGAAAATGTAGACTGTTCCTGTCCATTTGCTGACATTATTAGCTGCATCGGCATTGTTTTGTTGCATGACCCTTGTAAGGAACAGAACCAAGTTTACCCCAACGCCAAAGAAAGCTAGAGTAGCCAGACCTTGATTTACTGTTCATTTTTCAATGTGCAAAGCATCATTAGTAATGGAGATTAGTAGCCAGATGATATACCTGAGTACACCATTATCTTAAAATGCAGTCCAGTTAACTTTTCTGATTAATCATGTTCTGTAAAACATGTTGTGTTTTGAAGCTGTGACATGAGCAGGCAGATGACGCTTTTCAATATATCATTTGTAACATTTTCTTTTATATTACCTTTTTATTTAGAGTTTTGTCTTTCATTCTGTAAGATTTTTCATGGGTTTACTTCAAGAAAATGAGGTGTAACGTTCGAATAGGACAACTAGAAACCACAGAAATTAATATCCCTCTATTTGGAACATCTCATCATGTGCATGATGCATTGTAGATAAGAACATTGCCTTTCAATTTTCTTGCAATATTAGTTAGAAGCTATCACAACATTAACTGTTCATGTGCAGAAGCTAACACTTTCAGCAATTTGAGAAGCACATTTGATCCACCAGAAATGGTGTTTGCTTTAGGTTTACTAAATCCTATACTTTCTAGGAAGAGGTTCTCTTTCTTTCTTTTTCCATTCTATAGTATCTTTTCATAGTAGTTAGTTATCTTCAATACTGATAATGCAGCCTATATAGGTGTCTAAACTAGTATAATTCTTTATGCATGCATCCTCTTTTATTGGCTATAAAAGATTTATTGAAGGTAGGAGCCTGTCTTTATATTGATGATTGATCTTGATTTTGTTCTGGAAAAATGGCTAAATTCATTGGCCATTTTACCTTAAGGAGATAGTGGAAAAGTAGTACATTGTGGGAAGATTTTTGTTTTACAATGCCTTTTTGAAGTAGAAAATATTGGTACTTTCACCATATCTCTATTGAAGTATAAGTTCAAAAGCCATTTTTGATAGACTTGATTATGCCAAAAATGGTGTATGCATCATTTTCAGCATTGCTTTTTGTACAACATTGTCCAAAGAGATTAAAGGTGTTAGGTCTTTTGTTACTCTCAAGTGTATTTGGACAGGGGTTTCCAAGGCTAAGTTTCTCACTTTGGGTTCGGTATATCCTGTCATATACCATTTAACTTTGAACGTAAGCCCAATGATATGATTTGGTTTTGTTCTGATCAGACTCGTGAACACACATGATACAGCTTTTTAAGTCATATCATATTCAGAGTAATCTGCATTGAGTCAAGTAATATTGATCATAAGGGCAACAAAACTCTCCTATAAGACAATTGTATTTGGACTGGGTTTCCAAGTCCAAGTTTCTCACTTTGTGTTCTGTATATCCTTTCATATACCATTTAACTTTGAATCTAAGTTTATTGATTTGATTTTGGTTTATCCAGACTCGTAAACACACATGATACACCTTTTTAAGTCATATCATACTAAAACTATAAGGGCAACAAAACTCTTTTACAAGACACAACTGTATTTGGACAGTGTTTCCAAGTCCAAGTTTCTAACTTTGGGTTCGGTACGACCTTTCATATACCATTTAACTTTGAACTAAGCCTAATGATTTGGTTTTGGTCTGACCAGACTCGTGAACACACATAAAACACATTTTTAAGTCATCATACTCAAACTAATCTTTATTGAGTCAGATAACTCTTTTACAAAACACAACGGCATTTATCTGACCCTAACTTAGGCCTATAATTCATATGAGTGAAACTTATGATCCTTTCGTAACATCTCTATCTTTCCCACTTGAGGCAATGTGTTTATGGCTGATAGAGAACACTCATAAAACATCTCTATCCAACCATTTCCATGATTACCATATTACAAGAGGCTAATTCCATGAATCTTTTTTTCTTTTGAGGCCCCTCGCCTACTGAGTCGCTCTCACCGGATCGCTTTCGACGTCAGGATGAAGGATATAAACTGGAAGCCACCAACTGTGTAGTTCCAGAACCAATTGAACTATGTCCATGCAGGTTTTTTCTTTGACCTTTTCTTCTCCATAGCTAATCTAGCTCTAGTGGGTAGGAGAAGAGTGACGATCATTTTCAGTGATGAGAAATTCTCTAAAATAAAATCCCCCAAGAAAAGAAAATTCCAAATCCCACAAGGAAAAATTGTAGCCAAGACAAGTGGCTTCCCCCTCACGTAATGCATACACTTGAAATGAATTACGTGTCAGGCAAGTCTCCTGTCTCTTCTGCATGTATTTCCTCACACACTATATCATGCCATCCCACAGCCAGATCAGATTGTTTTGGATGGATGTCTTCTTCATCATCATCTTTTCTTCTTTGTAACTAAACGCACCGAATCCCATCAGAATTTTCTTCTTCTTCTTCGATATTATTAGTACGAAAAAAGTCCTCATATTGTACTCTTCTTTTAATTATTGTTTTTGTTGGGTAAATTTATATATGCATGAGGTGGTTCTTTATTTTTCCTTAAGTGGTAAATACCAATATTAGAGGGAATAGTTCATCAAGATTTCTTGAAAATTATTGATATTTTTTCTTATATTTAGACAAGTTTTTAATTCGAAAAACTATTTTTTTTGTAATAATTCTGACTTTTACAAAATTCAAGAAAAGATGGTAAAGTATATTTTATGTGGATACACAAAATAGCATATCTTTATATATATATATATATATAGAGAGAGAGAGAGAGAGAGAGAGAGAGATAAGTAGATTGAAATATCAAGAATTAAAAGACTTACAGAGAATGATAATTCCAGCTACCCATTTTCCTGTTCTTTCACGGATTGCTGGCCTTCCATGCAAATCAATTGTTCCATCTCTAGTAAACTCTTCTTCTTCTAATTCCCCTTTCATCTTCTTACCCTAAAATATATACCAATATTTTGAAATTACATATATTTTTTCAAATAAAAATGACAAATGCATGCACTAATTAATGCTTTTAAAATGAGATTCTTTTTTTTTTTTTTTTTGGACTGACCTTCTTGAAGAACTCAAAAGATGCCATTGATGATAAAAATTTGGAGCTTTTTGAAAAAGGGGCCAATTTAGTTGAAGAAGAAGGAGAGAAGGGAGAAAGTTGGGAGTAAAATGAAACAAGGAGAGTGAAGATGGTGTGGGTATATATAGACAATGAAGGAATGAAATGGACGGTTGAGATTAGAGGGATGAAAATTGGGAAGACATCATCAAGAAATGAAATGAATATATAGAAATTCCTCATAATATTGTTTTTTTTTTGCTATTATATAGTTGTTTTTAATTGGGTATATGGAAAATGATAGAGTTATAATTTTTTTATTTTTTATTTTTGTTGTGGGCACATGAAACCTAATTAATGGGGTCCTTTTAATTCCAATATTTTTGCTGTCTCTATTTTGGTTTGCTTGATTTGATTCTACCTTAAAGTGTATATATCACTATGTATATAAAGTTTCACCCATAGTTGAGTTCGTTATAAAGTTTGAATTTAAAGATTGTAATTATATATATAAAAGAGTTTTATCGAATAAGTATTAGTTGGTATTCGAAATTTCTAAACTAATCTAGGAGGAGATTTACGGGACACAAAAATTAACTGCAGCACAAGATTGAAAATGCAGCATGAAGTTACTCTCAAGATTACTCGAACTCACAATCTCTCATTTGACGAGTTAGATGGAAATACCTAAGTGAGTGGTACTTTGCCTTCACACTGTTTCCTTGTTATCATAGTTTAAAGATACTTTGAGTTTGCTAGGATTTAAACCCTTGTTACCAATTTTGCTGCCTCAGAATCAACTGAGTTAGACCCATACGGGCATTGATATTCTCTATCTTATTAATGTAGTTTTGAAAAGAAATACGTAATAGTCCGTATGAGTGCATCTAAGTTGGTTTTGGTACTGTGGAGTTAGTAGCAAGGACTAACGTTCAAGTCATTTCAACCTCTTTAATGTGGGAATAGTTCTTTGTGCGCTCAAAATATAGCCTCCAGTCTGAAGACTGTTGAGTTACTGTGATTTACATCTCTACTTAGACGTCGTGTAGTTTGATGTACAAATACCTCTTCCTTCAATTCAATTTAAGTATATTATTTATACACATTCTGTTATTTTTAATTATTTATCACTTTTAAAAATTAATAGACAGTATTAATCGATGGTTCTTTTTTCAATGTCTCATATTTATTATTAAAGTACAATTCTAAGAAACGTTTATTAGATACCGTCTACAAAAATTAATTCTCATATTTTCAAGTAAAGAAAATTTAGTTTATATTCCTCGTATTCCTTTAATTAAGACAATCTGGTAACTTTAGGTTAAGACACTGGAAGATCGAATTTCAAATATTTCTCATTATATCGTGAAACGTTCAGAGCAGATCCTAACTTTCAAGTAATAGTGACTCTATGAGTGCTCGTTGATTCCAGATTTAAATATCAAACCTATAAAATAGATAGAATTAATTACTTTCTTGAAAGAAAAAAAAAAAAACAAAAGACATCAATGAAGGAAGGATATGATATGACAAGTCCAACACATATATTAGAAGCCCCAAACATTGGACCTAATTGTGTCAAATATGAAAAGATTTTTTTAAAAAGTATGAACTAAAATAATTAATTTTATTAATTTTATGCAAGAATTGGATGATGATTCTATCTAGAAAGAAATAATAAATGGACCTTATCTAAACAGAATTATATTACAAAAAAAGAGTTTAAATAATTATATATCTTAGAGAATAAATGAACAAAATATGATACCTTTTGCTTTACTTTTTCTATAATTTAAAATCTTAAAATAAAGATTTTTGGTTTTCATTATTGTCTTCTCTAAGTGGAAACATGCATCTGAAACTTAGGGATTTCTCATTGGGTATAAGAATATTGAAATATAGGCTAATAATAGGATTTTATACCTCAATTAATCAAATATTGTTCCAATATTCTCAAATTAATTCTTTTATTTTCTATGGAATATATGAGATTGTGTCTTATTATTAAGATAAGAGCCGGATCGTATAATACATCATTTAATACACTCTCTAATATACACTTTTTATTATAAAATAAAAGAAACTCTAATAAAAAATTATTATTAAAGAAAGTGAACTATAAGATGTATTAGACGATTCTGAATCAAGATAAATATTTTTTTAGAAAAAGAAAAAAAGAAAATTAATATGAACCTCTTATAACAATGTGTTCCCATTCTTCCCTTCATTCAATGGATTCGAAGGACAAAGGAATATATAATTATGATTCTTGAAATTAATAGATCTCTTATGTCATCATTAAGACAATACTAGAATCAATTTTTATCCGATAAATTTTGAGTTCGAATTATATCTATTATTATATATAAGAAAAAGTATTTGCATCGAACTTACTAGATTTTGTCTTCTGATTTAAACTGAACAATATATATAACATAGAATATAAATTCATCTTTTTCTAAAACATTTTTCATTTGAAAAATTGTTTTGACCGATTTATAAGTGAGAGTATATATTACTTTAATCATATTAAGTTTATATCACCATTTTACTTGAAAAAATGTAAGTGAAAATGAAATTATTTGTAAAACAACTTTAAAAATTTTGAAGTTTAGAAAATTAAAAATAAACATATTGTAAATTAAAAATATTCCACTTAATTAACTACTTTATTATCTAATTCCAATTACTTAACTATTTTTGAACTATAAACATTTATTGGGGACATTGAGAGGTGACTTTTTTTTTATTAGTAGCTATTTATTTATTTATTTATTTTCATCTACATATGTTTGGTCTTAAATAAGATTTAACTAAAATTAATTTTCTAATTAATAAGTACTAAAAGTAACTCAATATCCCTTTAATGTAAGTTATGATTTATTGCAGAATAATCCTTCAAGTTCAATAAATCATTTTATTACTCCAAAACCTAACTTATAATTTATTACAAAACACTTTTCTTATACTTTATAATAATATATTTTTTTGTCTATATTATTAAAAGATTTTGAACTTTTTAAGGTATATACTACACTAACACCATCAAGTAAAGCGAACACGCATCTCTTCACTTATAGAAAAAAAGAGGTCAAGAAATTAACAAGACAGGTAACATGACAATATCTGTTTTTTCTTTGGATAGACGAAAAAATCTATTATAATTTATAGTCCATAAGTTGGGGACACAAATTAGTTGAACTATATTAATTAATACCCTTAAACTCATAGTGTACAGAAACAGAAACTTGATTTTCTTATGTGAGTAATGATATGACTTAACATGATTTAAAGATCTAAATTTCCGACTAATAAACTTTATATACAGCATAATTAATTCAGATAACATCATTCAATAAAGGGTTTAAATCCCACTTATATAAACCGAATCAATAATAAAATTTTACATATATATATATGAAGTGCTTAGTAACACATTGATTTTTATTTTTTATTTTTTTTGCTAGGATCCAAACTAGAGTAAATAGGTGATCAAGTCATTATCTATGAACAACCATGAGTGTGTCATTAGATTTGGCACTATATGAAGAAAACTTATAAGTCATTAGTTTTTGATGGCGAAATCTCCTAACCACTAATTTATAATTAATGCCATTTTACTTTCTTTTTTAATCCTTTTTTTGCTCATCACACACCAATTTTTCACCATAGCTTCAACTCTCTCTCTATATATATAAAGCTAATTGGGTACTTTTTTGGCATGAAAGCAACACAAGAAAATGGTATTATTATTATTATTATTATTATTATTATTATTATTATTCTCTTGTAGTGAGAAATAGTAGAGTGGAATTTCAAGGATATATAGCATATGCCTTAAGAAGAGACATTAAAAAAGATGATCATCTTTTTACCAAGAAAAAAAAATTAAAAAAAAAGGAACAAAATCCACTAATACTTTTTGTTACTAGCTAGCTAGGGTTGTCATCCACCATTACTAGAAGATGTAGACAAGAAAATGTGATGAAAACAAGCCATACTTTCAACCATAAAAAGAAAATTCACAGTTTAGTGTCAAAATTGTTTGTGAAATAATTAATATTTTATTTTTAAATGATCATTACAAAAACAATATCATTAACTCTTTTGATTGTAGTGCCAGGCATTTTATTCTATAGTAGGAAAAGAGCGATCGACGTAACTGGTTCAAATACCAGAAGCTAGGTAAGGAGATACTTCTTTCATAAAAATTGGAAGAATGCCTCTCGAATATCTTTGCTAGATATTCTGTTTAAAAATGAATTTTTATCGGCTTAGCACATATTACTCAATCACTTGCCGAGTGATTCGACGGAAAAGACTTTCTAAATGAAGTAAAAGAGCTTTCTCCCCTTCAAAGATTTAAAGCATATTTGATAGTACTTCGCCAATAAATATATGAAGTATTATACTTTTAAAAAAATATTATAAAATAATTATTCTTTTAACTTTTAAATGATATTTGAGTAAAACATCATTACTTCAGAAACTCTTTTAATCGCAGTACACATTATACTTCTTCCTTTCAACAGCCAAAAACAAATTTTGTGAGATTCATTTCATCGTTTATCCTATTATTCTAAAAGGGCCACATTGTCAAGTAGCCGTTCACAGATTTAAAACCTAAATTCGTGCGATTAATGGCCGATTAGGGGATTAAACCTAAGTTATTACCTCTCCCTTCCTTCCAAAGGCCAAAAGAAACTTAGAAAATTGAATTGGGCAAGTTATAAGGAATGCCTAAATATTATTTGAAGAAAAATAGTGTAATTTTTTTCCCTACTTTTCTGTAAAACCTAATGGTGACTCTGAAATGCAATTGCTCCTATATATGCCTTTGTTTTTGCACTAACTTATCAACAACAAATTTGTCCCAAATGGGGGTTTTCTTGAAACATTATTATTATGATAAAAAAAAAGTATATAAAATCAAATCGCTGACCTAACAAAATCTCAAATATTAAATCAAGAAAATTCCACTAAGAAATGAATACTCAGATCCCACTTTAGTTTTCTTTTTTGTTTTTTGTTTTCATCAAATTAAGAAAATTAAATATTTGATTAATAATATTAGAGGTGGTGATAACTTCATTTGTCACCCCCCCTTTATTGAGGCAGACAAAGACCAGTTTTCTTCCATATGTTTATGACCATACTTTCATTGAAATTATTGGTTGCTGCTTCTTGTTGGTGCAACATCAAGAAATTAATTTGCCCTCTCCCTTTTTCTTCCATTACTTGGATCATTTAGGTCATTTCTCAATTCATCTCCCCTCTTTATATCCATTATGAAAGTTGTAATCAAGAAAAGTCTCTCCTTGATCATGATTTATCCCTTTGAATGAGGGAAAGTTTGTCCATGAATCATATAAATAGATTCTAGAGGTAGTTTTCATCGCAGTGTAACGTGTAACACTTATATATATATAATTCCTAAGTATGATATGATGATATAATATTACACTCAGCGGCAAAGTAATACAAGGAAGATGGGCGGAAAGAACTTTAAAAATTTTGATGTTTTTATATTCAAGTCCCTCGGTTTGAATATTTTTGTACTTGGAATACATTTATTTTGTAGAAGAAATTCTGACAAAATTTTTAATATGTTAATCAGCCTCTTCAAATTTTCTGTCCTGGTTCCGCTACTGAAGGTGGGCCCTAGCTAGTTTTTTTAAATTTATATTTAATATAAAGCTATACTTATTTCGTATGAAAATCAGTATGTTTTACTATTTTAACCTTACAAATCAATTAAAAACTAAATTGTTCAATACAAAAATAATAATTAAAAGTTAAATTATATTATTTGAATTTTGGTACTCTCAAGGGGAATGTTTGTCGGGCTCCAATGACCATAGTCAAGTGCCTTATAGGTTCGAGAGCACCATTCATCGGCCTAGTAACATTATAAAGGCTTAAAAAAAAACCCATTTTTTAACAGAGTTATTAAAGCGGTCCAAAATTTTTTTTTATACCTGATTTGGCCATAACGCACAATCATTATGCGTTATTACTAATCATATACTAGGTGGCAGATAACGCATCTTCATTGTGCGTTATCTGTCACATCATTTTTTATTTTTTTTTAAAAAAGTCTTATAACAGGATTTATAACATAGAAGACTTACCAATAGACCACCATTGGATCTTATTCAACAAGTGCATGGATTTTATTTAATAATAACTTACTTACTTACGTATTCCAATATTTAACAACTTAAATCATTTGAAATTTAATTAGAGCAAAAAGAAGACTGCTCCTCTATTTAATTTTCAAATTAGTGCCGTAATTTTTTAGTTAACAAGAGAGAAAGTATAAGAAAATTATAAAAACATAAATTAAAACAAAAATAGGAGTTTTTTTGTGGAAACAGTCAGTGGAAAAGCGTTAAAACTGGTTCCAACGCGTAGGTCTCGAAAAAATACCCGAAATGCCCATAAGAATCACCTCAATCGGACGTCCGAGCGCAAAGTTACGCCCCGTCAAAGTTTTCGACTATACGAAACGATTTTTTTTCCCCGAAACGAGTCCGGATCACTTTTTCGACGATGCCGTTGCATTCCTCTTTACGAGAACCATCAAAACGAGTGGTCATACGCATGAAACGGACATCCAATCACAAAGTTATTCATGTTTAAAGTTTTCCAAATACCTACAAAAATCATTTCTTCCTAATCAATATAAACCATTGTGCGTTATCTTCCACCTCAGCACTTAACGCATTAAGGCAGTGATTAGCTATAACGCACAATCATTGTGCGTTATCTCATTTGATAACACAATGATTGTGCGTTATAAACTCTTCAGAATTAAAAAAAAAAAAAAAAAAAACTGAGCCTATTTAGTACCCATTTTTTTAAAATGGCCCCAATAAAAAAAAAAATCCCATTATAAACTATAACGATCAATTAGTTTGGAAATTGTTTTTGCTAAATCAAAATCAAAACAAAAATCACAAATTAATCATGAATGTTTAATTAAGTCTATATTTTTATATAATTAGTTCTCATCAAATTTATATATATATATGGTTATATTATTAGATTAAAAATCATATATATGAGACTGCAAAAGGATTATTCTACTGTGACAGCCAATTAACAGAATCATTTAGTGTCGTGTGAAGCACTATAAACAGCTGCCTAACCCCTCATTCATTAAACTTCACAAAGCATTTAAGTAAATTTTGGCCACTTATTGTTCCCCAAATGTCCTCTTCCATACCCATACAAATGGCCCATAGATGGAACACCAATATTTAACTTTTAAAAGGCAAAAACCTATTTGTTGAAAAAAAAAAAAAAAACCAAAATATTGGAAGAAAACGTACCTAAAATTTTTTAAAATTTTAATATTGAAAAAAAACAGGTCATGATATATATATATATATTTGCAAGTTTACGAGACCTGGTTTAATGTTTCTCATTTCATTTTCGATGCTTAAATCAGTATAAGAATTAACAGAAAAATAACATGAAAAACAAGAGTTGAAACAGTATATCTATTTATAGATTGGAAGTTTCATGATTTTTTTAATATGGGATAAATAAAAGAAGGGCTAATTGGTCTTTTCACCCCAATCACACTTGATGAAGGAGCTTAATTGACTTATAAATTGTTCTTGGACTTATTAAATAAATTGAATCCAAATTTAATACCAATTTCACCAATTAATACATTCAAATATATTGTTCATGATATATAATATTACACCCCATAATAATAATTTCTTGTAGAATTAACAATTATTTTTTCCAAGAAATTTTCTATTTTTTAGAAGTATATATAACAATAGTTTTGAGTCTAATTATTTGTCCATTTGACAAACTGTTGGTGGTCTGATGGTGTGATCTTCTCACTTAAGTATCATGCCAAGTAAGAAGTTTTGAGTTCGAATCACTTAGAGAACGGTTTAATATTGCATGTCAATCTTGTATTACTGTTTGAGAGCCTTGTGCGCCGAATTAATAAGTGACTCGTTGAGAATCCCACATCGGCTAATTAAATAAAATAATTACTACTTATAAATACTTGGGCAGTCCTCCTCTCTTGAGGTACCTTTTGGGGTGAGTTAGGCCCAAGCCTAAATTCTAACATGATATCATAGCCAGTTGTTGGGAGTCTGTCCAGAGTTGAGCCACCGTGCGGATGTCCAAAGACTTGGGACAAAGTGCTCCTCTCTTGAGAGTACCTTTTTGGGGGTAAGTTAGGCCCAAGCCCAAATTCTAACATGGTATCAGAGTCAGTTGTTGGGCTGTCCGAGTTGGGCCACCCATGCAGATGTCCAAAGACTTGGGCAGTCCTCATCTCTTTGAGGTACCTTTTGGGGTAAGTTAAGCCCAAGCCCAAATTCTAACATGGTATCAGAGCCAGTTGTTGGACTGTCCGAGTTGGGCCACCCGTGCAGATGTCCAATTGACTTGGGCAATTCTCCTCTCTTGAGGTACCTTTTGGTTTGAGTTAGACCCAAACCCAAATTCTAACACTCTCGGATAACAAGTTTTTAAAAAAAAAAAAAAAACCTTGGCCATTTTTAGGTTTGATGAGCAAGCCAATTTTCTTCCAAAAAGAGAAAGCAAACGTGATTAGCTATGAGATTATATATTTATCCATTCTTTATTAATTTTTAGCATTTTATTTGTCATGTAGTGTTTTTTCAGAATGGACAATCTGCAGCCACTTTGCTTGACAAAGGAAAAAAAAAAGACCAAGAACGATAATATATATATATATATATATCTCATCTGTGTGATTATTAATTATATAATTAAGGTGAATTATTTTAGTTAGGTCATTTGTTGATATCGATTCGGATTCTCTGTAATATTTCCAGTGACACTCTTTATAAAATTCCTAATTTGATATATTTTATTAATAAAATCTATCAAATAAAAGATAAATCTTAAGGAGAAAAATATATTATAAAAGGAAATGTATATATATATATAGGAAAAAGATCAAAGCATGGGGCTAAATTAGTTTTAAATATACAAAGAAAAATATTTTTCACTTTCTTTTGCTTGAGATTTTGCCTCTCTTTTAGCTGGAAAATCTTTATATAAAAGTATTATATATATATATGTTCGTGTGACATTCATTAATATGAATAAATGAACATATTATATATGAATAAAACATACTATATATGATAGTAAAATCTTATAAAATGAAGATTTATATCTGAATTTGAAAAGTTAATTTATATTAACGCATGTCCTAGGGGCATCTATTAGACAAATCCGTATATATAATAGAAATTTTCTTCACACGTGTCCCTTATAATTAACTTCTCAATTTAATATATAAGTTTTTAAAAAAAATTTAACAATTTTTATTAAAATTCTCAATTTTATAAAATTTATTAGATTTAATTAAACTATCATATATAATAAATTTTATCCGTATTAATGTGTGCCCTCAAACAAAACCGTTATATGTATCCATTTTAGGATAAGGGTAGTGGGGTTTCCAAAGACTACTATGTAGGGCATGTTCTTTATTGTTTATACTTTTTTAATCAATTAAAAATAAGTATTTATAAAAAAGATATTTTAAATAAATTAATATAGCAATTTTATTTTTAACAATATCAATAAATAGAAATAATTCTAAAATAAAATAGTTTTTCAAAAACATATATTTTTTATTTTTTAAAACTAAAAACAGATATAATAAGTAGTCAAAAACAATTTTAAAACAACTCATATATTAAAATAAGTTAAAAACTGCTGATTTTAAGTAATAAATAACGGCGCGTACTATGCAATTAATTGATGATGCTATATATATATATATGTATTAATCACAAAGGGTTGTATGTGGACATGTCTAGTGAGTGCAAACATTAGGTTATGATGGGACATTTACTACTATTTTCTTTTCCTTATAGTTTTTGCCCATTCTTGGCATGCACTAAAAACAATTTTATTGTTATATTATAGTTTTTTTTTTAAATTTTGTTATACAAATAATAGTATGGCAGTCTTATAAAACAAATTAATAGTTGTGTCTATATTAATTAATATTTTATTAATTAAAACAAATTATACTTTTCTTTCACTATCTAAATTTTTGTGCTCTAGCTGTAAAAACTTCCCCCGCAGGTTCTTGCGAACCTTTTCTCGGCCTCCGATGCCCTCCGTCCGGGAGGGGAAATCGATAAAAAGCAGAGAGAGTTCTTCAAGGCGGCAAGGGGAGAAATGGCGCTCTTAATTTTTGTGCGCGCGATTCTCAAACAGAATTTTATTGAAATATATAAAGTAGGTTAATGTGAAATTATTTATATATATATATATCTTTTGCTGGAAATGATTTGTGTATATAATAAAATGATTTAAACCACCTTCTTGTCAAATTATAAATAATCCTCTTTATTCCATCCTCAAAAATAATAATAATAATAATAATCATCTTAATTCTTTGTTTGAGAAATTAAAGAAAAAAATATTTCTTTTATTGTATGAATATTAACAAATAAAAGATCTATAAAAGAAAACTCGAGAAGAAATTACAAAAGACTATCATTTAGCTAATTAAATTTTGGACGATGAAAAACAAAGAAATAAATAAAGGAGTGAGTTGAATCCCGTTATCACATTATCAATGTCTAAGAAGTACATAGATTGAACCATTAAACGCAAATAACAAATAAAAGATGAGCCATCTGTTTCCGTCGATTACTTTTAAGAAAAAAATTTTTTTTTATTTTTTCTCACAGGGAAAAAAAAAGAAAATGAGCTATATATCTATATATATATTTAAAAAAATGAATGTCTGAGCCCGGGTTCGAACCGGGGACCTCTAGTGTGTGAGACTAGCGTGATAACCAACTACACCACCCAGACCTTGTTGAAATTAATTCCTAAGAAAAAATATTTTTAATTAAAAAATATGTTGAGCCCATTATTTTATTTAAATATATTTTCAGTTAAATTTTCTGAAAAATAAGTAAATACTAGTATATTATTCAGAAATATATTAGAAATGTTTTTTTTTTTAAAGGGGATACTTAAGATGTATTTATTATAAAATAAAAGTTTTTAAATCTGATTATATATTCTTTAGATATATTAAAAGTAGTATTAAAAGCCTATTAATAATGTAATATTTGAGATTGATTTTATATAACTTCTTACCAAGTAAAATAATTAATTATAAAGACGTTTAGAGATTGATTAGCAATATGATTCTTTCCAGAAATATATTTCTTTAATTATAATAGTAATTTAATTTAATAAAATCTTCGATAAGTTATAATTTAGACAATTCTAGATTCTAACTTAGATAATAAGATAAAGACTTGTTTTAATCCATCACTAATTCACGGTAAAAGAAATATAATTCAAATACAAAACTTCTAATGAAGTGTATTTTTATAATATAATTTATTTAAGAAATATATATTATTTTAACAATAATATTAATAACTTAATTTAATAGAATATTGGATATGTTGGAATCTAAGACAATTCTAAATTTTATATTAAGACTAACATTTATTTAGAATTATCTTGATTTTCTATTTTTTTTACATAATAAAAATAAATAAAACTCGAAAACAATACCTATTATAAATCATATTTTTATTACTAATAAGGAGAATTTTTAATAATGTTCTGGAAATTGATTTGCAGAGCTGTAATAATGTGAAAATAAATCTGGGCTTATTACGAAAAAATACATAATGGATGTCCAAATATGTATCTGAACAGAACTAAAATTTCAGAATACGAATTTTAATTGGATTCATTCAATTGATTTAATTAGATCATTTTAAGATTCTGTAACTTCTTATATTTCGAGTCTATAAAAAGGATAATTTTTACATTTTCGCTCTTGTATTTCTCTTATTATTCGAGCAATTTGCATAGCGGTATTTTTTTTAAAAGAACAAAGGAAGAGTCTTCTAGAAAGGGTCAAAAGGTCAAAGATTCAATCTTATCTTCTCCAATTGAATTGAATTCAGGTATGAGTCAAATATAGGTGAATATTCTACGCTATCGAAGGAGAGAAGAAACAATCAAAGGTCATAACCAATTCAACAAAGGTACGATTGATTCTCTCCCTGCCTGCTTTTTGCTCGATTTTCAATTTGATCAGCTGCTAATCTGGAAAAATTTTACGATTCATCGGCTTAGAATTTATAATTTTGATCTAGTTGCATGGATTTTAATTGGATGGAGGTGATTTTTCTTCTTTTTTTTTTTCTTATCCTAATGAGAATTTTGGTTGTTTATGATCTTATCCTGGAACTGTTGATGAGATCCTTTTAAAAACCAATGTTTTTGTGCAAATTATTGTTCTGGTTAAGATTGATTGAAGCATAGTACTTCTTTTGCTCAGGATATATTTGACTATATTTCTTTTTTTTTCTTTCCTGAGGATGATGTGGAGAGCTATGACCTGTGGGAATCCACAATTTAGCAATCAGTTTATGATAACTGTACAGCCTATAGCTTGGGTCATGATGTCCTTCTTGAATTGCAGATACTTAAACTCTATAAACATAAGAAAATTGAGTTCTGTTTCATGACATTGGTTGAGCTTGTGCTGATGTAAACGAGAGCGAGAGGGTCGGACAACTTATGCAATTTAAATTCATACATCAACATGTGCTTAGGAGAATTCTTTGTATACTTTCGTTGTATGGCCTCTTCTTGGCTTCTGATATAATAACCGAAGTATTTGAAGTTATTTTCTAATATATCTTCTGGTTTTGTACCTTAATGTCATAATGGTACACCTGAATTCGCTACAAACTCATATATACGAAATTTATGAAATTATTTGTGAAGGAGTAAGGAAGTCTAAATCTTATAGGGTTTGTATAAATAGCTTATACTTATCGGGGAAGGCCCCTAGTGCGAATATTACGGGGGCTTATTAATCCAAGTTAGCAGTACACAAGCATTAATGGGTAGGTGGGGGGTTTAGGTGCGCTTCTCACCTAGTAGGATGTGATGAGGCCAGTCTCCCTCCTCCCCTACGCGTCTAATAAAGGAGTATTGGGCATTAGACAATTGTAAGAGATACATGATTTGGTCATGAGTGGTTGTATTATAATTTGAAGAGCATGTTGAATGAACTTGTTTGTTCGCTTATGTTTGTTGTTTTGCAAGAAATGACAACTTACGTCATGAAAGAAGCTTAGGTTAGCATTATAGTTTCTTTTTGTTGCCCTTTCCTCCACATCCTTTCTCTCTATTGTTGCTAGAAGGTGGTGATACAAGTCTTGAGCCACATATCAATAAACAGTTAACTCCTCTTTTATCATGCCAAACTCTCTCATTCATTAAATATGTTAGCGAAATTACAAGACGTCCAAACTCTTTTCTTACACCTTTGTACCAGTATATGATTGAAAAAAACATTTTGTTATGTTCTCCCAATTCGAAAATGACTATCAAGCAATCATTAGTAAGTGATACTTCAATGTGGATAGTAAGAACTATGTTCTCTTATCTTTGGGGGGAAGGAGAAAAAGAAATAACCTAAAGAGTAACTAAAATAACTTGTGCTGATATCTGATCTCCACTTAATGGAGGTCTTCGGTTGAAATGTTTGTAAGTTTAAATCAGCATTACTAGGGAAATGGCTAATGGCTATGGATATTTTCTATTGAAGATGATTCTCTTTGCACAGTGATTTGTGTCAATTAGAGTGAACTTATAGGTAGTTATATGCTGACCAGATTGGTGCCTAAAGCAGAGGGAAGTTAGGGAGGAGTTATAGTAGTCTTGTGGAATTTGTATGCTATCTGATGTTGATGATGTTTGGTGGGGGCATTGGGTTAAGCTACAGCAAGATGCTTGACATAGAGTTTTTTTCCCCCTTTTTTTAAATGAATAACTTGTTATAGTGATTCCACATTTAGGGAATTTTTCCTTCACTTGTAGGCTATAACTTCTAACAAATATTCCAGTGTGGTTGGATGTGATAATCCTGGTAATGATTTTGTGGTTAGCATTTCAAACTTACATATTTTGAAACTTCATGTTACAGCTCATCTTTGATATACAATGCCTCTTAGCGTTCCTCCATCAAGTGTAAAAGACTCGGTAGGCAATGAGATAATGATGATTATGGATCTGAGCTGAAAATATCTAGTTCTCTAGTATAGTTTGAGAATTTGATAGCTCCATCGTTAAAGTTATAATGGTCTCTGGTGGACAAATTATCATCAATATATTGAAAAGTTGGCTATTTTTAAGTACTGATGGGTACTGCTGTTGGATACCTTCACGAACTAGAGGTGGAGAAACATTCTCTTCCGTTTGTGACCTTCAATGATAGGAGCAGAAGATGTCTATTTCTATAAACATTAGTAGCTTCAAATTCAATACAGTTCCCCTATTCCCGTTTACAGATAAAAGACAAAATATGAGGCAATGATGAGTATCTGGGATGCTGAGCGAAAATGAAATAAGTTTGTATGAGAGATAAGTAGCATGGAGGAACATTTTTGGTCCAGTCAGTAATACATGACAGCAAGAACAAAAGAAATTTGATATGCTGGAACGGGAAGGAAAAGATCTGGTGATCAGGGAGTACTCCATTTAAATTTTAAAACTGCTCTTTAATTCCAATACGGGAGTCTCCAAAAATAAGTTCTTTAGGAGAGAAGATAATTCCTTTACTTCCTTGGATTCAGTAGAAGAACAAATCCTGTTTTGGTTCTTGCTTAGCTGTTTTGAGTGCGTGAATTTACAATTAGTCATCTGAACTCCCCCGTAATAGCTTGAATCTGGTTTAGTGTGCTTTGTTCTTGCTTTGAAATATCTCTAAATAACTACATGATCCTTCCTCTGGAAAATCCTATAGCTTTGGAGATTGAAGGTCTTGTCTGAATATCAAAGTACCATGGGTGCATGCTTGTCTGAAAAAGGATGCTTCAAGTATATATTGCCCAAAAGATGCTTCTTCATTAGATCGTATATTGAACTACGCTGGACCTTTTATTTCTTTCTGATTTTCTTGAAGAAATTGATGGAATAGTTTTCTTATGGACATCTCTATTATTTTTTTATTTTTTGAGGTAATGTATATCTCCATTCTTGAGTATTACATCTTGAATTAATTATAGCTATTGAATCTCAGGAAGAGCATTATTGTTTTATGGATAAACGAGAACTCGGAAAGGAGGCTTCTTTGGAGGCGGCCCGTGAATCACTTATAGCCATCTCATACCTTACCCCGGATAAGGTTCTCAGTTCTGTGGAAACTCTGGACAGTGTAGACATAGCACATGCAACTAATGGTGACAGTGCTGATGATTTCCGGTCAAAACTGATCTCTATTTCTTACCTCCAATCTCCAGATGATGGTCTTAAAAATTGAAATGGGCATGCAGGGTGTTTAAACTGGATTTACACAAGTCATGTATGATATTTAAACAAGTTATATTACTTAAAGATCTCTACTTAGTTCTGTTGCTTTGCAGATTGGTGTTTGCGTAACTGGTATTTACTTACCTTTGCTATGTAAACGTATGGAAAACTCTGTGCAATTGAATGTTTGTGCTTTCATGTTTTCTCAAACTCTTGTAATAGAAACCTTTTCTGAGAAATGGAAAAGTCGTTTTTCGACAAAATTTCTTCTCTTTCTTTCAGACATGTCTATATTTTGTGGTCAAATTGCTGTTTCTTTCAGAGAAGAACTTGGATCATAAACTGTTTTGACATACATTTTAGGCAGTCTTTGCAAGGTAGCTAGAATACCAAACCATTACAAAATCATGCATATATGAAACTTAATCTGTAGTAGCTGGTTTTCGGGCTGCAAACTGTAGGAGCATTTCATCCTTTTCAAACAATGCCATTTCTTGTTTATCCAATGCTACTATAGCATCAATTCCACCAGGTTTACAAGAATCCAGCAAATGAAATGTGTTCTTCATTTGACTGGCAAAAGTACCCACCAACACAGGCTTTCCCCAACCAAAATTCATTTCAGTTAAAGAATACCGGCACAGGCTGCTACATTTGTAGATCACAATATCACTATCATTATTTCCCCTTAAGACTTTGATTGCATCTTGTATAGATTCACATACAACTGAGTAACATTCATCTACTGTTAATTCTTTTCCATACTTGTCACGAAACTCACCATTCTGTTTCTTCATAGAACTAACAATTTCCTGCAGATCAGTTTTCTCATTCTCATCTTTTGACAAGATTGAGAACAACCAAGAGAAGTTTCCGACAGAGTTTTCAGGTAATGGTGGCTTTACTATTGGCCTTAGATTCACTGTCTGCATTAGTATCGATGGCTTTGACATTCCTGACTTTTGTTTTGCAGCAGCCATAGCACATCTGTAAATCAAGGCGGACACAACTTGAACGCGAGTGGGATTATCAACTCTTCCTCCTCCTCCTCCTACAATGGCCTTTAGTTCAGCTATCTTTGAACCATCAAACGAGAATCTCCTTGTTACAATCTTATTATGATCATCATCAAGTTTGATTTGTGGCAGAGGAATTTGGCCAGTGAAAGGTGAGATTAATGATGGAATAAAGATGGGAAATGGCTTTTCACCAGATGCCACAGCAACCCAGTCATTGATGAAGGCAAATTGAGTACAGGCATCACCAGCTTTGTGCAAAATGGCACCAGTGATTGCTATCCCTCCACAGGTAAAATAGGTAATTTGCACAATAAATGGACTAGCTTTGAAAGATTGATTAAACAGGGCATTTTGAGGTGAGAATAAATCCATTGTTGTTGGTTCTGGTTGCTTTATAATATCATCAACACTGCAATCGATTCGGGCTTCGTAGTAATCAAGTCCTTCATCATTACAATCAATGGAGTCTTTGCCATTGAATCTTCCAGCAAATGGATAGTATTGAGTTAAGGTTTCTGATAGAGATTTCTTGAGACTAAAAGATATGTCATTGGCATTCCATGAGACAAGTTGTTTTCTGTAGAAGAGCACCATTGGCATGTAGAAATGAGGGCTAAGTTGATCTAACAAAGAGAGCTTGTAAGTCCTTAAGTGGTTTGGTGTAGGAGAAGAAGGCTTTATGATAGATTTTGAGATTATCAAAGGCTTTTCAATTGCCATTTTTTCTATATTCTTTCTTGATGAGTGAAATGAAACCAATGACTGATGATAGATTTGATTTATTTGGGGAAAGTTTTATAGTCTAATAAATACCTAGAGCATCTGGTATCTTAACAAGGGTGTAAACAGATGCAGACTCTTTCGGTCCCTCCAGATTCAAATCTAGACCCTTATAGTGAAACATGGGACTTAGATCGAGGGCTTTTCGGGAATAAATTTATGGATCTAGACCCTACTCTCTGGAGGGTTTAGGGTAGAGTTTGAGTATACCTATATTCGTATAATATTTTTTTATTTTTTTACCTGTTAAATAAAAATATATATATAACTTTAAAATAAAAATTATTACATGATTAACATAATTTTCTCAATATTTTTTCAATAAATATAATTATTTGAGAGAAATAATATCATATAAAATTTATAAATTTTGTATTAATATAATATAATACATAAATATATTATTTTATTATAACATGTATACGAGTTTGATCACCATATATGCTCAAAACGTTTTAATAGAATCTATACGGGTATGAGTATAGGTTCAGATAAAAAAATTGTACGTCATTCGTTATAAATAGGTATAGATCGATCCCTGTCCCAAATATAAAATTTTAACCTTAGTTGTTATAAACAGGTATAGATTCGTCCCGTTTAGTATATTAAATGAGTGATTTTGCATTAACATTAACAGCTTATTTATCGTGAATAATGATATTACTAAGTCAATGAAGTGAGTATGGCCGGCTTGGTTGTTTGTGCAGGCTGGCCGACTTGAGCTTTGTTGGGGAACTTGGCAGATCAAGTCTTGGCCGACCTAGCAAATAACTTGGGGATCAATAATAATAGCAGCGGAGGTTTGGGAATTTTTTATCCAGTCGTGAAATGAAATAATTGGAATCGTTTATTTTAAATTGTTAATTTTAAAGATTTTATTTTTAAAAAAATGTAAATAAAACTTTAAATGATTTTGGTTGGCGCTAAATTCTTGGAAATTTTTGGCTCACTAGGTCAAAAATCAAGTTTTTTGATTTTTTAAAATTATTTATCTTAAAATCGATGTATTTTTAAAAAGAAAAAGTGTGGGAGGAAAAGATTCTAATTTTATAATTTTGTGATTCAATTGTCTTATTTCAATTTTTTAGTTTTTTATTTGGCGGTTTTGATTTTTCGTTGGATTTAAGGTTCCATTTTGCTTGCCTTTTCACTTATTTGTTTTTAATTTTACCGTTTTAATTTTGCCATTACACAATTTTGTGGCTTAATTTTTTAATTTAGCGATTTCAATTTTGTGATTTTTTATTTCACGATTTCTGAATTGGTAGCTTTATGATTCCGATTTCAATTTCACAATTTTTTAATGCTAGTTTTTTTTATTTCATATTTTCAATTTTTACCTGTGAAACTATATTGACCAACTCATTGGATCTGGAAACTGAAATCATTAAACATTGTAATTTTTTTGAAGAATTATAAGCATAAGTTGAAGTTTTTGAAGCCTAGTTCCTTGAAAATTTTGTCAAGTCGCGCTCGTTTGGGAGAAACTCGGGACGGTTAAAAAAAAAGTAATTTTTTGAGTTTTTTTATCTTAAAATCGATATTTTCTTATAAAAAATATTCAAAATTATCCATATCTATCTTGAATTTATGCTGAATGTGAAAGATTTGAGTTTTGAGCTAGAGAGAATTGGGTTAGAAAGATTTATCTTGGTGAAAAAAATAAATTTTTTTACGTTATACATATAAATTCTCAAATTATATTTATTTCCCTCCTTCGTAATATTTGTAATCAAAAGAAAAATGTAGGATCACCAAAATATAAAACGGCCAAAAATATGTAAGATTGTATACATCCTCTACATATGTGTCGAGTAATCTGGTGAAAGTTCTGTATGCGAGAGATTTTGCTATTTGATAACGAGAATGAAAAAAATGAAAAGTTTTTACTCGAAATACATAAAAGATAAATTATTTATATAAAAAAGTATGATATAAAATAAAAAAGTGTAAAAATGCAAATGAATTTTACGTTTAAAATACAATCCAACGATTTTTTTTAAGTACAGAGAGATAATTTTTTAATTCTTGCCAGGCATTTGTCAGCGGGACAAGTAATTGGTAGGTATTGTATTCTACATTCGGGGTTGATTTGTTCAAGCCTGCAACATGAAAAATATACTGAGTAAAACAAATAATTATATTACTTTCGGGGTAAGAATATAAATTATTTTAGATTTTGTACACAAATTTAGAATTAAAAAAATAATACAAAATTTTTTATGAATCTATTCTCTATTGTTTAAAAAATTAACCGCTTTTAACTTATTTTAAATTATAAACAATTTTGGAGTTGTTCTAAAAAAATACTAAAAAAAAAGCTAGAAAATTTATTGTGGTTTTAGTTTTTAAAACAACTTCTACTTATCGATATAATTAATAATAAAATTGTTATATTAATTTATTTAAAAATAATTTTTTTATAAGTACTTGTTTTTTAATTACTTTTTAAAAAGTATAAACAATAGATAACAGAGCTTATGTAAGATATCATTTTTACCCTCAAATAAATAAGGAGATAAATGAAGATAATAAAGAAATTAAAGAAGGTAGAATTAAAAAATAATAATAAATACGTATTAAAATACGTAAAAAAACCTTATATTTCCGAGCAGAAATAGTAACAAATTACGGTTTGCAAAATTGGTAAAATTTTTACCTGTAATTAAGAAGAAAATAGTGAAGAAAGACATAAATGTCAAGTTTGGCCATCTCTCTTCCAGGGCAATATCTAGGACCAGCTCCAAAAGGAATGAAAGCCCCAACTTTTACTTTTTGATCCTACATATATGTCACTATTATTCATTAGAAAATAAGTTAATGTCAAAAATACCCTTGTCCTTTTTAGGTAATTGTCAATTGAGTATTTAAAATTTTAATAAGTTCCCAAATTATAAGAAGGGAAAAAGGTTATAAATGCCCTTCAATTATTTAAGCACTGCTGAAAATACTCATAAACTTTACTTTTAACTAATTTTATCCTTCAACTATTTTCAAGCCCTTTAAAAGTACACTTTCGGACGAATTTCGCAGTGAAATTTCACTAGAAACCACAACAAAAGTCGCTGGGAAACTACTACTAAATCAGTTGAAAGGGTACTTTTAAAGGCTCAAAAGTAGTTGGAAAGTAAAATTTATGAGTATTTTCAAATGAATGCGTAAATATTTAGAAGGCATTTATAACTTTTTTCCCTCATAAAAATTCTGTTAAAAAAAAAAGGCTAAAAACTTTTAATTCTAAGAATCAAATATCCAAATTAATGCTTAATGGTTTTTTTTTTCCGAAATTCTGATTTGAATAGTTAATTATCAAAATTAAAAGATCAAATACTCAATTAACTAAAAATACGAGACATTATTAAAATTAAGAAAACAAAAATTGAAGTTGTGACTCACATCCCATCTAGATGGATTGAAATCATAAGGATTCTCATAGTTTTGAGGGTCATTATGAACACTTCGAATCCATGCCAAAACTTTCCAACCTTTTGGTATGGTGTAACCTGACAGTTATGATTATCAAAATATCTTGTGTCACTTATTACAAAAAAATATATATATATATATTCAAGTGTAAATGTAGAAGTACCATTGAGTACAACATCAGTTTTTGCTTCTCTGAAAAGTACAAATGATATGTTGACGAGACGCAGTGTTTCATCGATCACCTTCAAAATCAAGAACAAATTTTAATAATTTTTTAAATAATTTACGGTAATCTATTAAGATGTTTTTCAGTATTAAACATTTAATTTTCATAAAAAAAACAATACGAGTTACTTATTTTTGTATTATAAATCATTTTGTTTAAAATGAGAAGAGCAACTTAGTTTCATGTGTGTTTCGTTTGGAATGAATGATTTATAATACATATTTTACTCTTCGATTATCTCAGCTTTCGTGTGTGTTTTTTTTTCATAAATTGTTTAGGGGTTATAACGACAGAAAAATATATTTTGAGAACCATATAACTTCAAAATCTAAACTTAAAAGGACTAAATAGACCGTTTTTTTCCCGAAACTTTTAAATTAAAATCAAATATAAACCCTAAAAATGGCTATGAAGGGTACTTACCTTCTCCAAATACTTCATTTGCTTAACTTCGCTAAGGTTTAGCCCTGCTTCTGTTGAAGCTCTTCTCTTCACTATCTCCTCTTGTTCCTCCTAAAATCCAAAAGAAACTAATTAAGACATAAAAAGTTCTTGTCCGAATTTTAACATTGTATCAAAGGTAGTTGTTGGGGATTTCGTCTGTGTTGGACCACCAGTTTAGTATTTAAGGAATAATTACTCGCTATAAAAGCTTTGGTACTCTTCCTCTCTTGAGCTACCTTTTGAGGTGAGTTAGACCCAGAATTCTGAGTGTTTTCATCAGTTTTCATACCTTGGCTTTTTGTAAGAATTGAGGATGTTTTTGAAGGAGCATAATTGCCCAAGTCACAGCATGACCAGTAGATTCATTACCAGCTAAGAAATATATGATTATCAAATCTACTATCTCTTGATCAGACAATTTTCTCCCATTTTCATCTGAGGTTTCCAACATTAAATCTAACATGTCTTTCTTGGCTTTCATTTGCTTTGTTTCCATCATTTGCCTTCTATTGCTGACAATTTCTTGAAATATTTTAACCAACTTCTTCCTTGCCTAACACAATTAACATGTGTAAGAAAAAGGGTCATAAACAAAACAATTTTTTAAAAAGTAGAATTCCCAAAATACCCCTCAAGTCGTTTTTGTTTATTTTTCGTCTTTAAACTAAAATCACATGTCAAAAAAGTGACCAGTCATCACTAAACTTGAGTGGAGCCTGGTAAAAAGAACTCAGGTATTCTCTTTTTGCTGGAATAGTATATGGTTATTCTAACTAAAGGGAATTGAATGGGTGCGTACGTGAGTTCTTTTAGCAGGCTCTACTAGATTTATAAGGTGTGGTGCGATATTTCTTGACACACGAATTTAGTTTAAAGACAAAAAAATAAAAGTAAATAGTATACGAGCATTTTTTAAGAAAATTCAATGGTGTGAATGGATATTTTTGCTTCTCGAAATCGTTCACGTGAGATAAAACACTTTTTGACACATGATTTTAATTCAAGAACAAAAAAAGAACAGAAAACGATTTCACTGGGCCAAATTTCTCACCTTAAGGGCATTGTAGTAAGCAAATCCAGGGAAATTAATAGTCATGGACTTAACTCCATTGCCAAGCAATGCAAAATCCTTGTGTATTTCTTCCAAGAATTTTGGATCAATTTCATCACTTATGATGATTTTAATCATAACTTTAAAAGCAGTTTTTCTCATTTCAGTTAACAATTCAATTGGTTGATCCATTTTTGACCATTTCTCAAATGAATTCTCAGCAATTTCCTTAATATACTCAATAAATGAAGACAATGCTTCTTGACCAGCAATTGGCATTGCAATAAGCTTTCGAAGACGCCTGTGTTCTTCAATGGATACCCCATGAAGTGTCTTTTTTCCCAGCAAATCCGACACTGATTGGGGCCAACCAGGGCCAAAACGGTCATCTGTTAATACTTTTCTGCATGCTTCGCCATTGATAACAATTATGCTTGGTTTTCCAAATAGAAATGCTCTGTACATTGGAGCCTTCCCAAATCTGTCGAAAACAACGGCTTTTCTTTGAGCTAAAAGTAGATATAATAAACAGTCGAGAATAATTCTAAAACAGTTTATAACTTAAAATAAGCTAAAAACTGCTGATTTTAAGGGGTAGAAAACAAGGACTTAAACAAGAACAATGAAAAAGATACATAAAGTGTACATACTGATACTTAGAGGGGTAAATTTGTCTCATTAATAATTGAAGCTTGTTAAAGATGAAATTCCAACTAATCAAAAGACTCTTAATTGAATCTTTCAATACATTCTTATTACTAAATATTATTGATGAGACAAATTTACCCCTCTATGTGTATTTCCTCATTGTCTTCTACTTTGTTTTGTGTGTGGCGGTTGGATTAAAAAGATTAAAAAAAGGGAAGCGGAATAAAAATGAGTAAATAAAAAGATGTGCATCAAGTTCAGACTAGAGAAATAATCAAGAAAAAGACGGTAAAAAAAAAGAGAGTTAAAAGTGGAGAACCTGTGGACGAGCGAAGAGATGAAGGAATCAGGATTGCCAAACTTGAAAGCTCTTAAGAAAGAGAACATATTTCCAATTAAAGGCCAGCAAAGGTCACCTGGTGGGATCATCATAGACCCCAAATTTCTCAAGTATATCCATTCATTAACTCTCCTTAAAACACCATAAAAGGCAACAATTCCAATCACCAAACATGTGAAAAACAAGCCCATTTCTCTCTCTCTCTCTCTCTCTCTCTCTCTCTCTCTATAAATCCAAGCCATAGGCATCCCCATATGTTTATATAGAATATGTATAGTTAGTTGACTATAGAAGGAACCAATTGCTAAGGACAAAGAGAACTCATTTCATAAGATACCTTTGTTGTTTACTCAACAAAAAAAAAAAAAAGAAACATATTTTTGTCACTTATGACTTAAGTATGTTTCAAATTATATTCTGGTACGGAACAATCTAACAAATTCGTGATTTTAATTTTGATATTACTTGTAAGATCTCAAACGCTATCAATTATCTTAAAACTAATTGATCGACATTAGACTGAAGGTTGGCTGTTTTCTTCTTGCTTTCCCGCATGCGGGAATACCACCCCTTTATGTAGTTAAGCATATAGCAGGGACTAGTAGCTCCTTCCATCCTATGGAAGATGGGTGGTGAGTCGAAAGGCTATGCCCCTGACTCTTATCCTGGATAAGGCGCATTTTTTCGTTTTTCGCTCCAATCCTCTCTCTTAGGGTCGAGCTACAAATTTGAGGCTTTTTCACACTGCTCATCCCACTTTCAGGAATGTTAAGAAGATGCATATTTTGGAACCAAAAGGCAAAATTCTTCGTCCACAAGACCTCCACCAAACTGCCCAACGCTTAGGTGGAAGATATAAATCATGGTGACTCAATGGCTCATTCTCACACTGCCGCTGACAGCATTTGAATCTTGCACCTTGACACTAACTCTGCAGCCTCAAAACCAATTGAGCTCCACCTATGTGGACAAGAAAATGCATATTTTAATCTTATAGTGTATTCATCACATATAAACACCCACTGCATTCGAATGCGACTTCTGCAACGGACAATTGATATACCATACCGACATTTTTTTCCAATATAGGATTTTATTGTATAAAATAAATTATACTTCCCAATAATTATACATTATAATTTGGAGTCAAGCGGCTTGCCGTCTCTCTCAATATTATATATATATATATATATACCTTTTTTGGGGTCACTTGAACTAAGATAACAGAGGCCGGCTGAGTAAAAGTCTTCTCCGATTGAATGCTTGAGAATGAATATTGAAAGTTTCTTTTTTTTTTTAATAAATTATTGAGAATCCCACGTGATTACTATTTGAAAAATAATTAATCCTTATAAGGATTTGAACAGTCCTCCTCTTAAAGTATCGTTTGGAGTGGGTAATGTTGGAGGATTAGAGTGATTTAAAGGAATTAAACTTTATATGTAGAAATGCTTTTAAATATTAAATTGACGGATCGAAAATGGAAGACTTTCCAACAATGTTGGCTACACCAAAAAAATCCGTTTTGCATTGCTCTTTTCTGATATAGTTTTCATAGTGTTCATCATAATTTCCTTGTTCATAATTCATTGGTAAAATTGCTTAACTGTTTTATCCTATGAGACAGATGTTCTGTGTAACACAATATTCGCATTTATTTATTTTCCGTTGTAATCTTTATATTACGAATAGAAATTATAATTAACAGATTTTGATAACAAAAGTCGGAGTATGAGTCTGAATCTTGATCGGTGTTACTTGTTATGAAATAAACATAAAAAATTCACATTTTTCTAATTAAAAACCAATCCGGAATTTAGAATGCCGGCCAAGAGAGGAAAATGCCCAACAGAGAGATCCCCACCAACTTAGCCTGCCTTCCATTCTCTTTCTGCCTTTGATCACTATAAAACTTCCAATATTTTGCAATAGAAAATTTATCAATTTTTACTCAACAACTCATCAAGAAAATAAGTATGCATGGCTGTTAAATCATCATAACTTACATTCTTTTACCTAGACATCGGATGGACAGGGTTTGGTGCGACCTGCCATTCTCTTTTTGCCTCAACAATTCATCAAGAAAAGAATTCAGAAAATGAGTCTGTAGAGCCGTTGAATCAACGTAATTTACATTTTTCACTTGATTGTCGGACAGTTTGGTGGAGCCTGCCAGCCATTCTCTTTCTGCCTTTGATCACTATAAAACTTCCAATATTTTGCAATAGAAATTTTATCAATTTTCACTCAACAATTCATCATGAAAAGAATTCAGAAAATAAGTCTACAGGACTATTAAATTACCATAATTTATCTTCTTCACTTGGATATCAAACAGTTTGGTGAGCCCTGCCATTCTCTTTCTGCCTCAACAACTCATCAAGAAAAGAATTTAGAAAATGAGTCCACAGAATTATTGAATTACAGTAATTTACATTTTTCACTTAGGCGTCGGACAGTTTGATGGGGCCTACCGGCCATTCTCTTTCTGCCTTTGATCAGTATAAAACTTCAAATATTTTAGCAATAGAAATTTTATGAGTGATCAAGAAAGAACTCAGAAAATGGGAATTAAAAAGCTATGCATAATCTCCAAATCCATAATCAAGCCCTCTTCTCCAACACCAAACCATTTGAAAATCTATAATATCTCTTTAATGGATCAAATTGCTCCTCATTTTTACATCTCCATTGTTATCTTCTACAGAAAATTATCTTGCTTCCAAAATTATTGGAATTCCTATGGCGTTACTTCTCGCCTCAAGAAATCTTTATCAAACACCTTAACTCAATACTACCCATTTGCAGGAAAATTCAATGGTAAAGACTCCATTGATTGCAATGATGAAGGATTAGAATTCTCCGAAGCCCGAATCGATTGCGAAATTGATGATGTTGTTAAAAGACCAGATCCAACTACAATGGATTTATTCATTCCACCTGGACTTGCAGGTCCCCTGTTTAATCAATCTTTACAGAGTAGTCCGTTTAATGTTCAAGTTACCCATTTTACCTGTGGAGGAATGGCGATCAGTGGATCCGTTCTTCACAAAATTGGCGATGCCAGTACCGTTTTCGGCTTCCTTAACGACTGGGCTACGGTGGCGTGCGGTGGCAAAGCATCTCCGACGTTTATTCCGCCGCTAATTTCGCCGGTTTTGGGGCAAATAACTTTTCCCCAAATTCAAATTGACGAAGAAAATATTGTTACCAGAAAAAGGTTCACATTCGATGCTTCGAAAATAAATGAATTGAAGGCCATTGCAATAGCCTCCGGAATTGATAATCCGTCACCGGCAGAAGTTGTTTCCGCTTTAATTTACAGATCGCTGGCTAAAGAAAAATCCGGCGTTTCAAATTCAAGGCCATCCGTACTAATACATACAGTTAATTTACGGCCATGGGTGGTTCCGCCATTGGAGGAAAATTCAGTCGGGAATTTTTCATGGTTCTTCTCAATTATATCAAAGGACGAATCAGAAAGAAAATTGGGTACAATTTTTTGTGCTATGAAGAAAGAAAAAGCAGAATTTATTGAGAAATTCGGAAAAGGATTGACGAGGGAGGAATGTTTCTTGCGCCTGAGCCAATCAATCCAAGCTGAAATGAAGAAAGATTTAAGAAGGGGAAATGATATTAAGATTTATAAGTGTAGCTTTTTATTTAGGTTTCCATTTGGTGAAACAGATTTTGGATGGGGAAATCCTGATTTTGTGAGTAGTAGCTTTTGTACTCCATTGAAGAACACTTATCATTTGCAAGATTCAATGGAATCAGAAGGGGCCATTGATGCTGTGGTATCACTAGAGGAACAAGATATGAACTTGTTTGAAAATGATGAAGAACTCCTCAAGTTTGCTGCCAAAATTCCCACACACTAATTTTGTAAAACTCTCCTCTCATAAACAAGAAAATTATTATAATACATTTTCTTAATAGTATTTCTCTTAAAAATATATATTATAAGATATATTAAATAAGTCCGACCACAAAAGAAATATACTCAGTTAATTAAAATATAACTAAAATATCTCAAAAGAGTTATATATGAGACGGAGATAAAAAGTATGAATGCCACGTGTATTTCAATTTCAAACGATGTTTTTTTAATTTTTAAACCATCTATCATTTTCATTGATACAAGGACATTAGAAATAAACTCAACATAATTGAAAAAAAGTAATTTTCAGGTTTGTTTTATTTATTTAAAATCGATATTTTTCATTATACATATATATTTTTGAGTTATGTTTATTAACCTCATTTATGAAAACGTTTCATTGGAGCTTTTCAAAAAGATAAAAGACTTTTTTACCTTGAAATTGATTTTTTTTTGGGATAAAAAAATATCAAAACTATCCAAATCTATCAAATACCTTGAATTTGTGTTGAATATGAAAATTTTGAGTTTTGAGCTAGAAGATAATTGGGTTAGAGAGATACATTTTGGTAGGAAAAAATGTTTTTTTTGGCTATACATATAAATCCCGAGTCATGTTTATTGACCCCATTATGAAAAAGT
The DNA here is from genome assembly GCA_028651295.1 of Catharanthus roseus. Classification (NCBI taxonomy): domain Eukaryota; kingdom Viridiplantae; phylum Streptophyta; class Magnoliopsida; order Gentianales; family Apocynaceae; genus Catharanthus; species Catharanthus roseus. Next base: position 17,262,062 of record JAPQWS010000054.1, read on the forward strand.
TTTATTGGAGCTTTTCAATAACATAAAAGACTTTTTTTTTTTTAATGAATAAGATAAAATACTATTGCGCATATTTTCTTTTCAATCTCTTTAGAGATAAAATACAATCAAGTTAATAAAAGATGTGTGGTACGATAGTGTGATTCCCTCACTTAAATTCTTTCACTTGGTATGGTAAGTGAGAAGTTTTGAGTTCGAGTCACGCGATTTAATGTTGCATGACGATCTTGTAAAAAAAAAGAAAGTAAAGTTAGAGGGAGAGAGTGAAAAGTTTAAAATGATAAGTTTAGGGTTATTTAAGGGACATTTATTAATTCACATACGTGTGAAATATTAGACTAATTCCAAAAAAATTTCTTGTACTTTTAGTTAATTGAGTATTTTAATTTTTGTTTTAATACTCAAGTACTTAAATTAGGACTTCCATAAAAAATTTTAAAGTTTTTCGGTGGTTTATGTTTTTAAGAAACCTAATTTAGGTACTTAATTATTAAAATTAAAAGTTTAGGTACTCAATTAGAAATTTCTTACAAGTACAGGGATATTTTTGAAATTATTCCTGAAATGTATTGGGTGGGGTTACCTATCTAAACACAGCTAATGCGTTCGCAGATGAGAACGCATCATATCACTTTAAATAGTGAAAGTAGCTTTCTACAGAACGCAATCACCATTGTTATAGCATCATCGTAGTGCGTTTTTACTCAGAAGGGAAGGCCAAACAAACAATTCAAAAACCGTCCTGAATTCGTAGTTCGCTCCGAGAGACAAAGTGCAGAGGAGATGGAAGAGCTGCAGAGGAGGAGGGAGATTTATCTTTTGGCCATTGAACATGAAACTCCAATGCAATCGTATTACAGGACAGCATTACTTGAGAATGCTTCAAAGATTCAAGATGAGGATCGCAAATTTTTTGTTTTTTTTTTTAAAGCACAGATGTCCAGATACATAGAGCGGGATATGAAAATGTCCGTTTTGGAAATTCAATGTTTGTCAGAGAAAGGGGGTTTTTGGAAATTGAAGTAATGATCTTTGGATGTAACCCTATCAAGGGTCGTGCAATTGAAGATGTTTTTATCTTCTTTATGTCAATTCCTTCACGGATGCAGGTCATATTTAATCCGTTGCAGCATATCTTTGATTTAGAACTTTGAAATTGTCGTATTTTAACTGTTGGTTTTTATTATCTTGATACAAGCTTGGTGCTTTCTATGTGAATATCTGTTTCTGAATTCAATATATATTTTTTTGGGGGGGTGTGGTATGGTTCGGCTTTATGTGGATTCGAAGGAGTTAATTATCTGTTTGTTGCAGTGTATATTCGAAGGACTTAATTTTATATTAGGAGTTATATTGTGCAACGGAAATAGTACAATGGAGTACACAGATCCATCAATTTGATTTAATCTTGTACAATGTGGACAGATTCTTTTTTTCCTTTGTATCTATCCATATAAATTATAAATAAATGATGAAGGTATCTTTCATTATTAAAGCGAGTTCTCTGTCCTCTAGCAATTGGAGGTCTTCTGTCTTTTATATAAATATATAGGTTATGGCTGTATTCAGAGATGCACCAAAGGGAAACAGAAGCACTGGAATTGTGGTTGACCATTTGTTCAGCACATTCAGTGTCCACTTAGCAGTGAAAATGGAATGGGATTCAGGGTTGTTTTTCTCAGCTTTAGTGATCGCAATTGTTGCCTTTTATGGTCTGCTAAGGAGGGTAAATGAGTGGATATACCTGAGCAGTTGGGGTTCTATGGAGGATAAATATACGCTTCTCCCTCCAGGTGACCTCGGCTGGCCTTTCATTGGGGACATGCTTTCTTTCTTCAGAGCTTTCAAGTCTGGCGATCCTGATTCCTTCATCTCTTCGTTCACTAGCAGGTTTGTCTCGGCACTTTAGACCTTGTTCTCAATTGTAAACTTACCTTTAGACCATATGTTGTTTTTTGAGTTGTTCTCAATTGTTCATTATATTTGTTTCTAGCTTAAAAGTAAAATTAAAAAAAAAGTTGAGAGTACTCTTCAAAAAATGTTTTTGCTTATTGACGTTGTTAAAAATGAAAATGTTATATTAAATTTTTAAAACAAATTTTCCAAAGTAAACAGTTCTAGTAATCAAGAATAACCCCTCAAACACTGTTTTCTCAATGTCTTTTTGGTTTTGGTATAGAATATGAATGTCTTAATGATAAAATGTTTGACAGATTTGGCCAGGCTCCAATGTACAGAGCATTTCTGTTTGGAAAACCAAGCATTATCGTTTCCGATGGTGAAACAGTTAGGAAAGTTTTGACAGATGAACGTTTTGGTCCCCGTCATTCTAAATCATTGGTGAATTTGCTGAGAAAGAGAGGGCGTCAAGGATCTGTCCATGAACACAGGCGCGTTCGCAAGCTTATTGCAACGCCAACTGCTAGTCATGAGGCATTGTCTTCATCTATAGATTATATCAAGGAAATCGCAGAAACTTCATTTGATAAATGGTCAAGAATGGATCAGCCAATTGAATTCTTGACTGAGATGAGAAAAGCCATTTTCAGAGTGATAACCAACATTATCATGGGTGATGACATTGATCCAAAATCCTTGGACCAAATACACCAGGAACATACATTACTTGTTAATGGAATGGACTCCAAGGCCATTAGTCTCCCAGGATTTGCTTACCACTATGCCCTAAAGGTGAGAAATTTCTGAATGTCAAGTTATAATTTAGTCGATCACCTTCTTAACATTGTTTATTTGTGACCTTTTTTCACATGTTGATCGCGTTAGGCACGGAAGAACTTGGTTAAAACATTTGAAGGAGTGGTCAGTAGAAGGCGCATGATGATGGAAACAAAGCAAATGAAATCAAAGAAAGACATGTTAGCTATAATGTTGGAAACCTCGGATGAGAACGGGAAAAACTTGTCTGATGAGGAGATAGTAGATACAATAATCATATACTTTGCATCTGGTAATGAAACTACAGCTCATGCTGTAACATGGGCAATTATGCTTCTCCAAGAACATCCTCAGTTCTTACAAAAAGCCAGGGTATGAAATGAGAACATGCAATCTATACTGTTCTTTGCATTTTTTTGGACAAGAACTTTCATATCTTAATTAGTTTCTTTGGGTTTTAGGAGGAACAAGAGGACATTGTAAAGAAAAGAGCATCCCCAGAAACAGGGCTAAACCATGGCGAAGTTAAGCAAATGAAGTATCTGCAGAAGGTACCTTTAATAGCCATTTTAGGCTTATATTTGCTTTCATTTAAACTGCACGAAGTCAATATTGGGGTTTTCCTGTGTAACATCAAATTATTCTCTTGGTTTTGAAGGTGATCGATGAAACACTTCGTGTAGTCTCCATATCATTTGTAGTTTACCGGGAAGCAAAAACTGATGTTATACTCAATGGTCTGTTATTCATTTACACTTGCAATGTGTTTATCATAGTCATAAAACAATTTCTGTGATATTGATCCAAGAAATTTTGATAATATCCCTACAGGTTACACCATACCAAAAGGTTGGAAGGTCTTGCCATGGCTTCGGAATGTTCACATTGATCCTGAAAACTACAAGAACCCATATGATTTCAATCCATCCAGATGGGATGTGAGTGGCAACTTCAGCTTGAGTTTTTTAATGAATATTGTCTGATAGAAAATCCTTAGGAATATTTATCTCTTTCCCGTTATTTATTAAGCCCGTAAAAGATATCTTATTTAAAATTTGTCTTATTTCAAAACCTTTAATTATTATGCATAAATTTAAGAAGACTTTTGCGACATGAAGTCTGATAAGTACATGTTTTGCAATATTCGTATATATGTTAAATGATTCTTTTTGCATGTGTTTACAAATGATATGCAGGATCAAAATGTAAAACTTGGGGCTTTCTTCCCCTTTGGAGCTGGTCCTAGATTATGCCCTGGAGCAGATTTGGCCAAACTTACCATTTATGTTTTTCTTCACTACTTTCTTCTTAACTACAGGTAAAATACCAACTGCCTTTTTGGTCATCTACCTTTGTACTGATATACTTTTATCCTTGGACAATTTTTCACAGTGTGTTCCAAATTCGTTGTGAAATTACATAATTCGTTTACTCGATGCATTTTTCATGTTATAGGATTGAACGAACCAACCCTAACTGTGGAGTACAATATCTACCATATACTCGTCCATCCCATCCAGCTGACGAATGTTTGGCAAGAGTAAAGAAACTATGGTTATATACTTAAACAACCGAAACTATTACCTTCTCTCTGGTTTGCTTCTTTCTGGCATGGTAATGTTGCTATATGTTTTTGTTATTCCAAGCCTTGGTTTGATCATAAACTATGAAAATGTTTCTTTTTGGATTTTTCAATCAGATTCAAGACTCTTTCGCACGTTTTCTTCTCCAAATCTTTAGATAAATTTATCGCTTCTATTTCAAAGAGATACTTTGTTACTTGATCCTTTCTTGTATCTTCATTGCTTTCTTTGGCTGCCTTCAAGATTACAGATAAGTTCGTGGCTAATTGAGATGAAGTTGAGTTCTCCATGTTGTTTGAAATTGATAGAGGAGTATGTGTATCACGCATGCCTGATGATCGCTTTAAGATCTGCTTAAAGTGTTCTCTATATTAGTAATGAATTCCTCCTCTCTTTGCAGATAAAGTACATTACATAGTCCAGAGATTGGCGATTTATCCATTCAATGACTTTGGCACTGGACGTTCTCCAGGGCAGGGCCGGCTTGTTTGTCTCAGTAGGTGCTTTAGTCGCTTCTTTAGCCTTCTTATGAGTCGGGCACAGCTAATATATTATTCTAGGATGCCCAAGATGTTGAAGACATCTCCAGAGAAATTATCATGTGTTTATTTTTCTTTTTTTTTTGGAGGAGATATTTGTATTTCATGAATACATCAAAAGTATATTATGAGAGATCGACTATAAATTGTTTATAAACTATTTAAAATTTTATCAGTGTTAATAAATTTTTATTTTATCATAAACGGTGAAATATCAAATCTTCTTATTTGTGGCAGAATTTAACAATTTAATTCACTTAAATTTTATGTGTTCTCGTCATTAATTTTTTAAATTTTACAATAATTAGGATGATTTAATATTTATAGTGGTTCAAAAATAATTTATACATACAAAAAGTTAAAAATAATATTCCAGATAAAATAAGAAAAATAAAAATAATTTATGAGTATTTATAATAATTTCTCTTTCTTCACATATAAAACATAAGAATTAAAGTTTTTTATATGTGTGGAGAGGAGAAAAGGTTCCAAAATCAAAACGCGAGTGTTTTCACCAAGCTAGCGAACGCCGATGAGCAATTTATGATTGATTTTCAATCACGGTGACAGTCTATTAGTTTTTTTCATTCGTCTTCTACATTTTTTATCAATTGCTTAATAAGAAATTTATTAGTTTAATTCAATATATCGATAAGTATTCATTAACTGTTTAGTTTTCTTAATCGTAAATTTTGGTGCACCACCGACATAAAGAAAGTTTTATCAGATGTCATGATACGAATTAAGCCACCTTCCGTTTATATAAAATAAAAAATATATATATAGTTAGTTAAAAATTAATTATAACTACTCTGTTTAATTTTTTCCCCTTTGGAACAATATATATATATTTAATGAATTTTTCCCCCTTGGCAATAAATATATTAGCACTCCGATTCTTGAGAGGGAGGGAAAGCGCAGAGGATGGAAGATCTCCAGCGGTGGAGAGGGGTGGAGAGAAACGGGAGATATATCTTTCGGCCATCGAACATGAAATTCACAATATTATTTTCTGGCAAGATCTTTAGTCTTTTCAGTTTACAGGATTGCATTACTTGAGAATGCTTCAAATATTGAAAAATGAGGATCACAACAACTTTCAAGCAAGAGAAAGTTGGATACGAATTTCGAAAATCCAATATTTCTAAGTGGAAAGCTTTTTAGGCAGCTGAAGTTATGATATTTGGATGTAACCCTATCAAGGGTTGTTCAAAGAAGATGTTTTTTATCTTCTTTCGGCCAATTTCTTCAGGGTTACAGGTAAGATTTTATCTAACTTCTGCTTATCATAAGATCAGAACTTTATAATTCTGGTATTTAGATTATTGGTTTTTCTTCTCTTGGACATGAATAAACAAAAATTAAATAATAAATAGAGCAAGGAGCTTTGGATGTGAAAATCTGTTTCTTCATCTTTTGTTTTTTAGCTTTTGCTTCTTCTTCATGTGGATTCGGATTTAACTCTTTGTCTGTTTGCAGTATATATACTCCTCATACTCTTTAAATCTAATTATTAAGCTAATTGGATGATAAATTGTTCTCTTAATTTTGAGGGCTTGATGCTAGAATAAAGTCCTTATGGCAGTGGGAGAATAGGATAGCTCTGTTAATGAAGTAATTCTTGAACTACTGTTAACAGAAACTTGATAATCACTTACCTTTACATTCATTTTGCTGCAGACCAGCTTGCTTTTTTCTCCAGAAATGGGAATGACAAAACAATTCAAGGTCCATAGTTACCTGTTTTGTGGTAGGATCATTTAGCCGGAAGTGGTAGCAGCTGATGTGGTCAATTAGTTCAGGTGAAGTTCGTGGAGAATCTCAAAAGAAAAAAGAAAAAAGAAAAAAGATATGGTAAGCCAAAATACATGTTCTGCTTCAGAAATTATGTTAATGAGTTCAGTTAATGTTCAAAACAGTTGTATGAAGGAACCATTATCCAGAAATTTTGAACTAGTACAAAGCATTGAAATTTTCCAAAAAATAGAAACTCTACTGTGTATGTGGTTGCTTTTATGGCCAGCATAATTAATGTCTTCACGAGTTCCAAAAGGAATATCTGTGCTCGATAATTATGATCTCTCAAAAGGAGGATATTCATATTCTATATTGGCTGTCATTTATGCAATGTAAATCAAAATTTTGTGTAGGCATAGTCACTCAAGAATCATTTGTAGAGTGCTGATGGGCAATTGTAGCATAAGTTACAACTCTTTGAATGCTGATTACCTCGTGAAGTCAAACCTTGTTAAAAGGAATATTTGCAAATGTACTCTTGTAATTGCTCATGGCCAGCTACTTCTGTTGCAATGAATCTTTCTCTGACTTATATAGTCATTTGGAGGCATAAGAGTTTTCCCAGTTGCATGTCTGTTGAATTTATTTCCTTTTATGAAGATTGACAATGATTACCTATAAACTTGGGGTTAGCACTTGCCGTTCATGTTATAAACAGTGTTCCTCTACTTCATTTTTCGCCTTTTTACTACCTTTTTAAAAGTATTGTGGGATTTCAAAGTGGAGAATAGCTGACTTTCCATTTTGGATGGACTCCGATTAGATACACGGCTTGATATATAAACTTAATTCTGGCAGTAATCACAGTAGCTGTATCTAAAACTTAGATGAGAAGACTGAACTTTTCTGTGCTCTTACTTTTCCAAGGGGAGTGAATTGTTTATTATTTGTGTTTAACTCTCTTTTTTTTTCTCTCTGTTCATTCTTGGAATGTGGTGTGCGGTACTTGGGTAATGGGAATTCATTTTTTTTAACCCTTGCTTCTGTTTGCTTGGTTTATTATGTGTTTAACTTTTTTTTTTCTCTCCGTTTCTTCTTGGAATGTGGTGTGCGGTACTTGGGTAATGCGACTTCGTTTTTTTAACCCTTCGATACTTCTGTTTTCTTAATCGCTTCCTGTTTATATTGCTTTGTCATTTTGCATGAGTTGTAGCCTGGATTGCCTTTGTCAGCAAATGTCTTGTTTGCCCTTTATATGCTTTCTTTGTGCTTCTTAGTGATTTGGTTAATTGGCTTGATGGTAATTTTTACCTCTTTTGGAGCCTATGACCGGTAGATCTCACTTACCCTCTACCCAAATTACAAATTTCTATTTATTTGCTTTTCTCTCTCATTTGCTTATTTGTCGCTGGCCTTTCCGAGAGAGCATTGCGTCCATTTTTCTACGCTTCAGTTTCAACAGTAGAAGAGAGGTCATTTTTGTTCTTTAGATCTCTCTTTGTTTGATTTGTTTCAAAGATATGTGCTGTGATTGACCACCCGAGTCCCCCTCCCCCAAAATCAGATGCAGTCGCGTTGCCTTTTTTTTATTTTTTTTCTGGGACTGCATTTCTCTTCATTAATTTTTGTAAGATTTTCCTTTCCCTATGTGCTAGAATTAGACTAATTTATCTTCTGTGATGGATTTTCTCTAGAATTTTCAGTAATTGATAAATTTAATAAGCCTTTTGTTTCCCTATTTGTTAGGGTTTGAGTAATTAATTGTCGATTCTTAGGGTTTTTCCGGTTCTTGAGCAAATTTTAGAAGGGATCTTGGATTATGATTCTCCTTTCTTTTAAAATTTCCAAGGACTCCAGCCTTCCTCTCTAGCAATGCATGTTTCTCTTAGGCATTCATCTTCATGTCTGAAAACTGACAAGTAAAATCTTTAGTCTGATGTGGTCTAGTATGATTAGCGTTAAGGCACTAAGAGATTTCAGTTATCAGAGCTATTGCATATAGTAAATCCATTTTGAAGTCTAGAGGTTTTCCCTCTTGCACTAAGGTCTTTGTTTATCTACTCTTAAAGTCCCTTGTTGTCCCCAATAAAAGGAATGTACTAGTGTTGAGTGCTCGAATATTCTTGGGGAGCCTTTAGTAATTTCATATGCCAAAGGATTTAAGTTGCAATATCGGAGTTGTTGAATAAATACTTGAAGAATCTTATTTATCTTCAACTCCGATATTGCAACTTAAATCCTTTAGCATATTCTTTACTTCTGCAAGTATCCTAGTTTCACTGTCTGGTTCTTACACTGGACAGCAGCTAAGGTATTTTACTCATGGTCTTAATGTGGTAGGCTCCATAAATAACTTTAGCTCTAAGATCTAGTTGGAGATTTGAAACTACTAGGAGACTGCAAAATTTTGAAGTCAGCGATAGGCTTCCCGAGAAGTTGGTGGCAGCTTCTGTTTTGGTGTCTGTTCTCTCTTTGCTCTTCACATATTTTTGTTTCTTTTCTGTGGTGCTATAACTATTTCTTCTATGCAAGTGAACTTGTCAAATAGTAATTCAAGATTCTCTTGTTTATATTTCATATGTAATGCTAATAACAACTACATTTTCAGTTGCTTGCCGGTCTTCTAAGTAGGAATAGCAAAAGCAAAGATATCATTTACATAATCAAGGGAAAGATCTTGAACAAGATGGATAATGGGAAAGCATTAGCTCGTGGCTTGCAAAACCATTCGCCAAGTCAGGGGAGACGTGATTTTACAATGGACATAAGTGATTTACCAGCTGATGTTCTCATCCAGATACTATCGGAACTATCAATCAAGGAAGCAATGAGAGCAAGCACTCTTTCTAGCAAATGGAAAAACTTGTGGTGGTTTGTTACCCGCTCTTTGAACATTACTTTACCTGAGAAGATTAGAGGGCTGCAGAGGACGTCTTCAGGTTTTCATGGAAAACTTGCAATTGAGATTTATTGGCACATAATGTGGGTAAACAAAGTCATGGGACTGCACTCTGCTCCATATGTTGATGAACTTAGCATAGTTGCTCTTTTGAATGAGAAAGTCTTCAAGCATGTAGATGGCTGGATTGAATTTGCATCAAAGAAAGGGATCCAAAAGTTTGAGCTGGACTTTGGGTACTGCTCTGATAATTTAAACGAGTCTTACAGTTTCCCCAGCATTAAATGGTTTGTCCAGCTGCGAGGCTCAGTTGATGCTACATCTTCACGTTGCTGCTTGAGAAAGAGTATCAACGAGGATCATTGTTCTGGGATCTTTTGTTGCCTTAAGTCCCTTTCTCTGAAAAATGTTAACATATCCAATGAGATTCTCGAGTATCTCATGTCAAACTGTCGATTTCTTGAGCAAATATGTGTGGAGAAATCAAAGGATTTGGTTAATCTAAAAGTTACTGGCTGCCGTTTGAAGCATTTTCAGATTATAAAGTGCTTTAATTTGAAAATATTGGAGATTTTAGCAGACAACATTATGAGTTTCCTATATATTGGACCGAAGATAGATGTGCCTTTTCAAAGTGTTCCTTCCCGCCTCAAGAAGCTAACTATTGGAGGGCAATATGTTGGCTCATTTGTTAGTGAACCTGATGACCATCGGATATATCTTTCTCTGCTTGAATCTCTCAAGTTAATGATTCCTCGTACAGTATGGCCGAAGCACTCTGAACTCCTTTTCTGTTTTTTCTTTTCTTTTCTTTCCTTAACAGGCTTTTATTTTTATCGCTCATTATGTCAACCAAGTTTTCTTGTTTTCTCCACATTTGCTAGGTTGATGATGCAATTTCCAGTTCAGGTTTCCAACTTAATCGAATGGTTAATCTCAAGCATTTGGAACTGCATGTCCCACCTACTCATCATGAGACACTTCCAAGTTATTTAGGCTTTATCAATAAGGCTCCCTTCTTGTCTACATTCAAAATGAAGGTTTATTTTATTTTCTTGCTCCTTCCAGATCTTATAATTTGTTCATAGGTTTCGTCATTGAACAGTTGAGGATTCAAGGAAAATTTGAATACTCCATGATTTTGTTGTTGTGCTATACGGATGTGTATCTCTGATATTGGGAAAATGCAAGGGAAGGAATCAATTATTATTTTACCACTTCCAGTCTGTTGCCTGCTTTTATATCTAGTTTCCTCTTGACTTCCTCTTTCCAGAAGTATCCCATCCTTCGGTTGTACTTTCTATTTAGATTTTTCCTGGAAGCGGCATACTGTGTGCAGATTTTTCCCCCTGCAGCCGTTTAAGTCTCAATTTATATTAACTAGTTTTGATTGTTTTAAACTTTCATCCGGTTGGTTTCATGTAATTTGAAATCTTTCTCCTCTCCTGCTTTTGTTTAGAATAAAACTGTTCACCTGCTTGATATAAATGTTCTTCATTTTGTAGTATGATGTGGAAGGTCCCTTACCTCAGATGATTCAGTATAAAAGAGGATATGAACTCTGTCGTCATTTCCAGCTTAGAGAAGTGGAGTTCGTGGGATATCTTGGCGGGGTTGCTGATTACCATCTTATCCATAGAATTCTTGCGGCTGCTGCATTTCTTGACAGGTTGGTTTTGCAGTTTGAAAAAATTGAATTTGTTAATGGTGTGAATGTGAGAAGGGTGGGTTCTATGGAGGATCTCTGGAGAGAAGAATTACCTTTTGGAGCTGAACTGGTGGTGAAGTTCAATGATGTGGTTTTATCGCACTATCGCAAAGATTAATCAGTAGGTTTGCTAGTTTGATGGTTACTGGGGATGCCTGTCAGGTTCCGTCCTGGGAAAAAAAAGGTTTGATGGTTACTGAACAAACGAACGCCGACATGGGTTGGTTTCCTTTCCTCCATTGAAGGAACTGATATGAAAAAACTTGAACATCTATCTATATTATGTTTTGAGACAGTTTTTAAGGGTTCTATATGCTTGTTTCCAGATTGCAATTTGCAATTTTAACATTTGGAGACTGTGTGTTTTTAGCAGGACAAGAATCCTTTATCTATTATGTACTTGCTTTTGAGTAGTTATATTATTTGTTTTGTTGGACTGGAAATTCTTGGATGCCGGTTTATTTAGGTTCTGTTCTTCATTGCTTAAAATACATTGTTGTTTGGAAGCCTTTTTTATGCGATAAGTTGTTTGGAAGCTGTTTTTAATTGCTCATTAAAAACTATTTTTAAAAAGCCATCTTAAGGATGTATTATGTAGGTGTTTTTCAAGATTGTTTTTGCTTCTTGATATCTTTTCTAGCCTTTTTTTAAGAAGAGTAGCGATTAACAATATGCTACTCGATGAGGGCATAAGGGTAATTTCGGGCTTCTCTTTTGAGTAATTGTATTATTTGTTTTGTTGGACTGGAAATTCTTGGATGAACTAGTTTATTTAGGTTCTGTTCTTCATTGTTTAAGATAAATTGTTTGCCGTTTTTAATTGCTCATTAAAAACTATTTTTAAAAAGCTATCTTAAGGATGTATGATGTAGGTGTGTTTCAAAACTGTTTCCGCTTCTTGATACCTTTTCTAGCCTTTTTAAAGAAGAGCAGTGATAAACGGATCAATGATATGTTACTTGATGAGGGCATAAGGGTAATTTTTGCCTTCTCTCTTGAGTAATTGTATTATTTGTTTTGTTGGACCGGAAATTCTTGGATGAACCGGTTTATTTAGGTTTTTTTCTCTATTGCTTAAAATAAATCGTTTATAACTTATTTCATGCCATAAGTTGTTTGGAAGCCTTTTTATAGAAGAGCAGTGATAAACGGATCAATGATATGTTACTTGATGAGGGCATAAAGGTAATTTTTGCCTTCTCTCTTGAGTAATTGTATTATTTGTTTTGTTGGACCGGAAATTCTTGGATGAACGGGTTTATTTTGGAAGCCGTTTTAAATTGTTCATTGAAAACTATTTTTAAAAAGCTATCTTAAGGATGTATCATGTAGGTGTTTTTCAAAACTGTTTTTGCTTCTTGATACATTTTTTAGTCATTTTTTAAAAAAGTAGTGATAAACGGATCAACGATATGCTACTCGATGAGGGCATAAGGGTAATTTCCGCCTTCTCTTTTGAGTAATTGTATTTTTTGTTTTGTTGGACTAGAATTTCTTTGGTTGAACTGATTTACTTACGTTCTATTCTTTATTACTTTTAATAAATTCTTGGTGGAGTCGATTTTAATTTCTTATTAAAAACTATTTTTAAAAAGCTATTTTAAGGATATGGGTGTTTTTGCAAACTGTATTCGCTTTTTGATACCTTTCCTAGTCATTTTTAAGAAACAGTAGTGATAAACGGATCAACAATAATATGCTTGCTCAATGAAGGCGGAAGGATAATTTCTGCACAGAAGCCCTTGTACCAAGTGTACTTGCTATTGTTATTTCCAATTTTAGCTTCCATAGCCACTTCAAGTCCAGAAATTATAGCTTGAAGTTCAATACAATATGTTGAACATTAGTAATTCCTGAACATGGAGAAGAGACTGAATGAATAACAGCACCATCACTGTCTCGGACAATGATTCCAATTTTGCTTTTCCTTCTAGAGGTGCTCTATTCAGTAAGCCGAGTTGTTTTCGTATTGCCAGTGAATGCGGTTTCCGGTGGCTTCCCGTTGGCCTATTTTCTTCTTTTTCTTCTTTGCTTGATGATTGAAATTCCTGCCCTTTGTGGGGCACGAGTTTTCTCCCGTAGCTTGTAAAAGCTATCTTAACGACGTAGGTGTCTTTAAAAACTGTCTTTGCTTCTTGATATCTTTTTAGCCATTTTTAAGAATAACGATAAACGGATCAACAATATAATGACTCAATGAGCGCGGAAGGATAATTTTCGTATGACAGCCCTTGTATAAGCAAGCGGACCAAGTATTGTTTTTCCAATTTTATCCTCAATTCGGCTACCATACTTAACTCAATGTTGATCCCTTAAACATTATTATTTCAAGAAAAGCACAAGCAATCAAGAAAAGGCCCTAAATATGATCATTTTTGTTGAAATATTCTTGGAGGAAAATGTTAATGAAGATGAACAGATAATGCAAAATCAATGCATAAAGCAAATTGAAAGATGATCAATTCATGTTTTTACACATTTTTTTGTACTTGACAAGTTCTTGAAAGAACATAAAAGATCTCAAAAGCTGGCTAAACCAGTTAGCTACTACTTCACAAGTTGGTAACTTTTGATCAGTGAGCAGCATCTTCTTCTTCACAGAATTTTGTGTATTCTTTTGCACCCATCAATGATTCTAATTCTGCTGGACTGCTTGGCTTTACTTTTATCATCCATCCATCTTCATATGGGCTTGTGTTGATCTTCCCAGACAAGATAAAAACAAAACATAGCCAAGTTAAAACCAAAAGACAAAGAATACAATTTCATTTGCACAAGAAAATGGAGTTTTAATGGAGTTTTAGGGGTTAACCAAGTTATATTTGATGGAGTTTTATGTTCATTTAAGACCCTTTACCTCATCTTACTTGTATATATATGTTCTGTTATAACTTTGCAACGAAAAAGTAGTCGATGATTGTTGCAAAGGTAACATTAGACCCGTCCACAGTTCTGGTTCTATATGATTCTGTTATATTACGATCCTAGTTTATCAGTTTTATAGTATACCGGCTTCAACCCATTATGAGAAACCACAAAATGAGGTTGGAAAACCGCGGAAATCATGAACCAGAACTGCAAAAATGTGAAGAATTGTGTATGGAATTGAGAAAAGAATTTGAGGTAAGAAGAATAAGAGTAAGAGACATACCAAACCAGGGGTTTCACTGAGCTTAGCATTGACCTCAACAATCTCCCCTGAGATTGGAGAATTAATATCACTTGTGGCTTTTACACTTTCCACATTTCCAAAACTTTTGCCTTTATCAACTGAACCTCCTGCTTCTGGTAGATCCACAAACACAACTTCTCCAAGATGATCCTGAAATAGTCCAATATCAAGAAATTCTCAATCTTTGTTTGCCAATGGACAGATTTAAGGGAACCCCATTGAGACTATTACCAATTGTCATAATCACATAGAGCTTTTTGGTTCATCTCCACTTTATAATGGCGAAAATTGACACAATGGGGAGACTAATACCAGAATTCCTTAATGTTAGGCTTAATCAAGTTGATATTCGGGTTGACAGCACTCACTGTCCTCGCTATGCTAAAACAGATAGTTCGATGTGATAATGAATGCTTAGGCCCATGTTCATATCCCACGAGCGAGAGGTAATCGCATTTTTATTGTAAGACTCCTAGCCAAACCAATTCCCAGTTGCTATCAAGTCAAAACACAAGCTACATTTACAGCCCTATCAGTTGAATCTCTCGTCAATAAGGTAAGAATTCCTCTGTAGTATTTTTTTTTTAACTCCAAACACAATGACCATTTCTTGTTCAATTTTCTATAGAAAAAGTAAAAGTAGCATCTAATTCACATCAACTCTGTTTTCCACATTAACATGAGCACAAGTCCATGTTTCTTATGCATATAAAGTTGCATAATGCCTAATTCAACATCACCATAAAGAGACTAAAACAGCAATTATAAGCAAATAGAAACAGTTGAAAAGATTAACAGGAAAAGGCTATGAAGAATAACCTGAGCATGATCTGTGATGCCAATTGTAGCAACAGGACCATCGTGCTTTACCCATTCATGGGAAGGTGCATATTTCAGCCCATCAAGAACTGCAAAATTACACATTAAATTCATTGAAAAAGAAAAATGCCCACAAAATTTCTTTAAAGAAATTGTGAAAAAAGGGGGCTAACCAGAAGAAAAGCATCTGGAGAGAGAGAAGGCCGCAGGGGAGAAAAGGGCTCTGCTAGAAGTGGAAACCTTGAGGGCATTTGCCGTAGAAGAAGCCCACATTCTCAAAGCCATAACTATGTTCTTTTGCTGCTGCTTCTTCACACAAAACACAAGTGCTGATAGCTGGCTGGCTTTGGTGTATCAATTTGAGCAAGAAATATTGGGGGAGCTCTTGTTTTTTATTATCTCAGATGAATGGTGGAAAATGGCAGCCTCATCCTTGGAACCAAATGCTATCAACGGCTATACATATATATATATATATATATCTCCCCATTCCTCATATATTGTGGTAATTTTTCCTTTTTTTTTTTTTTTATTCTTAACTTTTTATCACTTAAATATTATTTTACTGTAGCTATAAATTATTATTACAATAATTATTTTAGTCAAGAATAACACGTGACAAGATAATACTGTAATGATAAAAGCACTTTTTACTAAGTCAGAAGTTTTAAATTCAAACCACATTCCCTTCCTCTAATATATCGAAAATTTTTAGACAAAAACCCTGTTATGCTATCATTATATTTTCTTAAAATTATTTTTTGATTATTTATGAAGTTAAGGCATTCTTGCCATCATTTATTTTATTTTTTTTAATTATATTTCTTTGTTAAAAATTATGTATAAAATGAGAGACGAGTGAATAGTATATATATAAATAGTTCAATAGAAAGATAAAATTGTATATTGGACTAACTTCAAGGTAAAATGTAATTAACCCACAGTATAACGCATCCAGGCATGTGCGTTCTCGTTTGTGAAAGCTTTCTCATGCGTTAAGTTACTTGTAATCTAAAATAAAACAAAGCCAAAGAAGTCAAAAAGGCCGGAAAACAGCTGAGAGAAAGTGGAAAATCATCACCGGAGAATTGATGAAATTGTGAGGTGGCGATGGGAGGAGAAATCGAAAGAGAAGCCGAATTAAACAGGCTTGGAGTCGAAGAGAGCAGCTGCCTGACTAGTAGCAATGGGGTCGAAATCATTCTCAAAGTCATTGGTCCTTTTCCTTCCTCCCGTCTCATTGTTCCCTCATCAATCAAGGTATTTTCTTCTCTTTTTCACCTCTTGTATGACAAAGATTTGTTTTCGTGGTTGAAATTTTTGTCAATTCTTGCGGGACCCTTTTCAATTTTCTGGCGCCGTAGCTCGTTGTGTTGATTTGCTTACCTTGTTTGAGTTTGGAGATGATGTTCTTGTGAATCAATTTGTATTTCTCTTGTATAAAAGCTATAGTGAGGTAAGAAAACTTTAAAGAAGATGAAGAAAGAAAGTAATACTGAATATATGTTTTGAATTTCGTACTTTTCCCTTTCAATCTGCTCATTCTAAGGAAGAAATCTCGTATATAACTTTAGTCTTTAGAGGAGGAAGGTCGGGTCGGACCATTCATATTCTCAATTAGGTTGTTGGAGTTGTTAATCAATTCATGTAAGGGATCTTTCAGAACACATGGCACAAATCTAAAGATACTTTCTTTGCTTAGAATTTATGTATATGGATTTCTTAATTTCGGCATTGTATCTTGAAACATGTGAATTGAACAGTTGATGGCAGATGTTTTAATATATTTCTTGACTTCTTTTTTCTGCCCAATAGGTGCGGGACTTGCGAAATTTGATCGCTCAGAGTCAGAATTCTCCTGTTGAAAATTTGAAGCTTATTTGGCGAGGAAATGTGTTGCAAGACGAGAAAAATGGAGATGATGTACTTATTCTGCTAAATAGTGGAGGTGAAGCTCTTAGACTAGCTTATGTACTATTTGCACTCTATCTGTCTCCAGAGTACTGATTTACAAGTGTAGATTCCATATAGTTGGATGATTACTGATGCATTTACAGATTTCTGTGCAGTGAGATCTGTAAATGAAAGAGTAAAATTTGAGATTGTTAAATGTTGGCTACTCTTGATGTTTTTTATTTAACCAAAGCTCACACAAAGCTAATTTGAGTATTCTAGTTGTTTAGGAGTGATATAGCAGTTGAAAGTAGGAAAGATAAAGGTGTCAAATCTTTCAGCATGTGAAAGTAGAAGAATAATGTGCAAGACTACATCTGGCAATATAAAATAACAGTTTATGTGCAGTGATGTTATTCAAAATATAAAGTAAAAAATTTGAAAATATCAACAAGTTTGCATCAGTTGAAGCTCTTTGAGATGTTTCTTGCAAGAAATCTGAAATGATGCTCAAATTACTTACTCTCCAGATTCCTTGATCGTTGCTGCTAAGCCAAAGCCACCTCCCAAACACATAAAAGAGGATCTTGAGGATGATGAGGATGATGAACTGGTAAGATCAATTTGTATTTTAATGCTAGAACTCTTCTTTTTTGTTGTCTCTTTAATCTTTTTCTGTGTGGCTTTGTACGTGCCTTTTTTCCTTCTGAGAGGAAAGAGGTCTTGTTGGTTCTTTCTGGGTCATTGACTCAGTGTTTCAGCACTAATTCACTATGTACTCTCATTCTTTGTCCTCTGCTTAGAGATTTCGGCTTCCACAAACAACTAGCAGATGGAAAAGGAAATTGTTCAGTTTATTACGTAATAAGCTGAAGTTCCCTGGTAAATATCTTCTTTTACAATTGTTGTTTTGGTAACACAGATCTATTTTGTAAATATCTCACTCTTTTTCCCATTCCCGACCCTTCTTGTGTAGATGTTCTTTTGATGGCATTATTCTCTATCAGTCTTAAGATGTGGGGTGTCATTTTGTTATGGTTCATTCTGGCCCCTGTCGCCAATAGATGGGAAGTTGGCCCTTTATATGTAAGTTGTCTATTCATCACTTTCTCATTCATAACCCATTACTATTATTTGTCTGGGCACTTCTCCGCATCTTATTAAAATTAAATGGTTCCTTATGAAGGCAACTTTTCCGCTATCAATTTTTTGGATTGGTTCTGTAAATGCAAAACGAGGCAATTTTTTCAACTTCTTATACATTGTGACCCATTTCTCTCACAATCAAACCAACATCAGAATTCTTAAAATGAACGCTAGTCCAAATACAGCCTTAGTATGCATGAAATCGTGCTTTGCCATTAACAAACTACAAGGAAATTAACATGGAGATTACCTCCTGCTCTTAGAAGTACAAAATTTTCTCCCGGAAACATCAGTGGGGGAAAAGAAGGGAAAATTTGAGCTTAACATGATGGAGACTGGAATATCCAGGAAGACAATTGGGATTTTACTGAATAGATGCCTCTGAAAATTCAATGAACGGTTTACTAGATCTGGAACAATCTTTTGCAAGCATCAGTTGCAAACAAGTGACATTGCCTGGGCAGCTTTTTAGTTAAGTAACAAAGAAGGAATAAAGTTCCAATTCCGTTAAAGCATTTTTATATTGAATTCACCTCATATAATGTTTTTATATTATCATACTTTTTGATTCTTTCACCTATTATACCATTTGAGAAGAGAATTTCCTCTCATTTAGTCTCATACTTTTCTATGCTTCAGATACTTGGTACAGGATTTGCTATTATCTTCTACAATCTTGGGAAACGGCAGCCTGGTGATGTCAGGTATCTTCTCGTGTCTTAACTGCTTATAGTTTCATGAGTGATGGAATATTCCTGTTTGACTAGTGTCACGTTCTTTTTTCTTACACGCTGTTCATTCTCGAGTTTCCCCCTAAAGAAGTAGGAAATATTGTGACCCATGTCTCAATTGACCAACGTGATGAAAACCTTGAACTTCTTTTCCTTTTTTTTTACCTTAAACATTACGCATGTCCTTGAAAGTTATTTCATAGCTCATCATTTCTTGATTTTTACCCATTTATATATTGGCATTTCGGTTCATGTATCCTGGTTTTCAACCTTCATTACAACTTGGGAGTGTTTTTGCCCTCATAGGACTTCTAATTGGTTCTCTTAAGTCAAATTTCCCGAACTTGCAATTGCCCTTGTAAACAAAGTTCTACTTAGAATCAAGGTTTTCTTGTCTTACTACTAAATGAATGAAATCCTGGTATTGTTTCATCGAATCTGCCCACGCATTAGAGTGTTTAGTGTATCGGTGATGATATTCAACCATAGTTCTTTCTTAGAGGTGGAAAAGTAGCATCAATTCATCAGTCTGGTCCTATATTATCCCAGGTTATCTAACGCTTTCCTCGTATGCTGTAACCTTTTCGCAGTGCATATTCTATATTCAACGACAATTTCAGAGAACTCCCCGGGACACTTAATGCAGATCGTCTTGACAGAGACATCCGAGCGGGTCAATTTTGAGTTTATATTGGCTGTTGGCTACTCCAATATCAGTTTTCTAACATCTCATTGCTTTTGTACCATATCAGATGTACAGAAAAAACTGCTAATCTTTAGCTTCTTTAGAACTATGCACTCGTAAAAAATGCGCAACCCCCCTCCCCCAACAACCAGAAAAGCGTAGTTAAAGTGGCCCCCCCCCCTCCCCCCCAACAACCAGAAAAGCGTAGTTAAAGTGGCGTTATATGTAAAAATCGAACTTGTAATCCTGCATTTACATTTACTAGAAATATCTTTTTATACAGAATTGGTGCCAAATATTTCCTGTATGGGACAATAGAGAGAAATAATAAGTTTGCTATTGGACTTTTAATGGGCTTACCAACATGGGCTTATGTCTGTGAGGCTAAGCCAATGTAGTTGGGCTGCTTGTACATGTAGAGAAATTCATTATATCATAAAGCAGTTAGTAGTCCGTCCTTTCGATCCCGTGACTTTATTCTGCAATGTGTCCAAAACTCAGTAATAGAACTGGCATATAAGGTCTTCCTGTCATGTAGGAATAGGAACAATTAAGGCAGTCCAAGTTCTTCCGGCTCATAGCAAGTGAAATAGCTACCGATATAGTAAGAGAAGGATAGATAGAAAGAACCTAATCCAAAGGTAGACGCTGACAGGAAAGAGCAAAGCAAGATCTGTTCTTAGGACGATAGAGTCTTTTTCCTTACTAAAGCGGTATGTGCCCTCAAGTTAATTGAAATTATGGTAGATCTTTCTCTTCTTCTATTCCGGTCCGTTCCGAAATAATTCAATTTTATTTATTTATTAATATAACATATGAAATGGGAGAGGGGGCAATGGTTACAAAATAGACAGACTTTTCCAGAAATGATAAGCAAAGAAAGGGATGGATCAAAATTGGTTTCTCCACTCTTTGCTTTCACATATTGCCAAAACTCCTCTTTGATTCCCTTTCTTTCTAAAGCATTGTGGGCCTTTTTTAAATGGTCCCCGATATTTATGGGTACACGACAGGGAACTAGCTCAAGCTCGATTCTCCTACTCGAGTGTTAGAATCTGATAAGGAACATCTCACAACATTATAAGAAATATTCGAATCCCCGACCTGCTAAACATTTACAGCAAGTTGATAAGAAAAACCAAAATATGGAAATTTCAACCTCTCTCTCACTCTAATCTACTGGGTTACTGAGTCTCTAAGATGTTCGGGAAATTTAAATTATTTTTATTTATAACTCCACCCCCACTCCACAACAACTACGTAATCTTGACATTTGTCATTTTTTACCTAAAACTATCATCCAAAAAACAAAACAAAACAAAACAAAGAGGTTTGTTGTAATAAATGGACAAACTTTTTAGGTCTATATATGGAATTTTTTTTTAAAGAATTTTTTAGGTAATTGAATTATCATTAACTAAGCCAAATAAGACAAAACCACTCCAACTATAGTTAATTATCTGCTTAGTTACTTGTTGCAATAATTGATTAAATTTGGTAATATTTTTATAAAGTTAAGAGTTTCGTATTTTTTTAAATATTATCACTTATATTTTTTATTTAATCTTTTCATTTATTTTATTCTTTATATTTTTAAGAAAATAAAAATTAATATTCTTTATTTGATATAGGAAATTAAATGATGGAAAATTTGCTCAAAATGCCATTAGAAAAAGATAATATTTCTTTTTTTTTGTAATTAAAACTTTTAATCTTTGTGCTTCTCTTTATGTAACTTTATCACTTTATCATATAATAATTTAGTTTAGTTTAACATATCTAACACACGGAACAGAACAGTGTAGAAATCGTCTTACTTTTGATAAGTGTCCTTATATATTCCATTCTCGTCCTATTCCATTATATGAAGTTATATAATACCATGAACGACAGTATAAAAAACTGTTCAATAATTTATAAAAAAATAAAAAGTAAAGTTTATTAGTGCCGGAAACAAAAATATAATATGTATTCAGTAATATTTTAAGTCAACCTCCTTTACGTGATCAATTATATATTTATTCTAATATACTAAAACTTTTTTTCTCGATATAATACCTCTATGTATCAATTCAAAAAAAAAAAAAAAGAAAAGAAAAAAGTGTAGGTCTTAAAAGATAATTAAAGTCAAAATGTGAAAGAAATATATCTAAGCATTTCTCTCTTTTGATTATTTTGATTTTGAATCCCTTTGAATAAATGCAATTCAAATTTTCAGTTAAATTTTCTCCTCTGAATCTTTTAGTGGGCCATAATTTTGGTCTAAAATCAGTAATGATATTCAAACATGTATTCTCTTTCATAGTAATGATATTCAAACTTCTTTGAATCAACTTCATTATATATGTCTCATGTTTACCCGATATTTGCGGGTGTCGTCAAAGGATGCCGTGGGTTAATCAGTGTCCGAATTAAAGTCGGATTGGTTCAATATTTTGAGTCGGGACTTTCCTAACGGAAGGAAAGCACACAGAAACCAGAAACTAAGGTTATATGTTTGTGAGTGTCACTCCACGAAGAAGGTGACTCTATACCTCAGCAACGCTTTCATTGGAAATTTGGAATGTAGGTTTTAAGAAAGGTAAATTTTTAAGGGGAAATCGATGAAAAGTGGAGATAGTTCTTCAGGGCGGCGAGGGGGAAATGGCGCTCTTAATTTTTGTGCGCGCGTTTTTTTTTTCCAGTACCGGCCTTACTCGATTTCCTTTTTGATAGGAAATCGCGGCTAGCTCCACCCTCGCTTCGCTACGCTGAAGGTCATGTCCTAACGCACACTCACATTAGAAATATTGAAATTCTCATATTATCGTTGGCAAAATTTAAATCTTAATCCTTGTTACCTGTTATGCAGTCCCAGAATCAACTAAGCTACGCCCATACATTCTATGTATAATGAATTAATGTAGTAATTCAAAAACCTCATTTATAGTTAAGAAGTTGATGAATTCAATTCTCAATTTATTTTTATAAATAACTTATTTTAAAACGAATTCTAAGTAATTCAGTATTTTTTTAATACTTTAAACTTCATATTTTATCACACAAATAATTATTCCACTATGAATTCTAATAAAATATTTTCAAAACCAAACTCAAATACAAAGTCTTAAAAAAAGCTCATGAAAAGATCAAAGTTCAATTCGAACTCAAACCGGTTCATTAAGCAATCGAACTGATATATATGATATTTTTATTGAAGAAAATATATATAAATTAAAATCGAATTCAAACTCGAGCAATAATTAGTGGACTTGAACTGATTAAAATTATATTAAGTTATCCAAATTAGTGTGAGCTCAAACTTGACTCGACTCGTTTACAATTAAAAAAATGTATTAAATTCTTTAAAAAAAAAGTATCAAATGAAAAAATGAATGGAAAATTTTCATTCAAATTTGAAATAATAATAAAAAAAATAGTACTAGAATTGAATTATTGCATTTGAGTGGTTGACTTTGTGGAAAATCATTACCCAACCAAAAACCAATCCCTTCAACTATTATTATGACTCTAGAAAAAATCAAGTACAGATGAATTTTCTAAATCACTGTTTGGGGGTAGGAATTTCCCTCACTTTTTTGTCAATTTTTATTAACAACTACATTCAAACAAGAAGAAGAATTATTATTATCATGTCTTAGAAAAAGGAATTAATTAATCCTAAACCAAACAAAACGCTTCCATTTGTCATTTTACTAAGAATAGAAAGTTTCCTATTAAAAAAAGGGGAAAATAATTACAAGAAAAGAAAAAAAAAAAAAGATTCACATAAAAGGACACCAAAGAATTAAAAATGATTATTGCCATTGATGCA
The DNA here is from genome assembly GCA_028651295.1 of Catharanthus roseus. NCBI lineage: Eukaryota > Viridiplantae > Streptophyta > Magnoliopsida > Gentianales > Apocynaceae > Catharanthus > Catharanthus roseus. The sequence goes on from JAPQWS010000054.1 coordinate 17,285,464, forward strand.
CTCAACATCTTCATTGTAGTTTAGCAAAAAGCTTCTTGGGAAAATTCTAAAAATTGAATCTCTATTTATTTTTATAGAAAATAACTATTCAATTTTTTTTAAATAATAATAATAATAAAATATAAGTATATTTTGACATATGTATATTAAAACAAAAAAAGTATTTTATCAGAATTCATCCTTTAAAACAAAGACAAAATTTATTTTTTTTAACAATCGAAATAAAGCAAATAAAATATATACATCATGATTTATATTTCTTCCGTATATCCAAACTAAAGGGTAGTTTCAATATATGATTTTTTGAATATAAAATTAAAATTTTCTACTATATATAATACAAACATGGTAATAGAAATATAAAAGTATTGTAAAATATATATATTATGGATTTGAAATATTATTAAAAATTAAAAAGAAGAAGTATATATATAGTAAAGAGACATGGAATGGGATGATGAATCAACGTAATAACATTGCCAGCCCATGACGGCACGCAACAAGAAAACATAGTCAAAACCACCTCCCCACATTATACAATATTTTACATTTTATATTATATTTTGGGCACTGATAAAATATATCGCTACATGTGAGAATTTTTTAAACTCAAATATATTCAAATTCGACCGTTGAAATTTGAAAAAGAGCTTTGAGATGATTCATGGGCCTTCCCGAATGGGCTAAGCCTCGTGGTATTTAAGCCAACCTTGTATAGTTTTTGTGTTAATTTGGTTAGTTTCTTTTAATTAGTTTACATGAAATAGTGAGTTGTATGATATAGATTGGTAAAAACACTTTATCTTGGTACTAAAATGTGAAATTCCTCGTCCAGGTGGAGAATGTAAATTATGGTGACTCAACAGCTCTGCAAACTGGAGGTCAGATGTTGAAATTTCCACACTGGCGCTGTTAAGATTTGAACCTTGTTGTTGGTACAAACTCTACAACCCCAAAACTAACTGAGTTATGCCTATGCGAGCGTAATTATACTTTACCTGTTTCTATTTCTGGCTGATCTATGATTTAAAAGGTTATTTATGTATATTTATGTTCATTCTAATGTTTGTATAATTAATTATATGAATAAAATGATATTCACAAATTTATCCAAAAAAAATATAAATTTTTAATTAATTATAACTACAATACAATATCATGGTTTTAATCTCTTACCATTCTTTTACACTTTGAACATTGTTTTCAATATCTTAGCCATCAATATTTTTAAATAAATAGTTAGTGCTTAAAACCATGATTAATTTTCACTAACTAAATACTTTATCATTCAAATTCTTTTTTTTTCCCCATCTTTTATTATTTAATTTCATGACTTTTTAGCTAGCTTCACTCTTATTATTTTATTTATATTAATACTAAAACTAAAATGTCCACTTTGAGTTGGCAAAGTCATATAGGCCCCTTGGATTGACTAATGTTTTTGTTTGGATTTTTAATTCAAAAAGGCCAAATTAGGCAAAGTTATTAGAGGTTCAACCTAAAAACCAAAAAGAACAAATGAAAATGAAGGAGCTCTAAAGTAAATCCTAAACAACCATATCTTCTACTATTCTATGAACTATTAATAAAGTTTCTAATCCACAAAAGGGCAAAAGTCTTTGGTTAGATTAAACACTTCTTAATAAGGATAAAGGTTTTGTGGATTTTCTTTTTCATATTTAATATATCAAAGTGTGGAGTATAGTTTTATCTCGATTATTTAATAAGTTACGTGTTATATATCAGCCAATTATAAAAATACACTTACTGAATTTTAAAAATGTTATTTAATTTCTTCTAAATTAATGACGGATCATATAGTTTTGAACGTTAATCTAGTGTTTAGTATTATGATTTTTTTTTTATAATACTGAGTTTGATAAACATAATATCTGTTTTTGTAGATTATAGTTACAGATTTGTATCTTTGTTTGTATATTTTCTTATCTAAATAAAATGATATCTTCGAATTTGATTGAAATAAATAAATGAATAATATGCACGTGAGATCATTTCAACAAAATTCCTTAAAAAAAATTATTATTTGCGGTCAATAATATAAATCCTTTTGAAATTTTCACATGAATCAATAATAATAAAAAATTAATAAAATTTGTAAGGTAAAATTTATATTTTATTATTAATAAATAATGAAAAAGAAAGAGATAAAAGTGAGATGATAAATAAATAAAAAAGGATATAAATTAAAAAATAAATAATATATACCTATTAAAATATGTAAAACGACTTATAATTAAAAAAAAAAAAGAAATTGATTGGGACCCAAATATGTTTTGTTCGTTGACCAACTTATCCATTTTGGACCCTATTTTCAATTTACGTGAGAGCCTGCCATATTTTTTACTCACTCCACTAATAAAAAAGTTTATAAAGACACCCCAAATATCTTTTTTATTATTAAAATAAAATTAAAAGAGACCCCAAAATAAATTTACGTGATATATCGGCTTTAGCTAAATTTATTTATCCGAAACATAAAATAAAAATATCAATCAAATTATATATAAAATGTAATTTCTATTTTTGTAAATTTATATATATATTTCATCAAATCTTTATAATTTAATCTCTTTAATGAAAATGATAAAAACGTCATCAAACTTTTTAATTAGATAAATTAAGATATTAATAATTTATTTATAGCTAAATACTCTCTTGAATCTTTGTACTAAATTAGAATGTAGAATATTCAATTTTTGCTATAAAAAAATGTATAAATAATTCATATCCTAAAAAACATTCTTAGGAATCCTTAAAAAATTCCTACAACTATACATAAAAAAAACAATTCTTTTCTGTCAGATATAATGTAAATATATTTAAATATTTCATGATCAATAATTAAAAAATCAAATTAAAATAATGTCATATGACAATGATACCCTCATAATAATGACAATCATTTGAAATAAATGCTTAAAGCCTTGACACTGTAAATTCACCGTGGAAAAAACCGGGGTCCTACATTTGACTCTCTATTCCCCCCCAACACACACATAATTAATTAATTAATTACACCATAAGCTTTTTTCACTTATACTTTATTTATATCTGTATTTTATTTTATTTATCATAATATAAAATTAAGTTGTATTTAATGACTTTTTAATTATATCATTCAATAAAAAATAATAATTCAATCACTTTTTAATGATCTTTTACAAATATATATATATTTATCGGTCAGTGAGGAATACTTAGGCTTAGAGGGTGGTCCCCCTTTCTCGCGTAAAAGCGATAAGAATTCGAACACTTGTTCAGTAATTATAACGGTTCACCAGGGCTTCTTTCCTCCTCCCTTTTCTGCTCACTCGTAGGGGTTCGGACCCCCACAAAGGGGGAGGGAGTCGACTGAATATCACAGCCATTGGCAGGAATTTCGCCCGCATCCGATCCCCAATTCTTGTTCACCCCGGAGGATTGTGTTGGGTGAATTATGACCTCGTATGATCGTGTCGGGTGAGCAACAACCGCTTCGTCACAGTACTTATTGGTTACTAAATGGCGAAATCCTTCGCCCATAAAGGATAGTTTAATCTATATTGACAATTTTTTTAAATAGTAAGACTTTTTATTTGGAACAAGTAAAAATAAGGAGAGTATAGACTAAAAAAAGAGGAGATCACTCGTGATTCTTTAATATAATTTTTACTATGCTTCTTTTTTTTTTCTTGAGAAATTAACTAAAAATAATTATGAACTATTTTAAATTTTTTGTTTATAATTATGAAATTTTATTTTATCTTTTTCTAACCATGAGCTATTTTATATCTTCTATTTATAACCATAAATTTTTATTTATCTTTTTCTAAGCATGAAATATTTTTGTTTTTCTGAAAATAGCCATAAACTATTTTTTACCTTTCAAATATAGCCATGAATTAATGTCTATATTTGAGAGGTAAAATAATTTCAAAAGCTCCCCTCATAATGTGCATAATTATTTTGAAAACTTTTTTAAAGTATGTTTGAGAACTTGTGATAAATATAAGACTTTTGAGGGAACAAATCAAGTTAAACAATTTGAAAAATTTTCCTTGAGAAACAAAGTTCGAACATCCAAACTTGAAACTAAGAACGTCTGAAACTTCAAGAGATTTCCAAGCTTCGGATGCCAACTTTAGACGTCTGAATTTCTAGACCTGCACCCAAAGTTCGGTTATTATTGCTGTCAACTTGAAAACTTACCAAATTTTACCAAAACTTTTTTAAAATTGTTTCAAAATATTTTTGAGCAATTTTACGGAGAAATATTTTTCAAACTCAAATTTTGTAAAAAACGTGATGACTAGTCCACGAGTTCGTGCTTCAACAAGCAAGTGAAACGCTGTGCAATTTAGTTTTACAATATGAGAAATATAGTGAATCATTTTTAAAAGTTTTACAGAGAACTAGTTTTCGGATATAAATTTTTTAAAAAACGTAATGATGAACTCAAAGATTTTGCCTTCAAAGGACAAGTGAAAATTTTCCCGATATATCTTTAAAACATGAGAAACATACAGAGTCATTTTGAGCAATTTTATGGAGAAATATTTTTCGGACCAGAATTTTGAATAAAATGTGATGTTTAGCACACGAATTCGGACTTTAAGGGGAATGTGAAACTTTTTCTGGTGTAATTGTACAACTTGAAAAAACATTCAGAATCATTTTAAGCAATTTTATGGAGAACTATTTTTCGGACCTAAATTTTGTGAAAAACGTGATGATTAGCATACGGATTCGAGCTTGAACGAAAAAGTGAAACTTTATGCGATATATCTTTACAATATGACAAACATAGAGAATCGTTTTGAGCAATTTTAAGGATAACTATCTTTGGACCTTAATTTTGTGAGAAAAGTGATAATTAGCACATGAAACGGGTTTCAAAAGGCAAGTCAAACCTTTTGCAATGTATCTTTTCGTAACGAGAAACATAAAGAATCATTTGAACAGTTTTATGAGAAACTTTTTTTGTATCTAAATTTTGTAAGAACATGATAATTAGCACATGGATTCGCCCTTCTAAAGACAAGTGAAACATTGTGCCAATGTATCTACAGCACATGAAAACATACAGAATCGTTTTGAGCAATTTTACAGAAAATATTTTCCAGACCCAAATTTTGTAAAAAACGTGATCATTAGCCCACGAATTCGTACTTCAACAGGTAAGTGAAACGCTAGGCAATGTATTTCTACAGTATGAGAAATATAGTGAATCATTTTCAATAGTTTTATAGAGAATAGTTTTTCGGATATTAATTTTTGAAAAAACGTAATAATGAACTCAAAGATTTTGCCTTCAAAGGACAAGTGAAACTTTTTGCGATGTATCTTTAAAACATTAGAAACAAACCGAGTCATTTTGAGCAATTTTATGGAGACCTATTTTTCAGAACAAAATTTTGAATAAAATGTGAGAATTAGCACACGAATTCAGGATTTAAAGGGAATGTGAAACTTTGTTTGGAGTAATTATACAACTTGAAATACATTCAGAATCGTTTTAAGTAATTTTATAGATTTCGCCTTTAAAGGACAAGTGAATCTTTTTGCGATGTATCTTTAAAACATGAGAAACATACCGACTTATTTTTATCAATTTTATAGAGAACTATTTTTCTGACAAAAATTTTGTATAAAAATGTGATGTTTAGCATACGAATTCGGTCTTTAAGAGGAATGATAAACTTTGTCTGGTGTAATTGTACAACTTGAAAAACATTCATAATCGTTTTAAGCAATTTTATGGATAACTATTTTTCGGACCTAAATTTTGTTAAAAATGTGATGATTAGCACACAAATTCAGGCTTGAACGGAAAAGTGAAATTCTATGCGATGTATCTTTACAGCATGACAAACATACAGAATCGTTTTGAGCAATTTTAAGAATAACTATTTTCGGACCTTAATTTTGTGAGAAACATGATAATTAGCACATGAATCGAGCTACAACGGGCAAGTCAAACCTTGTGCGACGTATCTTTACGTAACGAGAAACATACAGAATCATTTTGAACAATTTATAAGAAACTTTTTTTCGGATCTAAAGTTTTAAAAAACATGATAATTAGCACATGTATTTGCCCTTCTATAGACAAGTGAAACACTGTGCCGATATATCTATACAACATGAAAAACAGACAGAATCGTTTTGAGTAATTTTACAGAGAAATATTTTTCAAACGTAAATTTTATAAAAAACGTGATGATTAGCCCACGAGTTCGTGCTTCAACAGGTAATTGAAACACTGTGCGACGTATTTTTACACAATGAGAAATATACTGAATCATTTTTAAGCCCGAATTCGTGTGCTAATCATCACAGTTTTTACAAAATTTTGTTCCGAAAAAAGTTCTCCAAAAACTTGCTCAAAACGATTCTGAATGTATTTTATTTGTATAAATATACAAAACAAGGTGTCGCATTCCCAAAAAAGCCTGAATTCGTGTGCTAATCATCACGGTTTTTACAAAATTTTGTTTCGAAAAAAAGTTCTCCAAAAAATTATTCAAAACGATTCTGAATGTATTTTATGTTGTATAAAAGCACAAAATGAGGTATCACATTCCCAATAAAGCCCGAATTCGTGTGCTAATCATCACGGTTTTTACAAAATTTTGTTCCCAAAAAAAGTTCTCCAAAAAATTATTCAAAACGATTCTGAATGTATTTTATGTTGTATAAATACACAAAACTAGGTATCGCATTCCCAATAAAGCCCGAATTCGTGTGCTAATCATCACGATTTTCACAAAATTTTGGTCCGAAAAAAGTTCTCCAAAAAATTGTTCAAAACGATTCTGAATGTATTTTATTTGTATAAATACAAAAAACGAGGTGTCGCATAACCAAAAAAGCCCGAATTCGTGTGCATTCATCATGGGTTTTACAAAATTTTGGTTCGAAAAAAAGTTCTCCAATAACTTGCTCAAAACGATTCTGAATATATTTTATTTGTATAAATATACAAGACGAGGTGTCGCATTCCCAAAAAAGCCCGAATTCGTGTGCTAATTATCACGGTTTTTACAAAAATTTTGGTCAGAAAAAAAGTTCTCCAAAAAATTGCTCTGAACGATTCTGAGCGTATTTTACGTTGTACAAATACACAAAACGAAGTATCACATTCCCATAAAGCCTGAATTCGTGTGCTAATCATCATGATTTTTCCAAAATTTTGGCCCTAAAAAAAGTTCTCCAAAAAATTATTCAAAACGATTCTGAATGTATTTTATTTGTACAAGCACACAAAACGAGGTGTCGCATTCCCAAAAAAGCCCGAATTCGTTGTCTAATCATCACTATTTTTATAAAATTTTGGACCAAAAAAAGTTCTCCAAAAAATTGTTCAAAACGATTCTGAATGTATTTTATTTGTATAAATACACAAAACGAGGTGTCGCACACCCAAAAAAGCCCGAATTCGTGTGCTAATCATCACGGTTTTTACAAAATTTTGGTCCGAAAAAAAGTTCTCCAAAAACTAGCTCAAAACGATTCTGAATATATTTTATTTGTATAAATATACAAGACGAGGTGTCGCATTCCCCAAAAAGCCCGAATTCGTGTGCTAACTATCACGGTTGTTATAAAAATTTTGGTTAGAAAAAAAGTTCTCCAAAAAATCGCTCTGAAAGATTCGGAGTGTATTTTATGTTGTACAAATACCCAAAACGAAGTATCACATTCCCATAAAGCCCGAATTCGTGTTCTAATCATAACGATTTTTACAAAATTTTTGCCCTAAAAAAAGTTCTCCAAAAAATTGTTCAAAACGATTCTGAATGTATTTTATTTGTATAAATACACAAAACGAGGTGTCGCATACCAAAAAAAGCCCGAATTCGTGTGCTAATCATCACGGTTTTTACAAAATTTTGGTTCGAAAAAAAGTTCTCCATAAACTTGCTCAAAACGGTTGTAAATATATTTTATTTGTATAAATATACAAGACGAGGTGTCGCATTCCCAAAAAAGCCCGAATTCGTGTGCTAATTATCACGGTTTTTACAAAAATTTTGGTCCGAAAAAAGTTCTCCAAAAAATTGCTCAAAACGATTCTGAATGTATTTTATTTTTATAAATACACAAAGCAAGGTGTCGCATACCCAAAAAAGCCCGAATTCGTATGCTAATAATCACGGTTTTAACAAAATTTTGGTCCCAAAAAAAGTTCTCCAAAAACTTGCTCAAAACGATTCTGAATATATTTTATTTGTATAAATATACAAGACGAGGTGTCGCATTCCCAAAAAAGCCCGAATTCGTGTGCTAATTATCATGTTTTTTACAAAAATTTTGGTCAGAGAAAAAGTTCTCCAAAAAATTGCTCTGAACGATTCTGAGTGTATTTTATGTTGTACAAAAATACACAAAACGAAGTATCACATTCCCATAAAGCCCGAATTCGTGTGCTAATTTTCACGATTTTTACAAAATTTTGGACCTAAAAAAAGTTCTCCAAAAAATTATTCAAAACGATTCTGAATGTATTTCATTTGTATAAATACACAAAACGAGGTGTCGCATTTCCAAAAAGGCCCGAATTCGTGTGCTAATCATCACGATTTTTAAAAAATTTTGGCCCGAAAAAAAGTTCTCCAAAAAATTGTTCAAAACGATTCTGAATGTATTTTATTTGTATAAATATACAAAACGAGGTGTCGCATTCCCAAAAAAGCCCGAATTCGTGTGCTAATCATCACGGTTTTTACAAAATTTTGGTCCGAAGAAAAGTTCTCCAAAAACTTGCTCAAAACGATTCTGAATGTATTTTATTTGTATAAATATACAAAACGAGGTGTCGCATTTCCAAAAAAGTCCGAATTCGTGTGCTAATCATCACGGTTTTTACAAAATTTTGGTCCGAAGAAAAGTTCTCCAAAAAATTGCTCAAAACGATTCTTAACGTATTTTATTTGTACAAATACACAAAACGAGGTATCGCATTCCCAATAAAGCCCGAATTCGTGTGCTAAGCATCACGATTTTTACATAATTATGGTCCGAAAAAAAGTTCTCTAAAAACTTGCTCAAAACGATTCTGAATGTATTTTAATTGTATAAATACACAAAAGAGGTGTCGCATTCCCAAAAAAGCCCGAATTCGTGTGCTAATCATCACGGTTTTTACAAAATTTTGGTCCGAAAAAAAGTTCTTCAAAAAATTGTTCAAAACGATTCTGAATGTATTTTATGTTGTATAAAAGAACAAAATGAGGTATCACATTCCCAATAAAGCCCGAATTCGTGTGCTAATCATCACGGTTGTTACAAAATTTTGTTCCGAAAAAAAGTTCTCCAAAAAATTATTCAAAACGATTCTGAATGTATTTTATGTTGTATAAATACACAAAACTAGGTATCGCATTCCCAATTAAGCCCGAATTCGTGTGCTAATCATCACGATTTTCACAAAATTTTGGTCCGAAAAAAGTTCTCCAAAAAATTATTCAAAACGATTCTAAATGTATTTCATTTGTATAAATACACAAAACGAGGTGTCGCATTCCCAAAAGGCCCGAATTCGTGTGCTAATCATCACGATTTTTACAAAATTTTGGCCCGAAAAAAAGTTCTCCAAAAAATTGTTCAAAACGATTCTGAATGTATTTTATTTGTATAAATATACAAACAAGGTGTCGCATTCCCAAAAAAGCCCGAATTCGTGTGCTAATCATCACGGTTTTTACAAAATTTTGGTCCGAAGAAAAGCTCTCCAAAAACTTGCTCAAAACGATTCTGAATGTATTTTATTTGTATAAATATAAAAAACAAGGTGTCGCATTCCCAATAAAGCCCGAATTCGTGTGCTAATGATCACGGTTTTTACAAAATTTTGGTCCGAAGAAAAGTTCTCCAAAAAATTGCTCAAAACGATTCTGAATGTATTTTATTTGTACAAATACACAAAACGAGGTATCGCATTCCCAATAAAGCCCGAATTCGTGTGCTAATCATCACGATTTTTACAAAATTATGGTCCGAAAAAAAGTTCTCTAAAAACTTGCTCAAAACGATTCTGAATGTATTTTAATTGTATAAATACACAAAAAGAGGTGTCGCATTCCCAAAAAAGCCCGAATTCGTGTGCTAATCATCACGGTTTTTACAAAATTTTGGTCCGAAAAAAAGTTCTCCAAAAAATTGTTCAAAACGATTCTGAATGTATTTTATGTTGTATAAAAGAACAAAATGAGGTATCACATTCCCAATAAAGCCCGAATTCGTGTGCTAATCATCACGGTTTTTACAAAATTTTGTTCCGAAAAAAAGTTCTCCAAAAAATTATTCAAAACGATTCTGAATGTATTTTATGTTGTATAAATACACAAAACTAGGTATCGCATTCCCAATAAAGCCCGAATTCGTGTGCTAATCATCACGATTTTCACAAAATTTTGGTCCGAAAAAAGTTCTCCAAAAAATTGTTCAAAACGATTCTGAATGTATTTTATTTGTACAAATATACAAAACGAGGTGTCGCATTCCCAAAAAAGCCCGAATTCGTGTGCTAATCATCACGGTTTTTACAAAATTTTGGTCCGAAGAAAAGTTCTCCAAAAACTTGCTCAAAACGATTCTGAATGTATTTTATTTGTATAAATATACAAAACGAGGTGTCGCATTCCCAAAAAAGCCCGAATTCGTGTGCTAATCATCACGGTTTTTACAAAATTTTGGTCTGAAGAAAAGTTCTCCAAAAAATTGCTCAAAACGATTCTGAACGTATTTTATTTGTACAAATACACAAAACGAGGTATCGCATTCCCAATAAAGCCCGAATTCGTGTGCTAATCATCACGATTTTTACAAAATTATGGTCCGAAAAAAAGTTCTCTAAAAACTTGCTCAAAACGATTCTGAATGTATTTTAATTGTATAAATACACAAAAAGAGGTGTCGCATTCCCAAAAAAGCCCGAATTCGTGTGCTAATCATCACGGTTTTTACAAAATTTTGGTCCGAAAAAAAGTTCTCCAAAAAATTGTTCAAAACGATTCTGAATGTATTTTATGTTGTATAAAAGAACAAAATAAGGTATCACATTCCCAATAAAGCCCGAATTCGTGTGCTAATCATCACGGTTTTTACAAAATTTTGTTCCGAAAAAAAGTTCTCCAAAAAATTATTCAAAACGATTCTGAATGTATTTTATGTTGTATAAATACACAAAACTAGGTATCGCATTCCCAATAAAGCCCGAATTCGTGTGCTAATCATCACGATTTTCACAAAATTTTGGTCCGAAAAAAGTTCTCCAAAAAATTGTTCAAAACGATTCTGAATGTATTTTATTTGTATAAATACAAAAAACGAGGTGTCGCATACCCAAAAAAGCCCGAATTCGTGTGCATTCATCACGGGTTTTACAAAATTTTGGTTCGAAAAAAAGTTCTCCAATAACTTGCTCAAAACGATTTTGAATATATTTTATTTGTATAAATATACAAGACGAGGTGTCGCATTCCCAAAAAAGTCCGAATTCGTGTGCTAATTATCACGGTTTTTACAAAAATTTTGGTTAGAAAAAAAGTTCTCCAAAAAATTGCTCTGAACGATTCTGAGTGTATTTTACGTTGTACAAATACACAAAACGAACTATCACATTCCCATAAAGCCTGAATTCCTGTGCTAATCATCATGATTTTTCCAGAATTTTGGCCCTAAAAAAAGTTCTCCAAAAAATTAATCAAAACGATTCTGAATGTATTTTATATGTACAAATACACAAAACGAGGTATCGCATTCCCAATAAAGCCCGAATTCGTGTGCTAATCATCACGATTTTTACAAAATTATGGTCCGAAAAAAAGTTCTCTAAAAACTTGCTCAAAACGATTTTGAATGTATTTTATTTGTACAAATACACAAAACGAGGTGTCGCATTCCCAAAAAAGCCCGAATTCGTTGTCTAATCATCACTATTTTTACAAAATTTTGGCCCAAAAAAAGTTCTCCAAAAAATTGTTCAAAACGATTCTAAATGTATTTTATTTGTATAAATACACAAAACGAGGTGTCGCACACCCAAAAAAGCCCGAATTCGTGTGCTAATCATCACGGTTTTTACAAAATTTTGGTCCGAAAAAAAATTCTCCAAAAACTAGCTCAAAACGATTCTGAATATATTTTATTTGTATAAATATACAAGACGAGGTGTCGCATTCCCCAAAAAGCCCGAATTCGTGTGCTAACTATCACGGTTGTTACAAAAATTTTGGTTAGAAAAAAAGTTCTCCAAAAAATCGCTCTGAAAGATTCTGAGTGTATTTTATGTTGTACAAATACCCAAAACGAAGTATCACATTCCCATAAAGCCCGAATTCGTGTGCTAATCATAACGATTTTTACAAAATTTTTGCCCTAAAAAAAGTTCTCCAAAAAATTGTTCAAAACGATTCTGAATGTATTTTATTTGTATAAATACACAAAACGAGGTGTCGCATACCAAAAAAAGCCCGAATTCGTGTGCTAATCATCACGGTTTTTACAAAATTTTGGTCCGAAAAAAAGTTCTCCATAAACTTGCTCAAAACGATTGTAAATATATTTTATTTGTATAAATATACAAGACGAGGTGTCGCATTCCTAAAAAAGCCCGAATTCGTGTGCTAATTATCACGGTTTTTACAAAAATTTTGGTCCGAAAAAAGTTCTCCAAAAAATTGCTCAAAACGATTCTGAATGTATTTTATTTTTATAAATACACAAAGCAAGGTGTCGCATACCCAAAAAAGCCCGAATTCGTGTGCTAATCATCATGGTTTTTACAAAATTTTGGTCCGAAAAAAAGTTCTCCAAAAACTTGCTCAAAACGATTCTGAATGTATTTTATTTGTATAAATATACAAAACGAGGCGTCGCATTCCCAAAAAACCCTGAATTCGTGTGTTAATCATCACGGTTTTTACAAAATTTTGTTCCGAAAAAAGTTCTCCAAAAAATTATTCAAAACAGTTCTGAATGTATTTTATGTTGTATAAATGCACAAAATGAGGTATCACATTCCCAAAAAAGCCCGAATTCGTGTGCTAATCATCACGGTTTTTACAAAATTTTGGTCCGAAGAAAAGTTCTCCAAAAACTTGCTCAAAACGATTCTGAATGTATTTTATTTGTATAAATATACAAAACGAGGTGTCGCATTTCCAAAAAAGCCCGAATTCGTGTGCTAATCATCACGGTTTTTACAAAATTTTGTTCCGAAAAAAGTTCTCCAAAAAATTATTCAAAACGGTTCTGAATGTATTTTATGTTGTATAAATGCACAAAATGAGGTATCACATTCCCAATAAAGCCCGAATTCGTGTGCTAATCATCACGGTTTTTACAAAATTTTGGTCCGAAAAAAAGTTCTCCAAAAAATAGCTCAAACCAATTCTGAATGTATTTTATTTGTATAAATACATAAAACGAGGTATCGCATTCCCAATAAAACCCGAATTCGTGTGCTAATCATCACGATTTTTACAAAATTATGGTCCGAAAAAAAGTTCTCCAAAAACTTGCTCAAAACGATTCTGAATGTATTTTAATTGTATAAATACACGAAAAGAGGTGTCGCATTCCCAAAAAAGCCCGAATTAGTGTGCTAATCATCACGGTTTTTACAAAATTTTGGTCCGAAAAAAAGTTCTCCAAAAACTTGCTCAAAACGATTCTGAATGTACTTTATTTGTATAAATATACAAAACGAGGCGTCGCATTCCCAAAAAACCCTGAATTCGTGTGCTAATCATAACGGTTTTTACAAAATTTTGTTCCGAAAAAAAGTTCTCCAAAAAATTATTCAAAACAGTTCTGAATGTATTTTTTGTTGTATAAATGCACAAAATGAGGTATCACATTCCCAATAAAGCCCGAATTCGTGTGCTAATCTTCACGGTTTTTACAAAATTTTGGTCCGAAAAAAAGTTCTCCAAAAAATAGCTCAAACCGATTCTGAATGTATTTTATTTGTATAAATACGCAAAACTAGGTATCGCATTCCCAATAAAGCCCGAATTCGTGTGCTAATTATCACGATTTTTACAAAATTTTGGTCCGAAAAAAAGTTCTCCAAAAAATTGTTCAAAACGATTACGAATGTATTTTATTTGTATAAATACACAAAGCAAGGTGTCGCATACCCAAAAAAGCCCGAATTCGTGTGCTAATCATCACGGTTTTTACAAAATTTTGTTCCGAAAAAAAATTCTCCAAAAAATTATTCAAAACGATTCTGAATGTATTTTATTTGTACAAGCACACAAAACGAGGTGTCGCATTCCCAAAAAGGCCCGAATTCGTGTGCTAGTCATCACGATTTTTACAAAATTTTGGCCCGAAAAAAGTTCTCCAAAAAATTGTTCAAAACGATTCTGAATTTATTTTATTTGTATAAATACACAAAACGAGGTGTCGCATTCCCAAAAAAGCCCGAATTCGTGTGCTAATTATCACGGTTTTTACAAAAATTTTGGTCCGAAAAAAGTTCTCCAAAAAATTGCTCAAAACGATTCTGAATGCATTTTATTTTTATAAATACACAAAACGAGGTATCGCATTCCCAATAAAGCCCGAATTCGTGTGCTAATCTTCATGATTTTTACAAAATTTTGGTCCAAAAAAAGTTATCCAAAAACTTGCTCAAAACGATTCTGAACGTATTTTATTTGTATAAATATACAAAACGAGGTGTCGCATTCCCAAAAAAGCCCGAATTCGTGTGCTAATCATCACGGTTTTTACAAAATTTCGGTTTGAAAGAAAGTTCTCCAAAATATTGTTCAAAACGATTCTGAATGTATTTTATGTTGTATAAATACAGAAAACGAAGTATCACATTCCCATAAAGCCCGAATTCGTGTGCTAATCATCACGATTTTTACAAAATTTTCGCCCGAAAAAAAGTTCTCCAAAAAATTGTTCAAAACGATTCTGAATCTATTGTATTTGTATAAATACACAAAACTAGATATCACATTCCAAATAAAGCCCGAATTCATGTGCTAATCATCACGATTTTTACAAAAATTTTGGTCCGAAAAAAAGTTCTCCAAAAACTTGCTCAAAACGATTCTGAATGTATTTTATTTGTATAAATACACAAAACGAGCTGTCGCATTCCCAAAGAAGCCCGAATTCTTGTGCTAATCATCACGGTTTTTACAAAATTTTTGTCAGAAAAAAAGTTCTCCAAAAAATTTCTCAGAACGATTCTGAGTGTATTTTATGTTGCATAAATACACAAAACGAGGTATCACATTCCCAATATAGCCGAATTCGTGTGCTCATCATCACAAATTTTTCAAAATTTTGGTCCCAAAAAAAGTTCTCCAAAAAATTGTTCAAAACGATTCTGAATGTATTTTATTTGTATAAATATACAAAACGAGGTGTCGCATTCCCAAAAAATCCGAATTCGTGTGCTAAACATCATGGTTTTTACAAAATTTTTATTTCAAAAAAAGCTCTCCAAAAAATTGTTCAAAACGATTCTGAATGTATTTTATGTCGTACAAATACACAAAACGAAGTATCACATTCCCATAAAGCCCGAATTCGTGTGCTAATCATCACGATTTTTACAAAATTTTTGCCGGAAAAAAAGTTCTCCAAAACCTTGCTCAAAACGTTTCTGAATGTATTTTATTTGTATAAATACACAAAACGAGGTGTCGCATTCCCAAAAAAGCCCGAATTCGTGTGCTAATCATCACGGTTTTTTCAAAATTTTGGTCAGAAAAAAAGTTCTCCAAAAAATTGCTCAGAACGATTGTCAGTGTATTTTATGTTGTATAAATACACAAAACGAGGTATCACATTCCCAATATAGCCGAATTCGTTTGCTAATCATCACGGTTTTTACAAAATTTTGGTTTCAAAAAAGGTTCTCCAAAAAATTGTTCAAAACGATTCTGAATGTATTTTATGTTGTATAAATACACAAAACGAAGTATCACATTCCCTTAAAGCCCGAACTCGTGTGCTAATCATCACGATTTTTACAAAATTTTCGCCCAAAAAAAAGTTCTCTGAAAAATTCTTCAAAACGATTCTGAATCTATTGTATTTGTATAAATACACAAAACTAGGTGTCAGATTCCCTATATAGCCCGAATTCGTGTGCTAATCATCACGATTTTTTCAAGAATTTTGGTCCGAAAAAAAGTTCTCCAAAAACTTGCTCAAAATTCTGAATGTATTTTATTTGTATAAATACACAAAATGAGGTGTCGCATTCCCAAAAAAGCCCGAATTCGTGTGCTAATTATCACGGTTTTAACAAAATTTTGGTCAGAAAAAAAATTCTCCAAAAAATTGCTCAGAACGATTCTTTGTGTATATTATGTTGCATAAATACACAAAATGAGGTATCACATTCCCAATATAGCCGAATTTGTGTGCTAATAATCATCACGGTTTTTTCAAAATTTTGGTCACAAAAAAAGTTCCCCAAAAAATTGTTCAAAACGATTCTGAATGTATTTTATGTTGTATAAATACACAAAACGAAGTATCACATTCCCATAAGGCCCGAATTCGTGTGCTAATCATCACGATTTTTACAAAATTTTCGCCCGAAAAAAAGTTCTCCAAAAAATTGTTCAAAACGATTCTTAATCTATTGTATTTGTATAAATACACAAAACTAGGTATCACATTCCCAATAAAGCCCAAATTCGTGTGCTAATCATCACGATTTTTACAAAATTTTGGCCCGAAAAAAAGTTCTCCAAAAACTTGCTCAAAACGTTTCTGAATGTATTTTATTTGTATAAATACACAAAACAAGGTGTCGCATTCCAAAAAAACCCCGAATTCGTGTGCTAATCATCACTATTTTTACAAAATTTTGGCCCGAAAAAAAGTTCTCCAAAAACTTGCTCAAAACGATTCTGAATGTATTTTATTCGTATAAATACACAAAACGAGCGGTCGCATTCCCAAAAAAGCCCGAATTCTTGTGCTAATCATCACGGTTTTTACAAAATTTTGGTCAGAAAAAATGTTCTCCAAAAAATTGCTCAGAACGATTCTGAGTGTATTTTATGTTGTATAAATACCCAAAACGAGGTATCACATTCCCAATATAGCCGAATTCGTGTGCTACTCATCACGGTTTTTACAAAATTTTGGTCAGAAAAAAAGTTCTCCAAAAAAATTGCTCCGGACGATTCTGAGTGTATTTTATGTTGCAAAAAGACACAAAACGAGGTATCACATTCCCAATATAGCCGAATTCGTGTGCTACTCATCACGGTTTTTTCAAAATTTCGGTCCCAAAAAAAGTTCTCCAAAAAATTGTTCAAAACGATTCTGAATGTATTTTATGTTGTATAAATACACAAAACGAAGTATCACATTCCCATAAAGCCCGAATTCGTGTGCTAATCATCACGATTTTTACAAAATTTTCGCCCGAAAAAAAGTTCTCCTAAAAATTGTTCAAAACGATTCTGAATCTATTGTATTTGTATAAATACACAAAACGAAGTATCACATTCCCATAAAGCCCGAATTAGTGTGCTAATCATCACGATTTTTATAAAATTTTGGCCCGAAAAAAAGTTCTCCAAAAACTTGCTCAAAACGTTTCTGAATGTATTTTATTTGTATAAATACACAAAACAAGGTGTCGCATTCCAAAAAAACCCCGAATTCGTGTGCTAATCATCACTATTTTTAAAAAATTTTGGCCCGAAAAAAAGTTCTCCAAAAACTTGCTCAAAACGTTTCTGAATGTATTTTATTTGTATAAATACACAAAACGAGGTGTCGCATTCCCAAAAAAGCCCGAATTCGATTGCTAATCATCACGGTTTTTACAAAATTTTGGTCAGAAAAAAAAGTTCTCCAAAAAATTGCTCAGAACGATTCTGAGTGTATTTTATGTTGTATAAATACACAAAACGAGGTATCACATTCCCAATATAGCCGAATTCGTGTGCATTGGTTTTTACAAAATTTTGGTTTCAAAAAAAGTTCTCCAAAAAATTGTTCAAAACGATTCTGAGTGTATTTTATGTTGTATAAAGACACAAAACGAAGTATCACATTCCCATAAAGCCCGAATTCGTGTGCTAATCATCACGATTATTACAAAATTTTCGCCCGAAAAAAAGTTCTCCAAAAAATTGTTCAAAACGATTCTGAATCTATTGTATTTGTATAAATACACAAAACTAGATATCACATTCCAAATAAAGCCTGAATTCGTGTGCTAATCATCACGATTTTTACAAAAATTTTGGTTCGAAAAAAAGTTCTCCAAAAACTTGCTCAAAACGATTCTGAATGTATTTTATTTGTATAAATACACAAAACGAGGTGTCGCATTCCCAAAAAAGCCCGAATTCGTGTGCTAATTATCACGGTTTTTACAAAATTTTGGTAAAAAAAAAAGTTCTCCAAAAAATTGCTCAGAACGATTCTGAGTGTATTTTATGTTGCATAAATACACAAAAAGAGGTATCACATTCCCAATATAGCCGAATTCGTGTGCTAATCATCACGGTTTTTTCAAAATTTTGGTCCCAAAAAATGTTCTCCAAAAAATTGTTCAAAACGATTCTGAATGTATTTGTTTTGTATAAATATACAAAACGAGGTGTCGCATTCCAAAAAAAGTCCGAATTTGTGTGCTAAACATCACTGTTTTTACAAAACTTTGGTCCGAAAAAAAGTTCTCCAAAAACTTGCTCAAAACGATTCTGAATGTATTTTATTTGTATAAATATACAAAACGAGGTGTCGCATTCCCAAAAAAGTCCGAATTCGTGTGCTAAAAATCACGGTTTTTACAAAATTTTGGTCCGAAAAAAAGTTCTCAAAAACCTTGCTCAAAACGATTCTGAATGTATTTTATTTGTATAAATATACAAAATAGGGTGTCGCATTCCCAAAAAAGCCCGAATTCGTGTGCTAATTATCACGATTTTTACAAAATTTTGGCGCCAAAAAAAGTTCTCCAAAAACTTGCACAAAACGTTTCTGAATGTATTTTACTTTTGTAAATACACAAAACGAGGTGTCGCATTCCCAAAAAAGCCCGAATTCGTGTGCTAATCATCACGGTTTTTACACAATTTTGGTCAGAAAAAATGTTCTCCAAAAAATTGCTCAGAACGATTCTGAGTGTATTTTATGTTGTATAAATACACAAAACGAGGTATCACATTCCCAATATAGCCGAATTCGTGTGCTAATCATCACGGTTTTTACAAAATTTTGGTCAGAAAAAAGGTTCTCCAAAAAATTGCTCAGAGCGATTCTGAGTGTATTTTATGTTGCATAAATACACAAAACGAGGTATCACATTCCCAATATAGCCGAATTCGTGTGCTAATCATCACGGTTTTTACAAAATTTTGGTTCCAAAAAAAGTTCTCCAAAAAATTGTTCAAAACGATTCTGAATGTATTTTATTTGTATAAATATAAAAAACGAGGTGTCGCATTCCCAAAAAAGTCCGAATTCGTGTGCTTAAACATCACGGTTTTTACAAAATTTTGGTCCGGAAAAAAAGTTCTCCAAAAACTTGCTCAAAACGATTCTGAATGTATTTTATTTGTATAAATATCCAAAACAAGGTGTCGCATTCCCAAAAAACCCGAATTCGTGTGCTAATTATCACGGTTTTTACAAAAATTTTGGTCCGAAAAAAAGATCTCCAAAAAATTGCTCTGAACGATTCTGAGTGTATTTTATGTTGTACAAATACACAAAACGAGGTATCACATTCCCAATATAGCCGAATTCGTGTGCTAATCATCACGGTTTTTACAAAATTTTGGTTTCAAAAAAAGTTCTCCAAAAAATTGTTCAAAACGATTCTGAATATATTTTATGTTGTATAAATACACAAAACGAAGTATCACATTCTCATAAAGCCCGAATTCGTGTGCTAATCATCACGATTTTTACAAAATTTTGGCCCGAAAAAAAGTTCTCCAAAAACTTGCTCAAAACGTTTCTGAATGTATTTTATTTGTATAAATACACAAAACAAGGTGTCGCATTCCAAAAAAACCCCGAATTCGTGTGCTAATCATCACTATTTTTACAAAATTTTGGCCCCAAAAAAAGTTCTCCAAAAACTTGCTCAAAACGATTCTGAATGTATTTTATTCGTATAAATACACAAAACGAGCGGTCGCATTCCCAAAAAAGCCCGAATTCTTGTGTTAATCATCACGGTTTTTACAAAATTTTGGTCAGAAAAAATGTTCTCCAAAAAATTGCTCAGAACGCTTCTGAGTGTATTTTATGTTGTATAAATACCCAAAACGAGGTATCACATTCCCAATATAGCCGAATTCGTGTGCTAATCATCACGGTTTTTACAAAATTTTGGTCAGAAAAAAAGTTCTCCAAAAAATTGCTCCAGACGATTCTGAGTGTATTTTACAAAACGAGGTATCACATTCCCAATATAGCCGAATTCGTGTGCTACTCATCACGGTTTTTTCAAAATTTTGGTCACAAAAAAAGTTCTCCAAAAAATTGTTCAAAACGATTCTGAATGTATTTTATGTTGTATAAATACACAAAACGAAGTATCACATTCCCATAAAGCCCGAATTCGTGTGCTAATCATCACGATTTTTTCATAATTTTCGCCCGAAAAAAAGTTCTCCAAAAAATTGTTCAAAACGATTCTGAATCTATTGTATTTGTATAAATACACAAAACGAAGTATCACATTCCCATAAAGCCCGAATTAGTGTGCTAATCATCACGATTTTTACAAAATTTTCGCCCGAAAAAAAGTTCTCCAAAAAATTGTTCAAAACGATTCTGAATCTATTGTATTTGTATAAATACACAAAACTAGATATCACATTCCAAATAAAGCCCGAATTCGTGTGCTAATCATCACGATTGTTACAAAAATTTTGGTCCGAAAAAAAGTTCTCCAAAAACTTGCTAAAAACGATTCTGAATGTATTTTATTTGTATAAATACACAAAACGAGGTGTCGCATTCCCAGAAAAGCCCGAATTCGTGTGCTAATTATTACGGTTTTTACAAAATTTTGGTCAAAAAAAATTCTCCAAAAAATTGCTCAGAACGATTCTGAGTGTATTTTATGTTGCGTAAATACACAAAAAGAGGTATCACATTCCCAATATAGCCGAATTCGTGTGCTAATAATCATCACGGTTTTTTCAAAATTTTGGTCCCAAAAAAGGTTCTCCAAAAAATTGTTCAAAACGATTCTGAATGTATTTTATTTGTATAAATATACAAAACGAGGTGTCGCATTCCAAAAAAAGTCCGAATTTGTGTGCTAAACATCACTGTTTTTACAAAACTTTGGTCCGAAAAAAAGTTCTCCAAAAACTTGCTCAAAACGATTCTGAATGTATTTTATTTGTATAAATATAAGAAACGAGGTGTCGCATTCCCAAAAAAGTCCGAATTCGTGTGCTAAAAATCACGGTTTTTACAAAATTTTGGTCCGAAAAAAAGTTCTCCAAAACCTTACTCAAAACGATTCTGAATGTATTTTATTTGTATAAATATACAAAACGAGGTGTCGCATTCCCAAAAAAGCCCGAATTCGTGTGCTAATTATCACGGTTTTTACAAAATTTTGCCCCGAAAAAAAGTTGTCCAAAAACTTGCACAAAACGTTTCTGAATGTATTTTACTTTTAAAAATACACAAAACGAGGTGTCGCATTCCATAAAAAGCCCGAATTCGTGTGCTAATCATCACTATTTTTACAAAATTTTGGCCCGAAAAAAAGTTCTCCAAAAACTTGCTCAAAACGTTTCTGAATGTATTTTATTTGTATAAATACAAAAAACGAGGTGTCGCATTCCCAAAAAAGCCCGAATTCGTGTGCTAATCATCACTATTTTTACAAAATTTTGGCCCGAAAAAAAGTTCTCCAAGAACTTGCACAAAACGATTCTTAATGTATTTTATTCGTATAAATACACAAAACGAGCGGTCGCATTCCCAAAAAAGCCCGAATTCTTGTGTTAATCATCACGGTTTTTACAAAATTTTGGTCAGAAAAAATGTTCTCCAAAAAATTGCTCAGAACGATTCTGAGTGTATTTTATGTTGTATAAATACCCAAAACGAGGTATCACATTCCCAAGATAGCCGAATTCGTGTGCTAATCATCACGGTTTTTACAAAATTTTGGTCAGAAAAAAAGTTCGCCAAAAAATTGCTCCAAATGATTCTGAGTGTATTTTATGTTGCATAAATACACAAAACGAGGTATCACATTCCCAATATAGCCGAATTCGTGTGCTAATCATCACGGTTTTTTCAAAATTTTGGTCCCAAAAAAAGTTCTCCAAAAAATTGTTCAAAACGATTCTGAATGTATTTTATGTTGTATAAATACACAAAACGAAGTATCACATTCCCATAAAGCCCGAATTCGTGTGCTAATCATCACGATTTTAAGAAAAATTTTCGCCCAAAAAAAAGTTCTCCGAAAAATTGTTCAAAACGATTCTGAATCTATTGTATTTGTATAAATACACAAAACTAGATATCACATTCCAAATAAAGCCCGAATTCGTGTGCTAATCATCACGATTGTTACAAAAATTTTGGTCCGAAAAAAAGTTCTCCAAAAACTTGCTAAAAACGATTCTGAATGTATTTTATTTGTATAAATACACAAAAGCGAGGTGTCGCATTCCCGGGAAAAGCCCGAATTCGTGTGCTAATTATTACGGTTTTTACAAAATTTTGGTCAAAAAAAATTCTCCAAAAAATTGCTCAGAACGATTCTGAGTGTATTTTATGTTGCGTAAATACACAAAAAGAGGTATCACATTCCCAATATAGCCGAATTCGTGTGCTAATAATCATCACGGTTTTTTCAAAATTTTGGTCCCAAAAAAGGTTCTCCAAAAAATTGTTCAAAACGATTCTGAATGTATTTTATTTGTATAAATATACAAAACGAGGTGTCGCATTCCAAAAAAAGTCCGAATTTGTGTGCTAAACATCACTGTTTTTACAAAACTTTGGTCCGAAAAAAAGTTCTCCAAAAACTTGCTCAAAACGATTCTGAATGTATTTTATTTGTATAAATATAAGAAACGAGGTGTCGCATTCCCAAAAAAGTCCGAATTCGTGTGCTAAAAATCACGGTTTTTACAAAATTTTGGTCCGAAAAAAAGTTCTCCAAAACCTTGCTCAAAACGATTCTGAATGTATTTTATTTGTATAAATATACAAAACGAGGTGTCGCATTCCCAAAAAAGCCCGAATTCGTGTGCTAATTATCACGGTTTTTACAAAATTTTGCCCCGAAAAAAAGTTGTCCAAAAACTTGCACAAAACGTTTCTGAATGTATTTTACTTTTAAAAATACACAAAACGAGGTGTCGCATTCCATAAAAAGCCCGAATTCGTGTGCTAATCATCACTATTTTTACAAAATTTTGGCCCGAAAAAAAGTTCTCCAAAAACTTGCTCAAAACGTTTCTGAATGTATTTTATTTGTATAAATACAAAAAACGAGGTGTCGCATTCCCAAAAAAGCCCGAATTCGTGTGCTAATCATCACTATTTTTACAAAATTTTGGCCCGAAAAAAAGTTCTCCAAGAACTTGCACAAAACGATTCTTAATGTATTTTATTCGTATAAATACACAAAACGAGCGGTCGCATTCCCAAAAAAGCCCGAATTCTTGTGTTAATCATCACGGTTTTTACAAAATTTTGGTCAGAAAAAATGTTCTCCAAAAAATTGCTCAGAACGATTCTGAGTGTATTTTATGTTGTATAAATACCCAAAACGAGGTATCACATTCCCAAGATAGCCGAATTCGTGTGCTAATCATCACGGTTTTTACAAAATTTTGGTCAGAAAAAAAGTTCGCCAAAAAATTGCTCCAAACGATTCTGAGTGTATTTTATGTTGCATAAATACACAAAACGAGGTATCACATTCCCAATATAGCCGAATTCGTGTGCTAATCATCACGGTTTTTTCAAAATTTTGGTCCCAAAAAAAGTTCTCCAAAAAATTGTTCAAAACGATTCTGAATGTATTTTATGTTGTATAAATACACAAAACGAAGTATCACATTCCCATAAAGCCCGAATTCGTGTGCTAATCATCACGATTTTAAGAAAAATTTTCGCCCAAAAAAAAGTTCTCCGAAAAATTGTTCAAAACGATTCTGAATCTATTGTATTTGTATAAATACACAAAACGAGGTATCACATTCCCAATAAAGCCCGAATTCGTGTGCTAATCATCACGATTTTTATAAAATTTTGGTCCAAAAAAAAGTCTCCAAAAACTTGCTCAAAACGATTCTGAATGTATTTTATTTGTATAAATATACAAAACGAGGTGTCGCATTCCCAAAAAAGTCCGAATTCTTGTGCTAAAAATCACGGTTTTTACAAAATTTTGGTCCGAAAAAAAGTTCTCCAAAACCTTGCTCAAAACGATTCTGAATGTATTTTATTTGTATAAATATACAAAACAGGGTGTCGCATTCCCAAAAAAGCCCGAATTCGTGTGCTAATTATCACGGTTTTTACAAAAATTTGCCCCGAAAAAAAGTTGTCCAAAAACTTGCACAAAACGTTTCTGAATGTATTTTACTTTTATAAATACACAAAACGAGGTGTCGCATTCCCAAAAAAGCCCGAATTCGTGTGCTAATCATCACTATTTTACAAAATTTTGGCCCGAAAAAAAGTTCTCCAAAAACTTGCTCAAAACGTTTCTGAATGTATTTTATTTGTATAAATACACAAAACGAGCGGTCGCATTGCCAAAAAAGCCCGAATTCTTGTGCTAATCATCACGGTTTTTACAAAATTTCGGCCAGAAAAAATGTTCTCCAAAAAATTGCTCAGAACGATTCTGAGTGTATTTTATGTTGTATAAATACCCAAAACGAGGTATCACATTCCCAATATAGCCGAATTCGTGTGCTAATCATCACGGTTTTTACAAAATTTTGGTCAGAAAAAAAGTTCTCCAAAAGATTGCTCCAAACGATTCTGAGTGTACTTTATGTTGCATAAATACACAAAACGAGGTATCACATTCCCAATATAGCCGAATTCGTGTGCTAATCATCACGGTTTTTTCAAAATTTTGGTCCCAAAAAAAGTTCTCCAAAAATTGTTCAAAACGATTATGAATGTATTTTATGTTGTGTAAATACACAAAACGAAGTATCACATTTCCATAAAGCCCGAATTCGTGTGCTAATCATCACGATTTTTAAAAAATTTTCGCCCAAAAAAAAGTTCTCCAAAAAATTGTTCAAAACGATTCTGAATCTATTGTATTTGTATAAATACACAAAACGAGGTATCACATTCCCAATAAAGCCCGAATTCGTGTGCTAATCATCACGATTTTTATAAAATTTTGGACCGAAAAAAAGTTCTCCAAAAACTTGCTCAAAACGTTTCTGAATGTATTTTATTTGTATAAATACACAAAACGAGGTGTCGCATTCCCAAAAAAGCCCGAATTCGTGTGCTAATCATCACTATTTTTAATAAATTTTTGCCCGAAAAAAAGTTCTCCAAAAACTTGCTCAAAACGATTGTGAATGTATTTTATTTGTATAAATACACAAAACGAGGTATCACATTCCCAATATAGCCGAATTCGTTTGCTAATCATCACGGTTTTTACAAAATTTTGGTTTCAAAAAAAGTTCTCCAAAAAATTGTTCAAAACGATTCTGAATGTATTTTATGTTGTATAAATACACAAAACGAAGTATCACATTCCCTTAAAGCCCGAATTCGTGTGCTAATCATCACGATTTTTACAAAATTTTCGCCCGAAAAAAAGTTCTCTGAAAAATTCTTCAAAACGATTCTGAATCTATTTTATTTGGATAAATACACAAAACTAGGTGTCACATTCCCAATATAGCCCGAATTCGTGTGCTAATCATCACGATTTTTTCAAGAATTTTGGTCCGAAAAAAAGTTCTCCAAAAACTTGCACAAAACGATTCTTAATGTATTTTATTCGTATAAATACACAAAACGAGCGGTCGCATTCCCAAAAAAGCCCGAATTCTTGTGTTAATCATCACGGTTTTTACAAAATTTTGGTCAGAAAAAATGTTCTCCAAAAAATTGCTCAGAACGATTCTGAGTGTATTTTATGTTGTATAAATACCCAAAACGAGGTATCACATTCCCATGATAGCCGAATTCGTGTGCTAATCATCACGGTTTTTACAAAATTTTGGTCAGAAAAAAAGTTCGCCAAAAAATTGCTCCAAACGATTCTGAGTGTATTTTATGTTGCATAAATACACAAAACGAGGTATCACATTCCCAATATAGCCGAATTCGTGTGCTAATCATCACGGTTTTTTCATAATTTTGGTCCCAAAAAAAGTTCTCCAAAAAATTATTCAAAACGATTCTGAATGTATTTTATGTTGTATAAATACACAAAACGAAGTATCACATTCCCTTAAAGCCCGAATTCGTGTGCTAATCATCACGATTTTAAGAAAAATTTTCGCCCAAAAAAAAGTTCTCCGAAAAATTGTTCAAAACGATTCTGAATCTATTGTATTTGTATAAATACACAAAACGAGGTATCACATTCCCAATAAAGCCCGAATTCGTGTGCTAATCATCACGATTTTTATAAAATTTTGGTCCAAAAAAAAGTTCTCCAAAAACTTGCTCAAAACGATTCTGAATGTATTTTATTTGTATAAATATACAAAACGAGGTGTCGCATTCCCAAAAAAGTCCGAATTCGTGTGCTAAAAATCACGGTTTTTACAAAATTTTGGTCCGAAAAAAAGTTCTCCAAAACCTTGCTCAAAACGATTCTGAATGTATTTTATTTGTATAAATATACAAAACAGGGTGTCGCATTCCCAAAAAAGCCCGAATTCGTGTGCTAATTATCACGGTTTTTACAAAAATTTGCCCCGAAAAAAAGTTGTCCAAAAACTTGCACAAAACGTTTCTGAATGTATTTTACTTTTATAAATACACAAAACGAGGTGTCGCATTCCCAAAAAAGCCCGAATTCGTGTGCTAATCATCACTATTTTACAAAATTTTGGCCCGAAAAAAAGTTCTCCAAAAACTTGCTCAAAACGTTTCTGAATGTATTTTATTTGTATAAATACAAAAAACGAGGTGTCGCATTCCCAAAAAAGCCCGAATTCGTGTGCTAATCATCACTATTTTTACAAAATTTTGGCCCGAAAAAAAGTTCTCCAAAAACTTGCACAAAACGATTCTGAATGTATTTTATTTGTATAAATACACAAAACGAGCGGTCGCATTGCCAAAAAAGCCCGAATTCGTGTGCTAATCATCACGGTTTATACAAAATTTTGGTCAGAAAAAATGTTCTCCAAAAAATTGCTCAGAACGATTCTGAGTGTATTTTATGTTGTATAAATACACAAAACGAGGTATCACATTCCCAATATAGCCGAATTCGTGTGCTAATCATCACGGTTTTTACAAAATTTTGGTCAGAAAAAAGGTTCTCCAAAAAATTGCTCAGAACGATTCTGAGTGTATTTTATGTTGCATAAATACACAAAACGAGGTATCACATTCCCAATATAGCCGAATTCGTGTGCTAATCATCACGGTTTTTACAAAATTTTGGTTCCAAAAAAAGTTCTCCAAAAAATTGTTCAAAACGATTCTGAATGTATTTTATTTGTATAAATATAAAAAACGAGGTGTCGCATTCCCAAAAAAGTCCGAATTCGTGTGCTTAAACATCACGGTTTTTACAAAATTTTGGTCCGGAAAAAAAGTTCTCCAAAAACTTGCTCAAAACGATTCTGAATGTATTTTATTTGTATAAATATCCAAAACAAGGTGTCGCATTCCCAAAAAACCCGAATTCGTGTGCTAATTATCACGGTTTTTACAAAAATTTTGGTCCGAAAAAAAGATCTCCAAAAAATTGCTCTGAACGATTCTGAGTGTATTTTATGTTGTACAAATACACAAAACGAGGTATCACATTCCCAATATAGCCGAATTCGTGTGCTAATCATCACGGTTTTTACAAAATTTTGGTTTCAAAAAAAGTTCTCCAAAAAATTGTTCAAAACGATTCTGAATATATTTTGTGTTGTATAAATACACAAAACGAAGTATCACATTCTCATAAAGCCCGAATTCGTGTGCTAATC
This sequence comes from Catharanthus roseus, assembly GCA_028651295.1. NCBI lineage: Eukaryota > Viridiplantae > Streptophyta > Magnoliopsida > Gentianales > Apocynaceae > Catharanthus > Catharanthus roseus. Next base: position 17,313,627 of record JAPQWS010000054.1, read on the forward strand.
ATCACTATTTTTAATAAATTTTTGCCCGAAAAAAGTTCTCCAAAAACTTGCTCAAAACGATTGTGAATGTATTTTATTTGTATAAATACACAAAACGAGGTATCACATTCCCAATATAGCCGAATTCGTTTGCTAATCATCACGGTTTTTACAAAATTTTGGTTCCAAAAAAAGTTCTCCAAAAAATTGTTCAAAACGATTCTGAATGTATTTTATGTTGTATAAATACACAAAACGAAGTATCACATTCCCTTAAAGCCCGAATTCGTGTGCTAATCATCACGATTTTAAGAAAAATTTTCGCCCAAAAAAAAGTTCTCCGAAAAATTGTTCAAAACGATTCTGAATCTATTGTATTTGTATAAATACACAAAACGAGGTATCACATTTCCAATATAGCCCGAATTCGTGTGCTAATCATCACGGTTTTTTCAAAATTTTGGTCCCAAAAAAAGTTCTCCAAAAATTGTTCAAAACGATTCTGAATGTATTTTATGTTGTATAAATACACAAAACGAAGTATCACATTTCCATAAAGCCCGAATTCGTGTGCTAATCATCACGATTTTTAAAAAATTTTCGCCAAAAAAAAAGTTCTCCAAAAAATTGTTCAAAACGATTCTGAATCTATTGTATTTGTATAAATACACAAAACGAGGTATCACATTCCCAATAAAGCCCGAATTCGTGTGCTAATCATCACGATTTTTATAAAATTTTGGACCGAAAAAAAGTTCTCCAAAAACTTGCTCAAAACGTTTCTGAATGTATTTTATTTGTATAAATACACAAAACGAGGTGTCGCATTCCCAAAAAAGCCCGAATTCGTGTGCTAATCATCACTATTTTTAATAAATTTTTGCCCGAAAAAAAGTTCTCCAAAAACTTGCTCAAAACGATTGTGAATGTATTTTATTTGTATAAATACACAAAACGAGGTATCACATTCCCAATATAGCCGAATTCGTTTGCTAATCATCACGGTTTTTACAAAATTTTGGTTTCAAAAAAAGTTCTCCAAAAAATTGTTCAAAACGATTCTGAATGTATTTTATGTTGTATAAATACACAAAACGAAGTATCACATTCCCTTAAAGCCCGAATTCGTGTGCTAATCATCACGATTTTTACAAAATTTTCGCCCGAAAAAAAGTTCTCTGAAAAATTCTTGAAAACGATTCTGAATCTATTTTATTTGTATAAATACACAAAACTAGGTGTCACATTCCCAATATAGCCCGAATTCGTGTGCTGATCATCACGATTTTTTCAAGAATTTTGGTCCGAAAAAAAGTTCTCCAAAAACTTGCTCAAAACGATTCTGAATGTATTTTATTTGTATAAATACACAAAACGAGGTGTCGCATTCCCAAAAAAGCCCGAATTCATGTGCTAATTATCACGGTTTTTACAAAATTTTGGTCAGGAAAAAAGTTCTCCAAAAAATTGCTCAGAACGATTCTTTGTGTATATTATGTTGTATAAATACACAAAACGAGGTATCACATTCCCATTATAGCCGAATTCGTGTGCATTGTTTTTACAAAATTTTGGTTTCAAAAAAAGTTCTCCAAAAAATTGTTCAAAACGATTCTGAGTGTATTTTATGTTGTATAAAGACACAAAACGAAGTATCACATTCCCATAAAGCCCGAATTCGTGTGCTAATCATCACGATTTTTACAAAATTTTCGCCCAAAAAAAGTTCTCCAAAAAATTGTTCAAAACGATTCTGAATCTATTGTGTTTGTATAAATACACAAAACTAGATATCACATTCGAAATAAAGCCCGAATTCGTGTGCTAATCATCACGATTTTAAAAAAATTTTGGTTCGAAAAAAAAGTTCTCTAAAAACTTGCTCAAAAGCGATTACGAATGTATTTATTTGTATAAATACACAAAAGCGAGGTGTCGCATTCCCAAAAAGCCCGAATTCGTGTGCTAATTATCACGGTTTTTACAAAATTTTGGTAAAAAAAAAAGTTCTCCAAAAAATTGCTCAGAACGATTCTGAGTGTATTTTATGTTGCATAAATACACAAAAAGAGGTATCACATTCCCAATATAGCCGAATTCGTGTGCTAATCATCACGGTTTTTTCAAAATTTTGGTCCCAAAAAATGTTCTCCAAAAAATTGTTCAAAACGATTCTGAATGTATTTTATTTGTATAAATATACAAAACGAGGTGTCGCATTCCAAAAAAAGTCCGAATTTGTGTGCTAAACATCAATGTTTTTACAAAACTTTGGTCCGAAAAAAAGTTCTCCAAAAACTTGCTCAAAACGATTCTGAATGTATTTTATTTGTATAAATATACAAAACGACGTGTCGCATTCCCAAAAAAGTCCGAATTCATGTGCTAAAAATCACGGTTTTTACAAAATTTTGGTCCGAGAAAAAGTTCTCAAAAACCTTGCTCAAAACGATTCTGAATGTATTTTATTTGTATAAATATACAAAATAGGGTGTCGCATTCCCAAAAAAGCCCGAATTCGTGTGCTAATTATCACGGTTTTTACAAAATTTTGGCCCCAAAAAAAGTTCTCCAAAAACTTGCACAAAACGTTTCTGAATGTCTTTTACTTTTATAAATACACAAAACGAGGTGTCGCATTCCCAAAAAAGCCCGAATTCGTGTGCTAATCATCACGGTTTATACAAAATTTTGGTCAGAAAAAATGTTCTCCAAAAAATTGCTCAGAACGATTCTGAGTGTATTTTATGTTGTATAAATACACAAAACGAGGTATCACATTCCCAATATAGCCGAATTCGTGTGCTAATCATCACGGTTTTTACAAAATTTTGGTCAGAAAAAAGGTTCTCCAAAAAATTATTCAAAACGATTCTGAGTGTATTTTATGTTGCATAAATACACAAAACGAAGTATCACATTTCCATAAAGCCCGAATTCGTGTGCTAATCATCACGATTTTTAAAAAATTTTCGCCCAAAAAAAAGTTCTCCAAAAAATTGTTCAAAACGATTCTGAATCTATTGTATTTGTATAAATACACAAAACGAGGTATCACATTCCCAATAAAGCCCGAATTCGTGTGCTAATCATCACGATTTTTATAAAATTTTGGACCGAAAAAAAGTTCTCCAAAAACTTGCTCAAAAGCGTTTACGAATGTATTTTATTTGTATAAATACACAAAAGCGAGGTGTCGCATTCCCAAAAAAGCCCGAATTCGTGTGCTAATCATCACTATTTTTTAATAAATTTTTGCCCGAAAAAAAGTTCTCCAAAAAACTTGCTCAAAACGATTGTGAATGTATTTTATTTGTATAAATACACAAAACGAGGTATCACATTCCCAATATAGCCGAATTCGTGTGCTAATCATCACGATTTTTACAAAATTTTCGCCCGAAAAAAAGTTCTCTGAAAAATTCTTCAAAACGATTCTGAATCTATTGTATTTGTAAAAATACACAAAACTAGGTGTCACATTCCCAATATAGCCCGAATTCGTGTGCTAATCATCACGATTTTTTCAAGAATTTTGGTCCGAAAAAAAGTTCTCCAAAAACTTGCTCAAAACGATTCTGAATGTATTTTATTTGTATAAATACACAAAACGAGGTGTCGCATTCCCAAAAAAGCCCGAATTCGTGTGCTAATTATCACGGTTTTTACAAAATTTTGGTCAGAAAAAAGGTTCTCCAAAAAATTGCTCAGAACGATTCTGAGTGTATTTTATGTTGTATAAATACACAAAACGAGGTATCACATTCCCAATATAGCCGAATTCGTTTGCTAATCATCACGGTTTTTACAAAATTTTGGTTTCAAAAAAAGTTCTCCAAAAAATTGTTCAAAACGATTCTGAATGTATTTTATGTTGTATAAATACACAAAACGAAGTATCACATTCCCTTAAAGCCCGAATTCGTGTGCTAATCATCACGATTTTTTACAAAATTTTCACCAGAAAAAAGTTCTCCGAAAAAATTCTTCAAAACGATTACGAATCTATTTTATTTGTATAAATACACAAAACTAGGTGTCACATTCCCAATATAGCCCGAATTAGTGTGCTAATCATCACGATTTTTTTCAAGAATTTTGGTCCGAAAAAAAAGTTCTCCAAAAAACTTGCTCAAAAGCGATTACGAATGTATTTTATTTGTATAAATACACAAAAGCGAGGTGTCGCATTCCCAAAAAAGCCCGAATTCATGTGCTAATTATCACGGTTTTTACAAAATTTTGGTCAGAAAAAAAGTTCTCCAAAAAATTGCTCAGAACGATTCTTTGTGTATATTATGTTGTATAAATACACAAAACGAGGTATCACATTCCCAATATAGCCGAATTCGTGTGCATTGGTTTTTACAAAATTTTGGTTTCAAAAAAAGTTCTCCAAAAAATTGTTCAAAACGATTCTGAGTGTATTTTATGTTGTATAAAGACACAAAACGAAGTATCACATTCCCATAAAGCCCGAATTACGTGTGCTAATCATCACGATTTTTACAAAATTTTCGCCCCAAAAAAAGTTCTCCAAAAAATTGTTCAAAACGATTACGAATCTATTGTGTTTGTATAAATACAAAAAACTAGATATCACATTCGAAATAAAGCCCGAATTCGTGTGCTAATCATCACGATTTTTTAAAAAAAATTTTGGTTCGAAAAAAAAGTTCTCTAAAAAACTTGCTCAAAAGCGATTACGAATGTATTTATTTGTATAAATACACAAAACGAGGTGTCGCATTCCCAAAAAAGCCCGAATTCGTGTGCTAATTATCACGGTTTTTACAAAATTTTGGTCAGAAAAAAGGTTCTCCAAAAAATTGCTCAGAACGATTCTGAGTGTATTTTATGTTGTATAAATACACAAAACGAGGTATCACATTCCCAATATAGCCGAATTCGTTTGCTAATCATCACGGTTTTTACAAAATTTTGGTTTCAAAAAAAGTTCTCCAAAAAATTGTTCAAAACGATTCTGAATGTATTTTATGTTGTATAAATACACAAAACGAAGTATCACATTCCCTTAAAGCCCGAATTCGTGTGCTAATCATCACGATTTTTACAAAATTTTCGCCCGAAAAAAAGTTCTCTGAAAAATTCTTCAAAACGATTCTGAATCTATTTTATTTGTATAAATACACAAAACTAGGTGTCACATTCCCAATATAGCCCGAATTCGTGTGCTAATCATCACGATTTTTTCAAGAATTTTGGTCCGAAAAAAAGTTCTCCAAAAACTTGCTCAAAACGATTCTGAATGTATTTTATTTGTATAAATACACAAAACGAGGTGTCGCATTCCCAAAAAAGCCCGAATTCATGTGCTAATTATCACGGTTTTTACAAAATTTTGGTCAGAAAAAAAGTTCTCCAAAAAATTGCTCAGAACGATTCTTTGTGTATATTATGTTGTATAAATACACAAAACGAGGTATCACATTCCCAATATAGCCGAATTCGTGTGCATTGGTTTTTACAAAATTTTGGTTTCAAAAAAAGTTCTCCAAAAAATTGTTCAAAACGATTCTGAGTGTATTTTATGTTGTATAAAGACACAAAACGAAGTATCACATTCCCATAAAGCCCGAATTCGTGTGCTAATCATCACGATTTTTACAAAATTTTCGCCCAAAAAAAGTTCTCCAAAAAATTGTTCAAAACGATTCTGAATCTATTGTGTTTGTATAAATACAAAAAACTAGATATCACATTCGAAATAAAGCCCGAATTCGTGTGCTAATCATCACGATTTTTAAAAAAAATTTGGTTCGAAAAAAAGTTCTCCAAAAACTTGCTCAAAACGATTCTGAATGTATTTTATTTGTATAAATATACAAAACGACGTGTCGCATTCCCAAAAAAGTCCGAATTCGTGTGCTAAAAATCACGGTTTTTACAAAATTTTGGTCCGAAAAAAAGTTCTCAAAAACCTTGCTCAAAAAGATTCTGAATGTATTTTATTTGTATAAATATACAAAATAGGGTGTCGCATTCCCAAAAAAGCCCGAATTCGTGTGCTAATTATCACGGTTTTTACAAAATTTTGGCCCCAAAAAAAGTTCTCCAAAAACTTGCACAAAACGTTTCTGAATGTCTTTTACTTTTATAAATACACAAAACGAGGTGTCGCATTCCCAAAAAAGCCCGAATTCGTGTGCTAATCATCACGGTTTATACAAAATTTTGGTCAGAAAAAATGTTCTCCAAAAAATTGCTCAGAACGATTCTGAGTGTATTTTATGTTGTATAAATACACAAAACGAGGTATCACATTCCCAATATAGCCGAATTCGTGTGCTAATCATCACGGTTTTTACAAAATTTTGGTCAGAAAAAAGGTTCTCCAAAAAATTGCTCAGAACGATTCTGAGTGTATTTTATGTTGCATAAATACACAAAACGAGGTATCACATTCCCAAAATAGCCCGAATTCGTGTGCTAATCATCACGGTTTTTTCAAAATTTTGGTCCCAAAAAAAGTTCTCCAAAAATTGTTCAAAACGATTCTGAATGTATTTTATGTTGTATAAATACACAAAACGAAGTATCACATTCCCATAAAGCCCGAATTCGTGTGCTAATCATCACGATTTTTACAAAATTTTCGCCCAAAAAAAGTTCTCCAAAAAATTGTTCAAAACGATTCTGAATCTATTGTGTTTGTATAAATACACAAAACTAGATATCACATTCGAAATAAAGCCCGAATTCGTGTGCTAATCATCACGATTTTTAAAAAAATTTTGGTTCGAAAAAAAGTTCTCTAAAAACTTGCTCAAAACGATTCTGAATGTATTCATTTGTATAAATACACAAAACGAGGTGTCGCATTCCCAAAAAAGCCCGAATTCGTGTGCTAATTATCACGGTTTTTACAAAATTTTGGTCCGAAAAAAAGTTCTCAAAAACCTTGCTAAAAAAGATTCTGAATGTATTTTATTTGTATAAATATACAAAATAGGGTGTCGCATTCCCAAAAAAGCCCGAATTCGTGTGCTAATTATCACGGTTTTTACAAAATTTTGGCCCCAAAAAAAGTTCTCCAAAAACTTGCACAAAACGTTTCTGAATGTCTTTTACTTTTATAAATACACAAAACGAGGTGTCGCATTCCCAAAAAAGCCCGAATTCGTGTGCTAATCATCACGGTTTATACAAAATTTTGGTCAGAAAAAATGTTCTCCAAAAAATTGCTCAGAACGATTCTGAATGTATTTTATGTTGTATAAATACACAAAACGAGGTATCACATTCCCAATATAGCCGAATTCGTGTGCTAATCATCACGGTTTTTACAAAATTTTGGTCGGGAAAAAAGGTTCTCCAAAAAATTGCTCGAGACGATTCGAGTGTATTTTTATGTTGCATAAATACACAAAACGAGGTATCACATTCCCAATATAGCCCGAATTCGTGTGCTAATCATCACGGTTTTTTCAAAATTTTGGTCCCAAAAAAAGTTCTCCAAAAATTGTTCAAAACGATTACGAATGTATTTTATGTTGTATAAATACACAAAAGCGAAGTATCACATTCCCATAAAGCCCGAATTCGTGTGCTAATCATCACGATTTTTACAAAATTTTCAGCCCAAAAAAAAGTTCTCCCAAAAAATTGTTCAAAACGATTCTGAATCTATTGTGTTTGTATAAATACACAAAACTAGATATCACATTCGAAATAAAGCCCGAATTCGTGTGCTAATCATCACGATTTTTAAAAAAATTTTGGTTCGAAAAAAAGTTCTCTAAAAACTTGCTCAAAACGATTCTGAATGTATTCATTTGTATAAATACACAAAACGAGGTGTCGCATTCCCAAAAAAGCCCGAATTCGTGTGCTAATTATCACGGTTTTTACAAAATTTTGGTCAGAAAAAAGGTTCTCCAAAAAATTGCTCAGAACGATTCTGAGTGTATTTTATGTTGTATAAATACACAAAACGAGGTATCACATTCCCAATATAGCCGAATTCGTTTGCTAATCATCACGGTTTTTACAAAATTTTGGTTTCAAAAAAAGTTCTCCAAAAAATTGTTCAAAACGATTCTGAATGTATTTTATGTTGTATAAATACACAAAACGAAGTATCACATTCCCTTAAAGCCCGAATTCGTGTTCTAATTATCACGATTTTTACAAAATTTACGCCCGAAAAAAAGTTCTCTGAAAAATTCTTCAAAACGATTCTGAATCTATTGTATTTGTAAAAATACACAAAACTATGTGTCACATTCCCAATATAGCCCGAATTCGTGTGCTAATCATCACGATTTTTTCAAGAATTTTGGTCCGAAAAAAAGTTCTCCAAAAACTTGCTCAAAACGATTCTGAATGTATTTTATTTGTATAAATACAAAAAACGAGGTGTCGCATTCCCAAAAAAGCCCGAATTCGTGTGCTAATTATCACGGTTTTTACAAAATTTTGGTCAGAAAAAAGGTTCTCCAAAAAATTGCTCAGAACGATTCTGAGTGTACTTTATGTTGTATAAATACACAAAACGAGGTATCACATTCCCAATATAGCCGAATTCGTTTGCTAATCATCACGGTTTTTACAAAATTTTGGTTTCAAAAAAAGTTCTCCAAAAAATTGTTCAAAACGATTCTGAATTTATTTTATGTTGTATAAATACACAAAACGAAGTATCACATTCCCTTAAAGCCCGAATTCGTGTGCTAATCATCACGATTTTTACAAAATTTTCGCCCGAAAAAAAGTTCTCTGAAAAATTCTTCAAAACGATTCTGAATCTATTTTATTTGTATAAATACACAAAACTAGGTGTCACATTCCCAATATAGCCCGAATTCGTGTGCTAATCATCACGATTTTTTCAAGAATTTTGGTCCGAAAAAAAGTTCTCCAAAAACTTGCTCAAAAGCGATTACGAATGTATTTTATTTGTATAAATACACAAAAGCGAGGTGTCGCATTCCCAAAAAAGCCCGAATTCATGTGCTAATTATCACGGTTTTTACAAAATTTTGGTCGGGAAAAAAAGTTCTCCAAAAAATTGCTCGAAAGCGATTCTTTGTGTATATTATGTTGTATAAATACACAAAACGAGGTATCACATTCCCAATATAGCCGAATTCGTGTGCATTGGTTTTTACAAAATTTTGGTTTCAAAAAAAGTTCTCCAAAAAAATTGTTCAAAACGATTACGAGTGTATTTTATGTTGTATAAAGACACAAAAGCGAAGTATCACATTCCCATAAAGCCCGAATTCGTGTGCTAATCATCACGATTTTTTACAAAATTTTCGCCCAAAAAAGTTCTCCAAAAAATTGTTCAAAACGATTCTGAATCTATTGTGTTTGTATAAATACACAAAACTAGATATCACATTCGAAATAAAGCCCGAATTCGTGTGCTAATCATCACGATTTTTAAAAAAATTTTGGTTCGAAAAAAAGTTCTCTAAAAACTGGCTCAAAACGATTCTGAATGTATTTATTTGTATAAATACACAAAACGAGGTGTCGCATTCCCAAAAAAGCCCGAATTCGTGTGCTAATTATCACGGTTTTTACAAAATTTTGGTAAAAAAAAAGTTCTCCAAAAAATTGCTCGAGCGATTACGAGTGTATTTTATGTTGCATAAATACACAAAAAGAGGTATCACATTCCCAATATAGCCGAATTCGTGTGCTAATCATCACGGTTTTTTCAAAATTTTGGTCCCAAAAAATGTTCTCCAAAAAATTGTTCAAAACGATTCTGAATGTATTTTATTTGTATAAATATACAAAACGAGGTGTCGCATTCCAAAAAAAGTCCGAATTTGTGTGCTAAACATCAATGTTTTTACAAAACTTTGGTCAGAAAAAAGTTCTCCAAAAAACTTGCTCAAAAGCGATTACGAATGTATTTTATTTGTATAAATATACAAAACGACGTGTCGCATTCCCAAAAAAGTCCGAATTCGTGTGCTAAAAATCACGGTTTTTACAAAATTTTGGTCCGAAAAAAAGTTCTCAAAAACCTTGCTCAAAACGATTCTGAATGTATTTTATTTGTATAAATATACAAAATAGGGTGTCGCATTCCCAAAAAAGCCCGAATTCGTGTGCTAATTATCACGGTTTTTACAAAATTTTGGCCCCAAAAAAAGTTCTCCAAAAACTTGCACAAAACGTTTCTGAATGTCTTTTACTTTTATAAATACACAAAACGAGGTGTCGCATTCCCAAAAAAGCCCGAATTCGTGTGCTAATCATCACGGTTTATACAAAATTTTGGTCAGAAAAAATGTTCTCCAAAAAATTGCTCAGAACGATTCTGAGTGTATTTTATGTTGTATAAATACACAAAACGAGGTATCACATTCCCAATATAGCCGAATTCGTGTGCTAATCATCACGGTTTTTACAAAATTTTGGTCAGAAAAAAGGTTCTCCAAAAAATTGCTCAGAACGATTCTGAGTGTATTTTATGTTGCATAAATACACAAAACGAGGTATCACATTCCCAATATAGCCGAATTCGTGTGCTAATCATCACAGTTTTTACAAAATTTTGGTTCCAAAAAAAGTTCTCCAAAAAATTGTTCAAAACGATTCTGAATGTATTTTATTTGTATAAATATACAAAACGAGGTGTCGCATTCCCAAAAAAGTCCGAATTCGTGTGCTAAACATCACGGTTTTTACAAAATTTTGGTCCGGAAAAGAAGTTCTCCAAAAACTTGCTCAAAACGATTCTGAATGTATTTTATTTGTATAAATATCCAAAACAAGGTGTCGCATTCCCAAAAAACCCGAATTCGTGTGCTAATTATCACGGTTTTTACAAAAATTTTGGTCCGAAAAAAAGTTCTCCAAAAAATTGCTCTGAACGATTCTGAGTGTATTTTATGTTGTATAAATACACAAAAGCGAGGTATCACATTCCCAATATAGCCGAATTCGTGTGCTAATCATCACGGTTTTTACAAAATTTTGGTTTCAAAAAAAGTTCTCCAAAAAATTATTCAAAACAATTCGAATATATTTTTATGTTGTATAAATACAAAAAAAGCGAGGTATCACATTCTCATAAAGCCCGAATTCGTGTGCTAATCATCACGATTTTTACAAAATTTTGGCCCGAAAAAAAGTTCTCCAAAAACTTGCACAAAACGTTTCTGAATGTCTTTTACTTTTATAAATACACAAAACGAGGTGTCGCATTCCCAAAAAAAGCCCGAATTCGTGTGCTAATCATCACGGTTTATACAAAATTTTGGTCGAAAAAATGTTCTCCAAAAAATTGCTCGAAACGATTACGAGTGTATTTTTATGTTGTATAAATACACAAAACGAGGTATCACATTCCCAATATAGCCGAATTCGTGTGCTAATCATCACGGTTTTTACAAAATTTTGAGTCGGGAAAAAAGGTTCTCCAAAAAATTGCTCGAACGATTACGAGTGTATTTTTATGTTGCATAAATACACAAAACGAGGTATCACATTCCCAATATAGCCGAATTCGTTTGCTAATCATCACGGTTTTTACAAAATTTTGGTTTCAAAAAAAGTTCTCCAAAAAAATTGTTCAAAAGCGATTACGAATTTATTTTATGTTGTATAAATACACAAAAGCGAAGTATCACATTCCCTTAAAGCCCGAATTAGTGTGCTAATCATCACGATTTTTACAAAATTTTCGCTCGAAAAAAGTTCTCCGAAAAATTCTTCAAAACGATTACGAATCTATTTTATTTGTATAAATACGCAAAACTAGGTGTCACATTCCCAATATAGCCCGAATTCGTGTGCTAATCATCACGATTTTTTCAAGAATTTTAGTCCGAAAAAAAGTTCTCCAAAAACTTGCTCAAAAGCGATTACGAATGTATTTTATTTGTATAAATACACAAAGCGAGGTGTCGCATTCCCAAAAAAGCCCGAATTCATGTGCTAATTATCACGGTTTTTACAAAATTTTGGTCGGGAAAAAAAGTTCTCCAAAAAAATTGCTCGAACGATTCTTTGTGTATATTATGTTGTATAAATACACAAAAGCGAGGTATCACATTCCCAATATAGCCGAATTCGTGTGCATTGGTTTTTACAAAATTTTGGTTTCAAAAAAAAGTTCTCCAAAAAATTGTTCAAAACGATTACGAGTGTATTTTATGTTGTATAAAGACACAAAAGCGAAGTATCACATTCCCATAAAGCCCGAATTAGTGTGCTAATCATCACGATTTTTACAAAATTTTCGCCCAAAAAAAGTTCTCCAAAAAATTGTTCAAAACGATTCTGAATCTATTGTGTTTGTATAAATACACAAAACTAGATATCACATTCGAAATAAAGCCCGAATTCGTGTGCTAATCATCACGATTTTTAAAAAAATTTTGGTTCGAAAAAAAGTTCTCTAAAAACTGGCTCAAAACGATTCTGAATGTATTTATTTGTATAAATACACAAAACGAGGTGTCGCATTCCCAAAAAAGCCCGAATTCGTGTGCTAATTATCACGGTTTTTACAAAATTTTGGTAAAAAAAAAAGTTCTCCAAAAAATTGCTCAGAACGATTCTGAGTGTATTTTATGTTGCATAAATACACAAAAAGAGGTATCACATTCCCAATATAGCCGAATTCGTGTGCTAATCATCACGGTTTTTTCAAAATTTTGGTCCCAAAAAATGTTCTCCAAAAAATTGTTCAAAACGATTCTGAATGTATTTTATTTGTATAAATATACAAAACGAGGTGTCGCATTCCAAAAAAAGTCCGAATTTGTGTGCTAAACATCAATGTTTTTACAAAACTTTGGTCCGAAAAAAAGTTCTCCAAAAACTTGCTCAAAACGATTCTGAATGTATTTTATTTGTATAAATATACAAAACGACGTGTCGCATTCCCAAAAAAGTCCGAATTCGTGTGCTAAAAATCACGGTTTTTACAAAATTTTGGTCCGAAAAAAGTTCTCAAAAACCTTGCTCAAAACGATTCTGAATGTATTTTATTTGTATAAATATACAAAATAGGGTGTCGCATTCCCAAAAAAGCCCGAATTCGTGTGCTAATTATCACGGTTTTTACAAAATTTTGGCCCAAAAAAAGTTCTCCAAAAAACTTGCACAAAACGTTTCGAATGTCTTTTACTTTTATAAATACACAAAAGCGAGGTGTCGCATTCCCAAAAAAGCCCAGATTCGTGTGCTAATCATCACGGTTTATACAAAATTTTGGTCAGAAAAAATGTTCTCCAAAAAATTGCTCAGAACGATTCTGAGTGTATTTTATGTTGTATAAATACACAAAACGAGGTATCACATTCCCAATATAGCCGAATTCGTGTGCTAATCATCACGGTTTTTACAAAATTTTGGTCAGAAAAAAGGTTCTCCAAAAAATTGCTCAGAACGATTCTGAGTGTATTTTATGTTGCATAAATACACAAAACGAGGTATCACATTCCCAATATAGCCGAATTCGTGTGCTAATCATCACAGTTTTTACAAAATTTTGGTTCCAAAAAAAGTTCTCCAAAAAATTGTTCAAAACGATTCTGAATGTATTTTATTTGTATAAATATACAAAACGAGGTGTCGCATTCCCAAAAAAGTCCGAATTCGTGTGCTAAACATCACGGTTTTTACAAAATTTTGGTCCGGAAAAGAAGTTCTCCAAAAACTTGCTCAAAACGATTCTGAATGTATTTTATTTGTATAAATATCCAAAACAAGGTGTCGCATTCCCAAAAAACCCGAATTCGTGTGCTAATTATCACGGTTTTTACAAAAATTTTGGTCCGAAAAAAAGTTCTCCAAAAAATTGCTCTGAACGATTCTGAGTGTATTTTATGTTGTATAAATACACAAAACGAGGTATCACATTCCCAATATAGCCGAATTCGTGTGCTAATCATCACGGTTTTTACAAAATTTTGGTTTCAAAAAAAGTTCTCCAAAAAATTATTCAAAACAATTCTGAATATATTTTATGTTGTATAAATACAAAAAACGAGGTATCACATTCTCATAAAGCCCGAATTCGTGTGCTAATCATCACGATTTTTACAAAATTTTGGCCCGAAAAAAGTTCTCCAAAAACTTGCACAAAAGCGTTTCGAATGTCTTTTACTTTTATAAATACACAAAAGCGAGGTGTCGCATTCCCAAAAAAGCCCGAATTCGTGTGCTAATCATCACGGTTTATACAAAATTTTGGTCAGAAAAAATGTTCTCCAAAAAATTGCTCAGAACGATTCTGAGTGTATTTTATGTTGTATAAATACACAAAACGAGGTATCACATTCCCAATATAGCCGAATTCGTGTGCTAATCATCACGGTTTTTACAAAAATTTTGGTCGGAAAAAAGGTTCTCCAAAAAATTGCTCGGAACGATTACGAGTGTATTTTTATGTTGCATAAATACACAAAACGAGGTATCACATTCCCAATATAGCCGAATTCGTGTGCTAATCATCACAGTTTTTACAAAATTTTGGTTCCAAAAAAAGTTCTCCAAAAAATTGTTCAAAACGATTCTGAATGTATTTTATTTGTATAAATATACAAAACGAGGTGTCGCATTCCAAAAAAAGTCCGAATTCGTGTGCTAAACATCACGGTTTTTACAAAATTTTGGTCCGGAAAAGAAGTTCTCCAAAAACTTGCTCAAAACGATTCTGAATGTATTTTATTTGTATAAATATCCAAAACAAGGTGTCGCATTCCCAAAAAACCCGAATTCGTGTGCTAATTATCACGGTTTTTACAAAAATTTTGGTCAGAAAAAAAGTTCTCCAAAAAATTGCTCTGAACGATTCTGAGTGTATTTTATGTTGTATAAATACACAAAACGAGGTATCACATTCCCAATATAGCCGAATTCGTGTGCTAATCATCACGGTTTTTACAAAATTTTGGTCAGAAAAAAGGTTCTCCAAAAAATTGCTCAGAACGATTCTGAGTGTATTTTATGTTGCATAAATACACAAAACGAGGTATCACATTCCCAATATAGCCGAATTCGTGTGCTAATCATCACAGTTTTTACAAAATTTTGGTTCCAAAAAAAGTTCTCCAAAAAAATTGTTCAAAACGATTACGAATGTATTTTATTTGTATAAATATACAAAACGAGGTGTCGCATTCCCAAAAAAGTCCGAATTCGTGTGCTAAACATCACGGTTTTTACAAAATTTTGGTCCGGAAAAGAAGTTCTCCAAAAACTTGCTCAAAACGATTCTGAATGTATTTTATTTGTATAAATATCCAAAACAAGGTGTCGCATTCCCAAAAAACCCGAATTCGTGTGCTAATTATCACGGTTTTTACAAAAATTTTGGTCCGAAAAAAAAGTTCTCCAAAAAATTGCTCTGAACGATTCTGAGTGTATTTTATGTTGTATAAATACACAAAACGAGGTATCACATTCCCAATATAGCCGAATTCGTGTGCTAATCATCACGGTTTTTACAAAATTTTGGTTTCAAAAAAAGTTCTCCAAAAAATTATTCAAAACAATTCTGAATATATTTTATGTTGTATAAATACAAAAAACGAGGTATCACATTCTCATAAAGCCCGAATTCGTGTGCTAATCATCACGATTTTTACAAAATTTTGGCCCGAAAAAAAGTTCTCCAAAAACTTGCACAAAACGTTTCTGAATGTCTTTTACTTTTATAAATACACAAAACGAGGTGTCGCATTCCCAAAAAAGCCCGAATTCGTGTGCTAATCATCACGGTTTATACAAAATTTTGGTCAGAAAAAATGTTCTCCAAAAAATTGCTCAGAACGATTCTGAGTGTATTTTATGTTGTATAAATACACAAAACGAGGTATCACATTCCCAATATAGCCGAATTCGTGTGCTAATCATCACGGTTTTTACAAAATTTTGGTCAGAAAAAAGGTTCTCCAAAAAATTGCTCAGAACGATTCTGAGTGTATTTTATGTTGCATAAATACACAAAACGAGGTATCACATTCCCAATATAGCCGAATTCGTTTGCTAATCATCACGGTTTTTACAAAATTTTGGTTTCAAAAAAAGTTCTCCAAAAAATTGTTCAAAACGATTCTGAATTTATTTTATGTTGTATAAATACACAAAACGAAGTATCACATTCCCTTAAAGCCCGAATTCGTGTGCTAATCATCACGATTTTTACAAAATTTTCGCCCGAAAAAAAGTTCTCTGAAAAATTCTTCAAAACGATTCTGAATCTATTTTATTTGTATAAATACACAAAACTAGGTGTCACATTCCCAATATAGCCCGAATTCGTGTGCTAATCATCACGATTTTTTCAAGAATTTTGGTCCGAAAAAAAGTTCTCCAAAAACTTGCTCAAAACGATTCTGAATGTATTTTATTTGTATAAATACACAAAACGAGGTGTCGCATTCCCAAAAAAGCCCGAATTCATGTGCTAATTATCACGGTTTTTACAAAATTTTGGTCAGAAAAAAAGTTCTCCAAAAAATTGCTCAGAACGATTCTTTGTGTATATTATGTTGTATAAATACACAAAAGCGAGGTATCACATTCCCAATATAGCCCGAATTCAGTGTGCATTGGTTTTTACAAAATTTTGGTTTCAAAAAAAGTTCTCCAAAAAATTGTTCAAAACGATTCTGAGTGTATTTTATGTTGTATAAAGACACAAAACGAAGTATCACATTCCCATAAAGCCCGAATTCGTGTGCTAATCATCACGATTTTTACAAAATTTTCGCCCAAAAAAAGTTCTCCAAAAAATTGTTCAAAACGATTCTGAATCTATTGTGTTTGTATAAATACACAAAACTAGATATCACATTCGAAATAAAGCCCGAATTCGTGTGCTAATCATCACGATTTTTAAAAAAAATTTTGGTTCGAAAAAAGTTCTCTAAAAAGCTGGCTCAAAAGCGATTACGAATGTATTTATTTGTATAAATACACAAAAGCGAGGTGTCGCATTCCCAAAAAAGCCCGAATTCGTGTGCTAATTATCACGGTTTTTACAAAATTTTGGTAAAAAAAAAGTTCTCCAAAAAATTGCTCGAAAGCGATTACGAGTGTATTTTTATGTTGCATAAATACACAAAAAGAGGTATCACATTCCCAATATAGCCGAATTCGTGTGCTAATCATCACGGTTTTTTCAAAATTTTGGTCCCAAAAAATGTTCTCCCAAAAAATTGTTCAAAACGATTCGAATGTATTTTATTTGTATAAATATACAAAACGAGGTGTCGCATTCCCAAAAAAAGTCCGAATTTGTGTGCTAAACATCAATGTTTTTACAAAACTTTGGTCCGAAAAAAAAGTTCTCCAAAAAACTTGCTCAAAACGATTACGAATGTATTTTATTTGTATAAATATACAAAACGACGTGTCGCATTCCCAAAAAAGTCCGAATTCGTGTGCTAAAAATCACGGTTTTTACAAAATTTTTGGTCCGAAAAAAAGTTCTCAAAAACCTTGCTCAAAAACGATTTACGAATGTATTTTATTTGTATAAATATACAAAATAGAGGTGTCGCATTCCCAAAAAAGCCCGAATTCGTGTGCTAATTATCACGGTTTTTACAAAATTTTGGCCCCAAAAAAAGTTCTCCAAAAACTTGCACAAAACGTTTCGAATGTCTTTTACTTTTATAAATACACAAAAGCGAGGTGTCGCATTCCCAAAAAAGCCCGAATTCGTGTGCTAATCATCACGGTTTATACAAAATTTTGGTCGGGAAAAAAATGTTCTCCAAAAAATTGCTCGGAACGATTCAGAGTGTATTTTTATGTTGTATAAATACACAAAAGCGAGGTATCACATTCCCAATATAGCCGAATTCGTGTGCTAATCATCACGGTTTTTACAAAATTTTGGTCGGGAAAAAAGGTTCTCCAAAAAAATTGCTCGGAACGATTCGAGTGTATTTTTATGTTGCATAAATACACAAAACGAGGTATCACATTCCCAATATAGCCGAATTCGTGTGCTAATCATCACAGCTTTTTACAAAATTTTGGTTCCAAAAAAAGTTCTCCAAAAAATTGTTCAAAACGATTCTGAATGTATTTTATTTGTATAAATATACAAAACGAGGTGTCGCATTCCCAAAAAAGTCCGAATTCGTGTGCTAAACATCACGGTTTTTACAAAATTTTGGTCCGGAAAAGAAGTTCTCCAAAAACTTGCTCAAAACGATTCTGAATGTATTTTATTTGTATAAATATCCAAAACAAGGTGTCGCATTCCCAAAAAACCCGAATTCGTGTGCTAATTATCACGGTTTTTACAAAAATTTTGGTCCGAAAAAAAAGTTCTCCAAAAAATTGCTCTAAACGATTCTGAGTGTATTTTATGTTGTATAAATACACAAAACGAGGTATCACATTCCCAATATAGCCGAATTCGTGTGCTAATCATCACAGTTTTTACAAAATTTTGGATTCAAAAAAAGTTCTCCAAAAAATTATTCAAAACAATTCTGAATATATTTTATGTTGTATAAATACAAAAAACGAGGTATCACATTCTCATAAAGCCCGAATTCGTGTGCTAATCATCACGATTTTTACAAAATTTTGGCCCGAAAAAAAGTTCTCCAAAAACTTGCACAAAACGTTTCTGAATGTCTTTTACTTTTATAAATACACAAAACGAGGTGTCGCATTCCCAAAAAAGCCCGAATTCGTGTGCTAATCATCACGGTTTATACAAAATTTTGGTCAGAAAAAATGTTCTCCAAAAAATTGCTCAGAACGATTCTGAGTGTATTTTATGTTGTATAAATACACAAAACGAGGTATCACATTCCCAATATAGCCGAATTCGTGAGCTAATCATCACGGTTTTTACAAAATTTTGGTCGGGAAAAAAGGTTCTCCAAAAAATTGCTCAGAACGATTCTGAGTGTATTTTATGTTGCATAAATACACAAAACGAGGTATCACATTCCCAATATAGCCGAATTCGTGTGCTAATCATCACAGTTTTTACAAAATTTTGGTTCCAAAAAAAGTTCTCCAAAAAATTGTTCAAAACGATTCTGAATGTATTTTATTTGTATAAATATACAAAACGAGGTGTCGCATTCCAAAAAAAGTCCGAATTCGTGTGCTAAACATCACGGTTTTTACAAAATTTTGGTCCGGAAAAGAAGTTCTCCAAAAACTTGCTCAAAACGATTCTGAATGTATTTTATTTGTATAAATATCCAAAACAAGGTGTCGCATTCCCAAAAAACCCGAATTCGTGTGCTAATTATCACGGTTTTTACAAAAATTTTGGTCAGGAAAAAAAGTTCTCCAAAAAATTGCTCTGAACGATTCTGAGTGTATTTTATGTTGTATAAATACACAAAACGAGGTATCACATTCCCAATATAGCCGAATTCGTGTGCTAATCATCACGGTTTTTACAAAATTTTGGTTTCAAAAAAAGTTCTCCAAAAAATTATTCAAAACAATTCTGAATATATTTTATGTTGTATAAATACAAAAAACGAGGTATCACATTCTCATAAAGCCCGAATTCGTGTGCTAATCATCACGATTTTTACAAAATTTTGGCCCGAAAAAAAGTTCTCCAAAAACTTGCTCAAAACGTTTCTGAATGTATTTTATTTGTATAAATACACAAAACAAGGTGTCGCATTCCAAAAAAAGCCCGAATTCGTGTGCCAATCATCACTATTTTTACAAAATTTTGGCCCGAAAAAAAGTTCTCCAAAAACTTGCTCAAAACGATTCTGAATGTATTTTATTTGTATAAATACACAAAACGAGCGGTCGCATTCCCAAAAAAGCCCGAATTCTTGTGCTAATCATCACGGTTTTTACAAAATTTTGGTCAGAAAAAATGTTCTCCAAAAAATTGCTCAGAACGATTCTGAGTGTATTTTATGTTGCATAAATACACAAAACGAGGTATCACATTCCCAATATAGCCGAATTCGTGTGCTACTCATCACGGTTTTTTCAAAATTTTGGTCCCAAAAAAAGTTCTCCAAAAAATTGCTCAAAACGATTCTGAATGTATTTTATGTTGTATAAATACACAAAACGAAGTATCACATTCCCATAAAGCCCGAATTCGTGTGCTAATCATCACGATTTTTACAAAATTTTCGCCCGAAAAAAAGTTCTCCTAAAAATTGTTCAAAACGATTCTGAATCTATTGTATTTGTATAAATATACAAAACAGGGTGTCGCATTCCCAAAAAAGCCCGAATTCGTGTGCTAATTATCACGGTTTTTACAAAATTTTGGCCCGAAAAAAAGTTGTCCAAAAACTTGCACAAAACGTTTCTGAATGCATTTTACTTTTATAAATACACAAAATGAGGTGTCGCATTCCCAAAAAAGCCCGAATTCGTGTGCTAATCATCACTATTTTTACAAAATTTTTGGCCCGAAAAAAAGTTCTCCAAAAACTTGCTCAAAACGTTTCTGAATGTATTTTATTTTTATAAATACAAAAACGAGGTGTCGCATTCCCAAAAAAGCCCGAATTCGTGTGCTAATCATCACAATTTTTACAAAATTTTGGCCCGAAAAAAAGTTCTCCAAAAACTTGCACAAAACGATTCTGAATGTATTTTATTTGTATAAATATACAAAACGAGCGGTCGCATTCCCAAAAAAGCCCGAATTCTTGTGCTAATCATCACGGTTTTTACAAAATTTTGGTCAGAAAAAATGTTCTCCAAAAAATTGCTCAGAACGATTCTGAGTGTATTTTATGTTGTATAAATACCCAAAACGAGGTATCACATTCCCAATATAGCCGAATTCGTGTGCTAATCATCACGGTTTTTAAAAAATTTTGGTCAGAAAAAAAGTTCTCCAAAAAATTGCTCCAAACGATTCTGAGTGTATTTTATGTTGCATAAATACACAAAACGAGGTATCACATTCCCAATATAGCCGAATTCGTGTGCTAATCATCACGGTTTTTTCAAAATTTTGGTCCCAAAAAAAGTTCTCCAAAAAATTGTTCAAAACGATTCTGAATGTATTTTATGTTGTATAAATACACAAAACGAAGTATCACATTCCCATAAAGCCCGAATTCGTGTGCTAATCATCACGATTTTTAAAAAATTTTCGCCCAAA
The DNA here is from genome assembly GCA_028651295.1 of Catharanthus roseus. Taxonomy (NCBI): domain Eukaryota; kingdom Viridiplantae; phylum Streptophyta; class Magnoliopsida; order Gentianales; family Apocynaceae; genus Catharanthus; species Catharanthus roseus. The sequence goes on from JAPQWS010000054.1 coordinate 17,334,685, forward strand.
AAAAAGTTCTCCAAAAAATTGTTCAAAACGATTCTGAATCTATTGTATTTGTATAAATACACAAAACGAGGTATCACATTCCCAATAAAGCCCGAATTCGTGTGCTAATCATCACGATTTTTATAAAATTTTGGCCCGAAAAAAATTTCTCCAAAAACTTGCTCAAAACGTTTCTGAATGTATTTTATTTGTATAAATACACAAAACGAGGTGTCGCATTCCCAAAAAAGCCCGAATTCGTGTGCTAATCATCACTATTTTTACTAAATTTTGGCCCGAAAAAAAGTTCTCCAAAAACTTGCTCAAACGATTCTGAATGTATTTTATTTGTATAAATACACAAAACGAGCGGTCGCATTCCCGAAAAAGCCCGAATTCTTGTGCTAATCATCACGGTTTCTATAAAATTTTGGTCAGAAAAAATGTTCTCCAAAAAATTGCTCAGAACGATTCTGAGTGTATTTTATGTTGTATAAATACCCAAAACGAGGTATCACATTCCCAATATAGCCGAATTCGTGTGCTAATCATCACGGTTTTTACAAAATTTTGGTCAGAAAAAAAGTTCTCCAAAAAATTGCTCCGAACGATTCTGAGTAATTTTATGTTGCATAAATACACAAAACGAGGTATCACATTCCCAATATAGCCGAATTCGTGTGCTACTCATCACGGTTTTTTCAAAATTTTGGTCCCAAAAAAAGTTCTCCAAAAAATTGCTCAAAACGATTACGAATGTATTTTTATGTTGTATAAATACACAAAACGAAGTATCACATTCCCATAAAGCCCGAATTCGTGTGCTAATCATCACGATTTTTACAAAATTTTCGCCCGAAAAAAAGTTCTCCTAAAAATTGTTCAAAACGATTCTGAATCTATTGTATTTGTATAAATATACAAAACAGGGTGTCGCATTCCCAAAAAAGCCCGAATTCGTGTGCTAATTATCACGGTTTTTACAAAATTTTGGCCCGAAAAAAAGTTGACGAAAAACTTGCACAAAACGTTTCTGAATGTATTTTACTTTTATAAATACACAAAACGAGGTGTCGCATTCCCAAAAAAGCCCGAATTCGTGTGCTAATCATCACTATTTTTACAAAATTTTGGACCGAAAAAAAGTTCTCCAAAAACTTGCTCAAAACGTTTCCGAATGTATTTTATTTGTATAAATACAAAAAACGAGGTGTCGCATTCCCAAAAAAGCCCGAATTCGTGTGCTAATCATCACTATTTTTACAAAATTTTGGCCCGAAAAAAAGTTCTCCAAAAACTTGCACAAAACGATTCTGAATGTATTTTATTTGTATAAATACACAAAACGAGCGGTCGCATTCCCAAAAAAGCCCGAATTCTTGTGCTAATCATCACGGTTTTTACAAAATTTTGGTCAGAAAAAATGTTCTCCAAAAAATGGCTCAGAACGATTCTGAGTGTATTTTATGTTGTATAAATACCCAAAACGAGGTATCACATTCCCAATACAGCCGAATTCGTGTGCTAATCATCACGGTTTTTAAAAAATTTTGGTCAGAAAAAAAGTTCTCCAAAAAATTGCTCCAAACGATTCTGAGTGTATTTTATGTTGCATAAATACACAAAACGAGGTATCACATTCCCAATATAGCCGAATTCGTGTGCTAATCATCGCGGTTTTTTCAAAATTTTGGTCCCAAAAAAAGTTCTCCAAAAAATTGTTCAAAACGATTCTGAATGTATTTTATGTTGTATAAATACACAAAACGAAGTATCACATTCCCATAAAGCCCGAATTCGTGTGCTAATCATCACGATTTTAAAAAATTTTCGCCCAAAAAAAGTTCTCCAAAAAATTGTTCAAAACGATTCTGAATCTATTGTATTTGTATAAATACACAAAACGAGGTATCACATTCCCAATAAAGCCCGAATTCGTGTGTTGATCATCACGATTTTTATAAAATTTTGGCCCGAAAAAAAGTTCTCCAAAAACTTGCTCAAAACGTTTATGAATGTATTTTATTTGTATAAATACACAAAACGAGGTGTCGCATTCCCAAAAAAGCCCGAATTCGTGTGCTAATCATCACTATTTTTACAAAATTTTGGCCCAAAAAAAAGTTCTCCAAAAACGTGCTCAAAACGATTCTGAATGTATTTTATTTGTATAAATACACAAAACGAGCGGTCGCATTCCCAAAAAAGCCCGAATTCTTGTGCTAATCATCACGGTTTTTACAAAATTTTGGTCAGAAAAAATGTTCTCCAAAAAATTGCTCAGAACGATTCTGAGTGTATTTTATGTTGTATAAATACCCAAAACGAGGAATCACATTCGAAATATAGCCGAATTCGTGTGCTAGTCATCACGGTTTTTACAAAATTTTGGTCAGAAAAAAAGTTCTCCAAAAAATTGCTCCGAACGATTCTGAGTGTATTTTATGTTGCATAAATACACAAAAAGAGGTATCACATTCCCAATATAGCCGAATTCGTGTGCTAATCATCACGGTTTTTTCAAAATTTTGGTCCCAAAAAAAGTTCTCCAAAAAATTGTTCAAAACGATTCTGAATGTATTTTATTTGTATAAATATACAAAACGAGGTGTCGCATTCCAAAAAAAGTCTGAATTTGTGTGCTAAACATCACTATTTTTACAAAACTTTGGTCCGAAAAAAAGTTCTCCAAAAACTTGCTCAAAACGATTCTGAATGTATTTTATTTGTATAAATATACAAAACGAGGTGTCGCATTCCCAAAAAACTGCGAATTCTTGTGCTAAAAATCACGATTTTTACAAAATTTTGGTCCCAAAAAAAGTTCTCCAAAACCTTGCTCAAAACGATTCTGAATGTATTTTATTTGTATAAATATACAAAACAGGGTGTCGCATTCCCAAAAAAGCCCGAATTCGTGTGCTAATTATCACGGTTTTTACAAAATTTTGGCCCGAAAAAAAGTTGTCCAAAAACTTGCACAAAACGTTTCTGAATGTATTTTACTTTTATAAATACACAAAACGAGGTGTCGCATTCCCAAAAAAGCCCGAATTCCTGTGCTAATCATCACGGTTTTTACAAAATTTTGGTCAGAAAAAAGGTTCTCCAAAAAATTGCTCAGAACGATTCTGAGTGTATTTTATGTTGAATAAATACACAAAACGAGGTATCACATTCCCAATATAGCCGAATTCGTGTGCTAATCATCACAGCTTTTTACAAAATTTTGGTCCCAAAAAAAGTTCTCCAAAAAATTGTTCAAAACGATTCTGAATATATTTTATTTGTATAAAAATACAAAACGAGGTGTCGCATTCCCAAAAAAGTCCGAATTCGTGTGCTAAACATCACGGTTTTTACAAAATTTTGGTCCGGAAAAAAAGTTCTCCAAAAACTTGCTCAAAACGTTTCTGAATGTATTTTATTTGTATAAATATACAAAACGAGGTGTCGCATTCCCAAAAAAGCCCGAATTCGTGTGCTAATCATCACTATTTTTACAAAATTTTGGCCCGAAAAAAAGTTCTCCAAAAACTTGCTCAAAACGATTCTGAATGTATTTTATTTGTATAAATACACAAAACGAGCGGTCGCATTCCCAAAAAAGCCCGAATTCTTGTGCTAATCATCACGGTTTTTACAAAATTTTGGTCAGAAAAAATGTTCTCCAAAAAATTGCTCAGAACGATTCGGAGTGTATTTTATGTTGTATAAATACCCAAAACGAGGAATCACCTTCCAAATATAGCCGAATTCGTGTGCTAGTCATCACGCTTTTTACAAAATTGAGGTCAGAAAAAAAGTTCTCCAAAAAATTGCTCCGAACGATTTTGAGTGTATTTTATGTTGCATAAATACACAAAAAGAGGTATCACATTCCCAATATAGCCGAATTCGTGTGCTAATCATCACGGTTTTTTCAAAATTTTGGTCCCAAAAAAAGTTCTCCAAAAAATTGTTCAAAACGATTCTGAATGTATTTTATTTGTATAAATATACAAAACGAGGTGTCGCATTCCAAAAAAAGTCTGAATTTGTGTGCTAAACATCACTGTTTTTACAAAACTTTGGTCCGAAAAAAAGTTCTCCAAAAACTTGCTCAAAACGATTCTGAATGTATTTTATTTGTATAAATATACAAAACGAGGTGTCGCATTCCCAAAAAAGTCCGAATTCGTGTGCTAAAAATCACGATTTTTACAAAATTTTGGTCCGAAAAAAATTCTCCAAAACCTTGCTCATAACGATTCTGAATATATTTCATTTGTATAAATATACAAAACAGGGTGTCGCATTCCCAAAAAAGCCCGAATTCGTGTGCTAATTATCACGGTTTTTACAAAATTTTGGCCCGAAAAAAAGTTCTCCAAAAACTTGCACAAAACGTTTCTGAATGTATTTTACTTTTATAAATACACAAAATGAGGTGTCGCATTCCCAAAAAAGCCCGAATTCGTGTGCTAATCATCACGGTTTTTACAAAATTTTGGTCAGAAAAAAGGTTCTCCAAAAAATTGCTCAGAACGATTCTGAGTGTATTTATGTTGCATAAATACACAAAACGAGGTATCACATTCCCAATATAGCCGAATTCGTGTGCTAATCATCACGGTTTTTACAAAATTTTGGTCCCAAAAAAAGTTCTCCAAAAAATTGTTCAAAACGATTCTGAATGTATTTTATTTGTATAAATATACAAAACGAGGTGTCGCATTCCCAAAAAAGTCCGAATTCGTGTGCTAAACATCACGGTTTTTACAAAATTTTGGTCCGGAAAAAAAGTCCTCCAAAAACTTGCTCAAAACGATTCCGAATGTATTTTATTTGTATAAATATACTAAACAAGGTGTCGCATTCCCAAAAAAGCCCGAATTCGTGTGCTAATTATCACGGTTTTTACAAAAATTTTGGTCCGAAAAAAAGTTCTCCTAAAAATTGCTCTGAACGATTCTGAGTGTATTTTATGTTGTATAAATACACAAAATGAGGTATCACATTCCCAATATAGCCGAATTCGTGTGCTAATCATCACGGTTTTTACAAAATTTTGGTTTCAAAAAAAGTTCTCCAAAAAATTGTTCAAAACGATTCTGAATATATTTTATGTTGTATAAATACACAAAACGAAGTATAACATTCTCATAAAGCCCGAATTCGTGTGCTAATCATCACGATCTTTAGAAAAAAATTTTGGCCCGAAAAAAAGTTCTCCAAAAACTTGCTCAAAACGTTTCTGAATGTATTTTATTTGTATAAATACACAAAAGAAGATGTCGCATTCCAAAAAAAGCCCGAATTCGTGTGCTAATCATCACTATTTTTACAAAATTTTGGCCCGAAAAAAAGTTCTCCAAAAACTTGCTCAAAACGATTCTGAATGTATTTTATTTGTATAAATACACAAAACGAGCGGTCACATTCCCAAAAAAGCCCGAATTCTTGTGCTAATCATCACGGTTTTTACAAAATTTTGGTCAGAAAAAATGTTCTCCAAAAAGTTGCTCAGAACGATTCTGAGTGTATTTTATGTTGTATAAATACCCAAAACGAGGTATCACATTCCCATTATAGCCGAATTCGTGCATCACGGTTTTTACAAAATTTTGGTCAGAAGAAAAGTTCTCCAAAAAATTGCTCCGAACGATTCTGAGTGTATTTTATGTTGCATAAATACACAAAACGAGGTATCACATTCCCAATATAGCCGAATTCGTGTGCTAATCATCACGGTTTTTTATAAATTTTAGTCCCAAAAAAAGTTCTCCAAAAAATTGTTCAAAACGATTCTGAATGTATTTTATGTTGTATAAATACACAAAACGAAGTATCACATTCCCATAAAGCCCGAATTCGTGTGCTAATCATCACGATTTTTAAAAAATTTTCGCCCAAAAAAAAATTCTCCAAAAAATTGTTCAAAACGATTCTGAATCTATTGTATTTGTATAAATACACAAAACTAGGTATCACATTCCCAATAAAGCCCGAATTCGTGTGCTAATCATCACGATTTTTACAAAAATTTTGGTCCGAAAAAAAGTTCTACAAAAACTTGCTCAAAACGATTCTGAATGTATTTTATTTGTATAAATACACAAAACGAGGTGTCGCATTCCCAAAAAAGTCCGAATTCGTGTGCTAAAAATCACGGTTTTTACAAAATTTTGGTCCGAAAAAAAGTTTTCAAAAACCCTGCTCAAAACGATTCTGAATGTATTTTATTTGTATAAATATACAAAATAGGGTGTCGCATTTCCAAAAATGCCCGAATTCGTGTGCTAATTATCACGGTTTTTACAAAATTTCGGCCCCAAAAAAAGTTCTCCAAAAACTTGCACAAAACGTTTCTTAATGTATTTTACTTTTATAAATACACAAAGCGAGGTGTCGCATTCCAAAAAAAGCCCGAATTCGTGTGCTAATCATCACGGTTTTTACAAAATTTTGGTCAGAAAAAATGTTCTCCAAAAAATTGCTCAGAATGATTCTGAGTGTATTTTTATGTTGTATAAATACACAAAACGAGGTATCACATTCCCAATATAGCCGAATTCGTGTGCTAATCATCACGGTTTTTACAAAATTTTGGTCAGAAAAAAGGTTCTCCAAAAAATTGCTCAAAACGATTCTGAGTGTATTTTATGTTGCATAAATACACAAAACGAGGTATCACATTCCCAATATAGCCGAATTCGTGTGCTAATCATCACGGTTTTTACAAAATTTTGGTTCCAAAAAAAGTACTCCAAAAAATTGTTCAAAACGATTCTGAATGTATTTTATTTGTATAAATATACAAAACGAGGTGTCGCATTCCCAAAAAAGTCCGAATTCGTGTGCTAAACATCACGGTTTTTACAAAATTTTGGTCCGAAAAAAAAGTTCTCCAAAAACTTGCTCAAAACGATTCTGAATGTATTTTATTTGTATAAATATCCAAAACAAGGTGTCGCATTCCCAAAAAACCCGAATTCGTGTGCTAATTATCACGGTTTTTACAAAAATTTTGGTCCGAAAAAAAGTTCTCCAAAAAATTGCTCTGAACGATTCTGAGTGTATTTTATGTTGTATAAATACACAAAACGAGGTATCACATTCCCAATATAGCCGAATTCGTGTGCTAATCATCACGGTTTTTACAAAATTTTGGTTTCCAAAAAAGTTCTCCAAAAAATTGTTCAAAACAATTCTGAATATATTTTATGTTGTATAAATACACAAAACGAAGTATCACATTCTCATAAAGCCCAAATTCGTGTGCCAATCATCACGATTTTTACAAAATTTTGGCCCGAAAAAAAGTTCTCCAAAAACTTGCTCAAAACGTTTCTGAATGTATTTTATTTGTATAAATACATAAAACGAGGTGTCGCATTCCCAAAAAAGCCCGAATTCGTGTGCTAATCATCACTATTTTTACTAAATTTTGGCCCGAAAAAAAGTTCTCCAAAAACTTGCTCAAAACGATTCTGAATGTATTTTATTTGTATAAATACACAAAACGAGCGGTCGCATTCCCAAAAAAGCCCGAATTCTTGTGCTAATCATCACGGTTTTTACAAAATTTTGGTCAGAAAAAATGTTCTCCAAAAAATTGCTCAGAACGATTCTGAGTGTATTTTATGTTGTATAAATACCCAAAACGAGGTATCACATTCCCAATATAGCCGAATTCGTGCATCACGGTTTTTACAAAATTTTGTTCAGAAAAAAAGTTCTCCAAAAAATTGCTCCGAACGATTCTGAGTGTATTTTATGTTGCATAAATACACAAAACGAGGTATCACATTCCCAATATAGCCGAATTCGTGTGCTACTCATCACGGTTTTTTCAAAATTTTGGTCCCAAAAAAAGTTCTCCAAAAAATTGCTCAAAACGATTCTGAATGTATTTTATGTTGTATAAATACACAAAACGAAGTATCACATTCTCATAAAGCCCGAATTCGTGTGCTAATCATCACGATTTTTACAAAATTTTCGCCCGAAAAAAAGTTCTCCTAAAAATTGTTCAAAACGATTCTGAATCTATTGTATTTGTATAAATATACAAAATAGGGTGTCGCATTCCCAAAAAAGCCCGAATTCGTGTGCTAATTATCACAGTTTTTACAAAATTTTGGCCCGAAAAAAAGTTGTCCAAAAACTTGCACAAAACGTTTCTGAATGTATTTTACTTTTATAAATACACAAAACGAGGTGTCGCATTCCCAAAAAAGCCCGAATTCGTGTGCTAATCATCACTATTTTTACAAAATTTTGGCCCGAAAAAAAGTTCTCCAAAAACTTGCTCAAAACGTTTCTGAATGTATTTTATTTGTATAAATACAAAAAACGAGGTGTCGCATTCCCAAAAAAGCCCGAATTCGTGTGCTAATCATCACTATTTTTACAAAATTTTGGCCCGAAAAAAAGTTCTCCAAAAACTTGGACAAAACGATTCTGAATGTATTTTATTTGCATAAATACACAAAACGAGCGGTCGCATTCCCAAAAAAGCCCGAATTCTTGTGCTAATCATCACGGTTTTTACAAAATTTTGGTCAGAAAAAATGTTCTCCAAAAAATTGCTCAGAACGATTCCGAGTGTATTTTATGTTGTATAAATACCCAAAACGAGGTATCACATTCCCAATATAGCCGAATTCGTGTGCTAATCATCACGGTTTTTACAAAATTTTGGTCAGAAAAAAAGTTCTCCAAAAAATTGCTCCAAACGATTCTGAGTGTATTTTATGTTGCATAAATACACAAAACGAGGTATCACATTCCCAATATAGCCGAATTCGTGTGCTAATCATCACGGTTTTTTCAAAATTTTGGTCCCAAAAAAAGTTCTCCAAAAAATTGTTCAAAACGATTCTGAATGTATTTTATGTTGTATAAATACACAAAACGAAGTATCACATTCCCATAAAGCCCGAATTCGTGTGCTAATCATCACGATTTTTAAAAAATTTTCGCCCAAAAAAAAGTTTTCCAAAAAATTGTTCAAAACGATTCTGAATCTATTGTATTTGTATAAATACACAAAACGAGGTATCACATTCCCAATAAAGCCCGAATTCGTATGCTAATCATCACGATTTTTATAAAATTTTGGCCCGAAAAAAAGCTCTCCAAAAACTTGCTCAAAACGTTTCTGAATGTATTTTATTTGTATAAATACACAAAACGAGGTGTCGCATTCCCAAAAAAGCCCGAATTCGTGTGCTAATCATCACTATTTTTACAAAATTTTTGCCCGAAAAAAAGTTCTCCAAAAACTTGCTCAAAACGATTCTGAATGTATTTTATTTGTATAAATACACAAAACGAGCGGTCGCATTCCCAAAAAAAGCCCGAATTCTTGTGCTAATCATCACGGTTTTTACAAAATTTTGGTCAGAAAAAATGTTCTCCAAAAAATTGCTCAGAACGATTCTGAGTGTATTTTATGTTGTATAAATACCCAAAACGAGGTATAACATTCCCAATATAGCCGAATTCGTGTGCTAATCATCATGGTTTTTACAAAATTTTGGTCAGAAAAAAAGTTCTCCAAAAAATTGCTCCGAACGATTCTGAGTGTATTTTATGTTGCATAAATACACAAAAAGAGGTATCACATTCCCAATATAGCCGAATTCGTGTGCTAATCATCACGGGTTTTTTCAAAATTTTGGTCCCAAAAAAAAGTTCTCCAAAAAATTGTTCAAAACGATTCTGAATGTATTTTATTTGTATAAATATACAAAACGAGGTGTCGCATTCCAAAAAAAGTCTGAATTTGTGTGCTAAACATCACTGTTTTTACAAAACTTTGGTCCGAAAAAAAGTTCTCCAAAAACTTGCTCAAAACGATTCTGAATGTATTTTATTTGTATAAATATACAAAACGAGGTGTCGCATTCCCAAAAAAGTGCGAATTCTTGTGCTAAAAATCACGATTTTTACAAAATTTTGGTCCCAAAAAAAGTTCACCAAAACCTTGCTCAAAACGATTCTGAATGTATTTTATTTGTATAAATATACAAAACAGGGTGTCGCATTCCCAAAAAAGCCCGAATTCTTGTGCTAATTATCACGGTTTTTACAAAATTTTGGCCAGAAAAAAAGCTGTCCAAAAACTTGCACAAAACGTTTCCGAATGTATTTTACTTTTATAAATACACAAAACGAGGTGTCGCACTCCCAAAAAAGCCCGAATTCGTGTGCTAATCATCACGGTTTTTACAAAATTTTGGTCAGAAAAAAGGTTCTCCAAAAAATTGCTCAGAACGATTCTGAGTATATTTTATGTTGCATAAATACACATAACGAGGTATCACATTCCCAATATAGCCGAATTCGTGTGCTAATCATCACAGTTTTTTACAAAATTTTGGTCCCAAAAAAAGTTCTCCAAAAAATTGTTCAAAACGATTCTTAATGTATTTTATTTGTATAAATATACAAAACGAGGTGTCGCATTCCCAAAAAAGTCCGAATTCGTGTGCTAAACATCACGGTTTTTACAAAATTTTGGTCCGGAAAAAAAGTTCTCCAAAAACTAGCTCAAAACGATTCCGAATGTATTTTATTTGTATAAATATACTAAACAAGGTGTCGCATTCCCAAACAAGTCCGAATTCGTGTGCTAATTATCACGGTTTTTACAAAAATTTTGGTCCGAAAAAAAGTTCTCCAAAAAATTTCTCTGAACGATTCTGAGTGTATTTTATGTTGTATAAATACACAAAACGAGGTAACACATTCCCAATATAGCCGAATTCGTGTGCTAATGATCACGGTTTTTACAAAATTTTGGTTTCAAAAAAAGTTCTCCAAAAAATTGTTCAAAACGATTTTGAATATATTTTATGTTGTATAAATACACAAAACGAAGTATAACATTCTCATAAAGCCCGAATTCGTGTGCTAATCATCACGATTTTTACAAAATTTTGGCCCGAAAAAAAGTTCTCCAAAAACTTGCTCAAAACGTTTCTGAATGTATTTTATTTGTATAAATACACAAAACGAGGTGTCGCATTCCCAAAAAAGCCCGAATTCATGTGCTAATCATCACTATTTTTACAAAATTTTGGCCCGAAAAAAAGTTCTCCAAAAACTTGCTAAAAACGATTCTGAATGTATTTTATTTGTATAAATACACAAAACGAGCGGTCGCATTCCCAAAAAAGCCCGAATTCTTGTGCTAATCATCAAGGTTTTTACAAAATTTTGGTCAGAAAAAATGTTCTTTAAAAAATTGCTCAGAACGATTCTGAGTGTATTTTTTGTTGTATAAATACCCAAAACGAGATATCACATTCCCAATATAGCCGAATTCGTGTGCTAATCATCACGGTTTTTACAAAATTTTGGTCAGAAAAAAAGTTCTCCAAAAAATTGCTCCGAACGATTCTAAGTGTATTTTTTGTTGCATAAATACACAAAACGAGGTATCACATTCCCAATATAGCCGAATTCGTGTGCTACTCATCACGGTTTTTTCAAAATTTTAGTCCCAAAAGAAGTTCTCCAAAAAATTGTTCAAAACAATTCTGAATGTATTTTATGTTGTATAAATACACAAAACGAAGTATCACATTCCCATAAAGCCCGAATTCGTGTGCTAATCATCACGATTTTTAAAAAAATTTCGCCCAAAAAAAAGTTCTCCAAAAAATTGTTCAAAACGATTCTGAATCTATTGTATTTATATAAATACACAAAACGAGGTATCACATTCCCAATAAAGCCCGAATTCGTTTGCTAATCATCACGATTTTTACAAAATTTTGGCCCGAAAAATAGTTCTCCAAAAACTTGCTCAAAACGTTTCTGAATGTATTTTGTTTGTATAAATACACAAAACGAGGAGTCGCATTCCCAAAAAAGTCCGAATTCGTGTGCTAATCATCACGGTTTTTACAAAATTTTGGTCAAAAAAAAGTTCTCCAAAAAATTACTCAGAACGATTCTGAGTGTATTTTATGTTGTATAAATACACAAAACGAGGCATCACATTCTCAATATAGCCGAATTCATATGCTAATCATCACGGTTTTTACAAAATTTTGGTTTCAAAAAATGTTCTCCAAAAAATTGCTCAGAACGATTCTGAGTGTATTTTATGTTGTATAAATACCCAAAACGAGGTATCACATTCCCAATATAGCCGAATTCGTGTGCTAATCATCACGGTTTTTACAAAATTTTGGTCAGAAAAAAAGTTCTCCAAAAAATTGCTCCGAACGATTCTGAGTGTATTTTATGTTGCATAAATACACAAAAAGAGGTATCACATTCCCAATATAGCCGAATTCGTGTGCTAATCATCACGGTTTTTTCAAAATTTTGGTCCCAAAAAAAGTTCTCCAAAAAATTGTTCAAAACGATTCTGAATGTATTTTATTTGTATAAATATACAAAACGAGGTGTCGCATTCCGAAAAAAGTCCGAATTTGTATGCTAAACATCACTGTTTTTACAAAACTTTGGTCCGAAAAAAAGTACTCCAAAAACTTGCTCAAAACGATTCTGAATGTTTTTTATTTGTATAAATATACAAAACGGGGTGTCGCATTCCCAAAAAAGCCCGAATTCGTGTTCTAATTATCACGGTTTTTACAAAATTTTGGCCCAAAAAAAGTTCTTCAAAAACTTGCACAAAACGTTTCTGAATGTATTTTACTTTTATAAATACACAAAACGAGGTGCCGCATTCCGAAAAAAGCCCGAATTCGTGTGCTAAAAATCGCGATTTTTACAAAATTTTGGTCAGAAAAAAGGTTCTCCAAAAAATTGCTCAGAACGATTCTAAGTGTATTTATGTTGCATAAATACACAAAACGAGGTATCACATTCCCAATATAGCCGAATTCGTGTGCTAATCATCACGATTTTTACAAAATTTTGGCCCGAAAAAAAGTTCTCCAAAAACTTGCTCAAAACGTTTCTGAATGTATTTTATTTGTATAAATACACAAAACGAGGTGTCGCATTCCCAAAAAAGTCCGAATTCGTTTGCTAATCATCACGGTTTTTAAAAAATTTTGGTCAGAAAAAAAGTTCTCCAAAAAATTGCTCAGAACGATTCTGAGTGTGTTTTATGTTGTATAAATACACAAAACGAGGTATCACATTCCCAATATAGCCGAATTCGTGTGCTAATCATCACGGTTTTTACAAAATTTTGGTTTCAAAAAAAGTTCTCCAAAAAATTGCTCAGAACGATTCTGAATGTATTTTATTTGTATAAGTATACAAAACGAGGTGTCGCATTCCCAAAGAAGCCCGAATTCGTGTGCTAATTATCACGGCTTTTACAAAATTTTGGTAAAAAAAAAAGTTCTCCAAAAAATTGCTCTGAACGATTCTGAGTGTATTTTACGTTGTATAAATACACAAAACGAGGTATCACATTCCCAATATAGCCGAATTCGTGTGCTAATCATCACGGTTTTTACAAAATTTTGGTTTCAAAAAAAGTTCTCCAAAAAATTGCTCCGAACGATTCTGAGTGTATTTTATGTTGCATAAATACACAAAACGAGGTATCACATTCCCAATATAGCCGAATTCGTGTGCTAATCATCACGGTTTTTTCAAAATTTTGGTCCCAAAAAAGTTCTCCAAAAAATTGTTCAAAACGATTCTGAATGTATTTTATTTGTATAAATATACAAAACGAGGTGTCGCATTCCAGAAAAAGTCCGAATTTGTGTGCTAAACATCACTGTTTTTACAAAACTTTGGTCCGAAAAAAAGTTCTCCAAAAACTTGCTCAAAACGATTCTGAATGTATTTTATTTGTATAAATATACAAAACGAGGTGTCGCATTCCCAAAAAAGTCCGAATTCGTGTGCTAAAAATCACGATTTTTACAAAATTTTGGTCCGAAAAAAAGTTCTCCAAAACCTTGCTCAAAACGATTCTGAATATATTTCATTTGTATAAATATACAAAACAGGGTGTCGCATTCCCAAAAAAGCCCGAATTCGTGTGCTAATTATCACGGTTTTTACAAAATTTTGGCCCGAAAAAAAGTTCTCCAAAAACTTGCACAAAACGTTTCTGAATGTATTTTACTTTTATAAATACACAAAATGAGGTGTCGCATTCCCAAAAAAGCCCGAATTCGTGTGCTAATCATCACGGTTTTTACAAAATTTTGGTCAGAAAAAAGGTTCTCCAAAAAATTGCTCAGAACGATTCTGAGTGTATTTATGTTGCATAAATACACAAAACGAGGTATCACATTCCCAATATAGCCGAATTCGTGTGCTAATCATCACGGTTTTTACAAAATTTTGGTCCCAAAAAAAGTTCTCCTAAAAATTGTTCAAAACGATTCTGAATGTATTTTATTTGTATAAATATACAAAACGAGGTGTCGCATTCCCAAAAAAGTCCGAATTCGTGTGCTAAACATCACGGTTTTTACAAAATTTTGGTCCGGGAAAAAAAGTCCTCCAAAAAACTTGCTCAAAAGCGATTCCGAATGTATTTTATTTGTATAAATATACTAAACAAGGTGTCGCATTCCCAAAAAAGCCCGAATTCGTGTGCTAATTATCACGGTTTTTACAAAAATTTTGGTCCGAAAAAAAGTTCTCCTAAAAATTGCTCTGAACGATTCTGAGTGTATTTTATGTTGTATAAATACACAAAATGAGGTATCACATTCCCAATATAGCCGAATTCGTGTGCTAATCATCACGGTTTTTACAAAATTTTGGTTTCAAAAAAAGTTCTCCAAAAAATTGTTCAAAACGATTCTGAATATATTTTATGTTGTATAAATACACAAAACGAAGTTTAACATTCTCTTAAAGCCCGAATTCGTGTGCATTCATCACGATTTTTACAAAATTTTGGCCCGAAAAAAAGTTCTCCAAAAACTTGCTCAAAACGTTTCTGAATTTTTTTATTTGTATAAATACACAAAACGAGGTGTCGCATTCCCAAAAAAGCCCGAATTCGTGTGCTAATCATCACTATTTTTACAAAATTTTGGCCCGCAAAAAGTTCTCCAAAAACTTGCTCAAAACGATTCTGAATGTATTTTATTTGTATAAATACACAAAACGAGCGGTCGCATTCCCAAAAAAGCCCGAATTCTTGTGCTAATCATCACGGTTTTTACAAAATTTTGGTCAGAAAAAATGTTCTTCAAAAAATTGCTCAGAACGATTACGAGTGTATTTTTATGTTGTATAAATACCCAAAACGAGGTATCACATTCCCAATATAGCCGAATTCGTGTGTTAATCATCACGGTTTTTACAAAATTTTGGTCAGAAAAAAAGTTTTCCAAAAAATTGCTCCGAAGGATTCTGAGTGTATTTTATGTTGCATAAATACACAAAACGAGGTATCACATTCCCAATATAGCCGAATTCGTGTGCTAATCATCACGGTTTTTTCAAAATTTTGGTCCCAAAAAAAGTTCTCCAAAAAATTGTTCAAAACGATTCTGAATGTATTTTATGTTGTATAAATACACAAAACGAAGTATCACATTCCCATAAAGCCCGAATTCGTGTGCTAATCATCACGAATTTTAAAAAATTTTCGCACAAAAAAAAGTTCTCCAAAAAATTATTCAAAACGATTCTGAATCTATTGTATTTTTATAAATACACAAAACGAGGTATCACATTCCCAATAAAGCCCGAATTCGTGTGCTAATCATCACGATTTTTACAAAATTTTGGCCCGAAAAAAAGTTCTCCAAAAACTTGCTCAAAACGTTTCTGAATGTATTTTATTTGTATAAATACACAAAACGAGGTGTCGCATTCCCAAAAAAGTCCGAATTCGTTTGCTAATCATCACGGTTTTTAAAAAATTTTGGTCAGAAAAAAAGTTCTCCAAAAAATTGCTCAGAACGATTCTGAATGTATTTTATGTTGTATAAATACACAAAACGAGGTATCACATTCCCAATATAGCCGAATTCGTGTGCTAATAATCATCACGGTTTTTACAAAATTTTGGTTTCAAAAAAAGTTCTCCAAAAAATTGCTCAGAACGATTCTGAGTGTATTTTATGTTGTATAAATACCCAAAACGAGGTATCACATTCCCAAAATAGCCGAATTCGTGTGCTAATCATCACGGTTTTTACAAAATTTTGGTCAGAAAAAAAGTTCTCCAAAAAATTGCTCAGAACGATTCTGAGTGTATTTTATGTTGTATAAATACACAAAACGAGGTATCACATTCCCAATATAGCCGAATTCGTGTGCTAATCATCATGGTTTTTACAAAATTTTGGTTTCAAAAAAAGTTCTCCAAAAAATTGCTCCGAACGATTCTGAGTGTATTTTATGTTGTATAAATACACAAAACGAGGTATCACATTCCCAATATAGCCGAATTCGTGTGCCAATCATCACGGTTTTTTCAAAATTTTGGTCCCAAAAAAAGTTCTCCAAAAAATTGTTCAAAACGATTGTGAATATATTTTATTTGTATAAGTATACAAAATGAGGTGTCGCATTCCCAAAAAAGTCCAGATTCGTGTGCTAAACATCACTTTGTTTTTATAAAATTTTGGTCCCAAAAAAAGTTCTCCAAAAACTTGCTCAAAACGATTCTGAATGTATTTTATTTGTATAAATATACAAAACGAGGTGTCGCATTCCCAAAAAAGCCCGAATTCGTGTGCTAATTATCACGGTTTTTACAAAAATTTTGGTCCGAAAAAAAGTTCTCCAAAATTGCTCTGAACGATTCAGAGTATATTTTATGTTCTATAAATACACAAAACGAGGTATCACATTCTCAATATAGCCGAATTCGTGTACTAATCATCACGGTTTTTACAAATTTTGGTTTTAAAAAAAAGTTCTCCAAAAAATTGTTCAAAACGATTACGAATGTATTTTTATGTTGTGTAAATACACAAAAGCGAAGTATCACTTTCCCATAAAGCCCGAATTCGTGTGCGAATCATCACGATTTTTACAAAATTTTGGTCCGGAAAAAAAGGTCTCCAAGAAATTGCTCAAAACGATTCTGAATGTATTTTATTTTGTATAAATACGCAGAACGAAGTATCACATTCCCAGTAAATCCCGAATTCGTGTGCTAATCATCACGGTTTTTACAAAATTTTGGTCCGAAAAAAAGTTCTACAAAAAATTGTTCAAAACGATTCTGAATGTATTTTATTTGTATAAATACACAAAACGAGGTATCACATTCCCAATAAAACCCGAATTCGTTTGCTAATAATCACGGTTTTTTCAAAATTTTGGTCAGAAAAAAAGTTCTCCAAAAAATTGCTCAGAACGATTCTGAGTGTATTTTATGTTGTATAAATACCCAAAACGAGGTATCACATTCCCAATATAGCCGAATTCGTGTGCTAATCATCACGGTTTTTACAAAATTTTGGTCAGAAAAAAAGTTCTCCAAAAAATTGCTCCGAACGATTCTGAGTGTATTTTATGTTGCATAAATACACAAAACGAGGTATCACATTCCCAATATAGCCGAATTCGTGTGCTAGTCATCACGGTTTTTTCAGAATTTTGGTCCCAAAAAAAGTTCTCCAAAAAATTGTTCAAAACGATTCTGAATGTATTTTATGTTGTATAAATACACAAAACGAAGTATCACATTCCCATAAAGCCCGAATTCGTGTGCTAATCATCACGATTTTTAAAAAATTTTCGCCCAAAAAAAAGTTCTCCAAAAAATTGTTCAAAACGATTCTGAATCTATTGTATTTTTATAAATACACAAAACGAGGTATCACATTCCCAATAAAGCCCGAATTCGTGTGCTAATCATCACGATTTTTACAAAATTTTGGCCCGAAAAAAAGTTCTCCAAAAACTTGCTCAAAACGTTTCTGAATGTATTTTATTTGTATAAATACACAAAACGAGGTGTCGCATTCCCAAAAAAGTCCGAATTCGTTTGCTAATCATCACGGTTTTTACAAAATTTTGGTCAGAAAAAAAGTTCTCCAAAAAATTGCTCAGAACGATTCTGAATGTATTTTATTTGTATAAATACACAAAACGAGGTATCACATTCCCAATATAGCCGAATTCGTGTGCTAATCATCACGGTTTTTACAAAATTTTTGTTTCAAAAAAAGTTCTCCAAAAAATTGCTCAGAACGATTCTGAGTGTATTTTATGTTGTATAAATACCCAAAACGAGGTATCACATTCCCAATATAGCCGAATTCGTGTACTAATCATCACGGTTTTTACAAAATTTTGGTCAGAAAAAAAGTTCTCCAAAAAATTGCTCAGAACGATTCTGAGTGTATTTTATGTTGTATAAATACACAAAACGAGGTATCACATTCCCAATATAGCCGAATTCGTGTGCTAATCATCACGGTTTTTACAAAATTTTGGTTTCAAAAAAAGTTCTCCAAAAAATTGCTCCGAACGATTCTGAGTGTATTTTATGTTGCATAAATACACAAAACGAGGTATCACATTCCCAATATAGCCGAATTCGTGTGCTAATCATCACGGTTTTTTCAAAATTTTGGTCCCAAAAAAAGTTCTCCAAAAAATTGTTCAAAACGATTCTGAATGTATTTTATGTTGTATAAATACACAAAACGAAGTATCACATTCCCATAAAGCCCGAATTCGTGTGCTAATCATCACGAATTTTAAAAAATTTTCGCCCAAAAAAAAGTTCTCCAAAAAATTGTTCAAAACGATTCTGAATCTATTGTATTTGTATAAATACACAAAACGAGGTATCACATTCCCAATAAAGCCCAAATTCGTGTGCTAATCATCACGATTTTTACAAAATTTTGGCCCGAAAAAAAGTTCTCCAAAAACTTGCTCAAAACGTTTCTGAATGTATTTTATTTGTACAAATACACAAAACGAGGTGTCGCATTCCCAAAAGAGTCCGAATTCGTGTGCTAATCATCACGGTTTTTTTTTAATTTTGGTCAGAAAAAAAAGTTCTCCAAAAAATTGCTCAGAACGATTCTGAGTGTATTTTATGTTGTATAAATACACAAAACGAGGTATCACATTCCCAATATAGCCGAATTCGTGTGCTAATCATCACGGTTTTTACAAAATTTTGGTTTCAAAAAAAGTTCTCCAAAAAATTGTTCAAAACGATTCTGAATGTATTTTATGTTGTATAAATACACAAAACGAAGTATCACATTCCCATAAAGCCCGAATTCGTGTGCTAATCATCACGATTTTTACAAAATTTTCGCCCGAAAAAAAGTTCTTCAAAAAATTGTTCAAAACGATTCTGAATCTATTGTATTTGTATAAATACACAAAACTAGGTATCACATTCCCAATAAAGCCCGAATTCGTGTGCTAAGCATAACGATTTTTACAAAAATTTTGGTCCGAAAAAAAGTTCTCCAAAAACTTGCTCAAAACGATTCTGAATGTATTTTATTTGTATAAATACACAAAACGAGGTGTCGCGTTCCCAAAAAAGCCCGAATTCGTGTGCTAATTATCACGGTTTTTAAAAAAATTTTGGTCCCCAAAAAAAGTTCTCCAAAAAACTTGCTCAAAACGATTCCGAATGTATTTTATTTGTATAAGTATACAAAACGAGGTGTCGCATTCCCAAAGAAGCCCGAATTCGTGTGCTAATTATCACGGCTTTTACAAAATTTTGGTAAAAAAAAAAGTTCTCCAAAAAATTGCTCTGAACGATTCTGAGTGTATTTTACGTTGTATAAATACACAAAACGAGGTATCTCATTCCCAATATAGCCGAATTCGTGTGCTAATCATCACGGTTTTTACAAATTTTTGTTTCAAAAAAAGTTCTCCAAAAAATTGTTCAAAACAATTCTGAATGTATTTTATGTTGTGTAAATACACAAAACGAAGTATCACATTCTCATAAAGCCCGAATTTGTGTGCGAATCATCACGATTTTTACAAAATTTTGGTCCGAAAAAAAGGTCTCCGAGAAATTGCTCAAAACGATTCTGAATGTATTTTATTTTGTATAAATACGCAGAACGAAGTATCACTTCCTAGTAAATCCCGAATTCGTGTGCTAATCATCACGGTTTTTACAAAATTTTGGTCCGAAAAAAAGTTCTCCAAAAAATTGTTCAAAACGATTCTGAATGTATTTTATTTGTATAAATACACAAAACGAGGTATCACATTCCCAATAAAACCCAAATTCGTCTGCTAATCATCACGTTTTTTACAAAATTTTCAGTCCGAAAAAAAGTTCTCCAAAAAAATTGTTTAAAACGATTCTGAATATATTTTATTTGTATAAATATACAAAACGAGGTGTCGCATTCCCAAAAAAGCCCGAATTCGTGTGCTAATCATCACTATTTTTACAAAATTTTGGCCCGAAAAAAAGTTCTCCAAAAACTTGCACAAAACGATTCTGAATGTATTTTATTTGTATAAATACACAAAACGAGGTGTCGCATTCCCAAAAAAGCCCGAATTCGTGTGCTAATCATCACGGTTTTACAAAATTTTGATCAGAAAAAAAGTTCTCCAAAAAATTGCTAAGAACGATTGCGAGTGTATTTTATGTTGTATAAATACACAAAACGAGGTATCACATTCCCAATATAGCCGAATTCATGTGCTAATCATCACGGTTTTTACAAAATTTTGTTCCGAAAAAAAGTTCTCCAAAAAATTTTTCAAAACAATTCTGAATGTATTTTATGTTGTATAAGTATACAAAACGAAGTATCACATTCCCATAAAGCCCGAATACATCACGATTTTTACAAAATTTTGGTCCGGAAAAAAAGGTCTCCAAGAAATTGCTCAAAACGATTCTGAATGTATTTTATTTTGTATAAATACGCAGAACGAAGTATCACATTCCCAGTAAATCCGTAATTCGTGTGCTAATCATCACGGTTTTTACAAAATTTTGGTATGGAAAAAAGTTCTCCAAAAAATTGTTCAAAACGATTCTAAATGTATTTTATGTTGTATAAATACACAAAACGAAGTATCACATTCCCAATAAAGCCCAAATTCGTGTGCTAATCATCACGATTTTTCAAAATTTTGGTCCCAAAAAAAGTTCTCCAAAAAGTTGCTCAGAACGATTCTGAGTGTATTTTATGTTGTATAAATACACAAAACGAGGTATCACATTCCCAATATAGCCGAATTCGTGTGCTAATCATCACGGTTTTTACAAAATTTTGGTTTCAAAAAAAGTTCTCCAAAAAATTGCTCCGAACGATTCTGAGTGTATTTTATGTTGTATAAATACACAAAACGAGGTATCACATTCCCAATATAGCCGAATTCGTGTGCCAATCATCACGGTTTTTTCAAAATTTTGGTCCCAAAAAAAGTTCTCCAAAAAATTGTTCAAAACGATTGTGAATATATTTTATTTGTATAAGTATACAAAATGAGGTGTCGCATTCCCAAAAAAGTCCGAATTCGTGTGCTAAACATCACTGTTTTTATAAAATTTTGGTCCCAAAAAAAGTTCTCCAAAAACTTGCTCAAAACGATTCTGAATGTATTTTATTTGTATAAATATACAAAACGAGGTGTCGCATTCCCAAAAAAGCCCGAATTCGTGTGCTAATTATCACGGTTTTTACAAAAATTTTGGTCCGAAAAAAAGTTCTCCAAAATTGCTCTGAACGATTCAGAGTATATTTTATGTTCTATAAATACACAAAACGAGGTATCACATTCTCAATATAGCCGAATTCGTGTACTAATCATCACGGTTTTTACAAATTTTGGTTTAAAAAAAAGTTCTCCAAAAAATTGTTCAAAACGATTCTGAATGTATTTTATGTTGTGTAAATACACAAAACGAAGTATCACTTTCCCATAAAGCCCGAATTCGTGTGCGAATCATCACGATTTTTACAAAATTTTGGTCCGGAAAAAAAGGTCTCCAAGAAATTGCTCAAAACGATTCTGAATGTATTTTATTTTGTATAAATACGCAGAACGAAGTATCACATTCCCAGTAAATCCCGAATTCGTGTGCTAATCATCACGGTTTTTACAAAATTTCGGTCCGAAAAAAAGTTCTCCAAAAAATTGTTCAAAACGATTCTGAATGTATTTTATTTGTATAAATACACAAAACGAGGTATCACATTCCCAATAAAACCCGAATTCGTTTGCTAATAATCACGGGTTTTTTCAAAATTTTGGTCGAAAAAAAAGTTCTCCAAAAAATTGCTCGAAACGATTACGAGTGTATTTTATGTTGTATAAATACCCAAAACGAGGTATCACATTCCCAATATAGCCGAATTCGTGTGCTAATCATCACGGTTTTTACAAAATTTTGGTCAGAAAAAAAGTTCTCCAAAAAATTGCTCCGAACGATTCCGAGTGTATTTTTATGTTGCATAAATACACAAAACGAGGTATCACATTCCCAATATAGCCGAATTCGTGTGCTAGTCATCACGGTTTTTTTCGAATTTTGGTCCCAAAAAAGTTCTCCAAAAAAATTGTTCAAAACGATTCTGAATGTATTTTATGTTGTATAAATACACAAAAGCGAAGTATCACATTCCCATAAAGCCCGAATTCGTGTGCTAATCATCACGATTTTTTAAAAAATTTTCGCCCAAAAAAAAGTTCTCCAAAAAAATTGTTCAAAACAATTCGAATCTATTGTATTTTTATAAATACACAAAAGCGAGGTATCACATTCCCAATAAAGCCCGAATTCGTGTGCTAATCATCACGATTTTTTACAAAATTTTGGCCCGAAAAAAAGTTCTCCAAAAAACTTGCTCAAAACGTTTCGAATGTATTTTATTTGTATAAATACACAAAAGCGAGGTGTCGCATTCCCAAAAAAGTCCGAATTCGTTTGCTAATCATCACGGTTTTTACAAAATTTTGGTCAGAAAAAAAGTTCTCCAAAAAATTGCTCAGAACGATTCTGAGTGTATTTTATGTTGTATAAATACACAAAACGAGGTATCACATTCCCAATATAGCCGAATTCGTGTGCTAATCATCACGGTTTTTACAAAATTTTTGTTTCAAAAAAAAGTTCTCCAAAAAAATTGCTCGGAACGATTACGAGTGTATTTTTATGTTGTATAAATACCCAAAACGAGGTATCACATTCCCAATATAGCCGAATTCGTGTACTAATCATCACGGTTTTTACAAAATTTTGGTCAGAAAAAAAGTTCTCCAAAAAATTGCTCAGAACGATTCTGAGTGTATTTTATGTTGTATAAATACACAAAAGCGAGGTATCACATTCCCAATATAGCCGAATTCGTGTGCTAATCATCACGGTTTTTACAAAATTTTGGTTTCAAAAAAAGTTCTCCAAAAAATTGCTCGAACGATTACGAGTGTATTTTTATGTTGCATAAATACACAAAACGAGGTATCACATTCCCAATATAGCCGAATTCGTGTGCTAATCATCACGGTTTTTTCAAAATTTTGGTCCCAAAAAAAGTTCTCCAAAAAATTGTTCAAAACGATTCGAATGTATTTTTATGTTGTATAAATACACAAAACGAAGTATCACATTCCCATAAAGCCCGAATTCGTGTGCTAATCATCACGAATTTTAAAAAATTTTCGCCCAAAAAAAAGTTCTCCAAAAAATTGTTCAAAACGATTCTGAATCTATTGTATTTGTATAAATACACAAAACGAGGTATCACATTCCCAATAAAGCCCAAATTCGTGTGCTAATCATCACGATTTTTACAAAATTTTGGCCCGAAAAAAAGTTCTCCAAAAACTTGCTCAAAACGTTTCTGAATGTATTTTATTTGTACAAATACACAAAACGAGGTGTCGCATTCCCAAAAGAGTCCGAATTCGTGTGCTAATCATCACGGTTTTTTTTTAATTTTGGTCAGAAAAAAAAGTTCTCCAAAAAATTGCTCAGAACGATTCTGAGTGTATTTTATGTTGTATAAATACACAAAACGAGGTATCACATTCCCAATATAGCCGAATTCGTGTGCTAATCATCACGGTTTTTACAAAATTTTGGTTTCAAAAAAAGTTCTCCAAAAAATTGTTCAAAACGATTCTG
This sequence comes from Catharanthus roseus, assembly GCA_028651295.1. Taxonomy (NCBI): domain Eukaryota; kingdom Viridiplantae; phylum Streptophyta; class Magnoliopsida; order Gentianales; family Apocynaceae; genus Catharanthus; species Catharanthus roseus. The sequence continues at coordinate 17,358,671 of JAPQWS010000054.1, forward strand.
AATGTATTTTATGTTGTATAAATACACAAAACGAAGTATCACATTCCCATAAAGCCCGAATTCGTGTGCTAATCATCACGATTTTTACAAAATTTTCGCCCGAAAAAAAGTTCTTCAAAAAATTGTTCAAAACGATTCTGAATCTATTGTATTTGTATAAATACACAAAACTAGGTATCACATTCCCAATAAAGCCCGAATTCGTGTGCTAAGCATCACGATTTTTACAAAAATTTTGGTCCGAAAAAAAGTTCTCCAAAAACTTGCTCAAAACGATTCTGAATGTATTTTATTTGTATAAATACACAAAACGAGGTGTCGCGTTCCCAAAAAAGCCCGAATTCGTGTGCTAATTATCACGGTTTTTAAAAAATTTTGGTCCCAAAAAAAGTTCTCCAAAAACTTGCTCAAAACGATTCTGAATGTATTTTATTTGTATAAGTATACAAAACGAGGTGTCGCATTCCCAAAGAAGCCCGAATTCGTGTGCTAATTATCACGGCTTTTACAAAATTTTGGTAAAAAAAAAAGTTCTCCAAAAAATTGCTCTGAACGATTCTGAGTGTATTTTACGTTGTATAAATACACAAAACGAGGTATCTCATTCCCAATATAGCCGAATTCGTGTGCTAATCATCACGGTTTTTACAAATTTTTGTTTCAAAAAAAGTTCTCCAAAAAATTGTTCAAAACAATTCTGAATGTATTTTATGTTGTGTAAATACACAAAACGAAGTATCACATTCTCATAAAGCCCGAATTTGTGTGCGAATCATCACGATTTTTACAAAATTTTGGTCCGAAAAAAAGGTCTCCGAGAAATTGCTCAAAACGATTCTGAATGTATTTTATTTTGTATAAATACGCAGAACGAAGTATCACTTCCTAGTAAATCCCGAATTCGTGTGCTAATCATCACGGTTTTTACAAAATTTTGGTCCGAAAAAAAGTTCTCCAAAAAATTGTTCAAAACGATTCTGAATGTATTTTATTTGTATAAATACACAAAACGAGGTATCACATTCCCAATAAAACCCAAATTCGTCTGCTAATCATCACGTTTTTTACAAAATTTTCGTCCGAAAAAAAGTTCTCCAAAAAATTGTTTAAAACGATTCTGAATATATTTTATTTGTATAAATATACAAAACGAGGTGTCGCATTCCCAAAAAAGCCCGAATTCGTGTGCTAATCATCACTATTTTTACAAAATTTTGGCCCGAAAAAAAGTTCTCCAAAAACTTGCACAAAACGATTCTGAATGTATTTTATTTGTATAAATACACAAAACGAGGTGTCGCATTCCCAAAAAAGCCCGAATTCGTGTGCTAATCATCACGGTTTTACAAAATTTTGATCAGAAAAAAAGTTCTCCAAAAAATTGCTCAGAACGATTCCGAGTGTATTTTATGTTGTATAAATACACAAAACGAGGTATCACATTCCCAATATAGCCGAATTCATGTGCTAATCATCACGGTTTTTACAAAATTTTGTTCCGAAAAAAAGTTCTCCAAAAAATTTTTCAAAACAATTCTGAATGTATTTTATGTTGTATAAGTATACAAAACGAAGTATCACATTCCCATAAAGCCCGAATACATCACGATTTTTACAAAATTTTGGTCCGGAAAAAAAGGTCTCCAAGAAATTGCTCAAAACGATTCTGAATGTATTTTATTTTGTATAAATACGCAGAACGAAGTATCACATTCCCAGTAAATCCGTAATTCGTGTGCTAATCGTCACGGTTTTTACAAAATTTTGGTATGGAAAAAAGTTCTCCAAAAAATTGTTCAAAACGATTCTAAATGTATTTTATGTTGTATAAATACACAAAACGAAGTATCACATTCCCAATAAAGCCCAAATTCGTGTGCTAATCATCACGATTTTTCAAAATTTTGGTCCCAAAAAAAGTTCTCCAAAAAGTTGTTCAAAATGATATAAATGTGTTTTATGCGTATAAATACACAAAACGAAGTATCACTTTCCCAATAAAGCCCAAATTCGTGTGCTGATCATCACGATTTTTACAAAATTTTGGTCCGAAAAAATGTTCTCTAAAAAATTGTTCAAAACGATTCTAAATGTATTTTATGTGTATAAATACACAAAACGAGATATCACATTCTCAATAAAGCCCGAATTCGTGTGCTAATCATCACGATTTTTACAAAATTTTGGTCCGGAAAAAAAGGTCTCCCAGAAATTGCTCAAAACGATTCTGAATGTATTTTATTTTGTATAAATACACAGAACGAAGTATCACATTCCCCGTTAATCCCGAATTCGTGTGTTAATCATCACGGTTTTTACAAAATTTTGGTCCGAAAAAATGTTCTCCAAAAAATTGTTCAAAACGATTATGAATGTATTTTATTTGTAGAAATACACAAAACGAGGTATCACATTCCCAAAAAAGTCCGAATTCGTCTGCTAATCATCACGATTTTTACCAAATTTTTGTCCCAAAAAAAGTTCTCCAAAAAATTGTTTAAAACGATTCTGAATGTATTTTATGTTGTATAAATACACAAAACGAAGTATCACTTTCCCAATAAAGCCCAAATTCGTGTGCTAATCATCACGATTTTTACAAAATTTTGGTCTGAAAAAAAGTTCTCCAAAAAATTGTTGAAAATGATTCTAAATGTGTTTTATGCGTATAAATACACAAAACGAGGTATCACATTCTCAATAAAGCCCGAATTCGTGTGCCAATCATCACGGTTTTTACAAAATTTTGGTCAGAAAAAAAGTTCTGCAAAAAATTGCTCAGAACGATTCTGAGTGTATTTTATGTTGTATAAATACACAAAACGAGGTATCACATTCCCAATATAGCCGAATTCATGTGCTAATCATCACGGTTTTTACAAAATTTTGGTCCGAAAAAAAGTTCTCCAAAAAATTGTTCAAAACGATTCTGAATGTATTTTATGTTGTATAAGTACACAAAACGAAGTATCACATTCCCAATAAAGCCTGAATTCGTGTGCTAATCATCACGGTTTTTACAAAATTTTGGTCCGAAAAAAAGTTCTCCAAAAAATTGTTCAAAACGATTCTGTATGTATTTTATTTGTATAAATACACAAAACGAGGTATCAAATTCCCAATAAAGCCCAAATTCGTGTGCTAATTATCACGATTTTTACAAAATTTTGGTCCACGTTCAATGAATCTAGATTGTGTCCAGATTCGTTGAACGTATACAAAAGGGGAATCAGATTCCATATTGTATTTTCTGGTAGGTTAATAAGTAATTAATTTTATTTAATCGAATAAATGAAATTAATTACTTAATACTCATCCAACCGTTGGATGATTATAGGAATAGACGGACGAGATTAAACTGTCATTAGATGACAGTTAGGATTTTGATATTGACAGCTATAAAAGGTTATGTTAACCTTTTCTTGGTGGCCGTCCTTTATCTGAATAAAGAAAAACAAAACCCTAAACCCTAGAACGGCGATATAGTATCTAGCCTCCTCTCTCCGAAATACGACCGATTACCAGATAGTCAGGATCAGTTCTGAACAGTTTTCAGAACACAGAAGGGGCTAGCATCCCGATCGCTTGTAGAGGAGTTCGTCGAGTGGATACCAGTAGAGGGCGAAGCGTACAAAGCAGCGCCTCCACAACGAACAATCAAAACATTGGGGTAATTTCTATCCAATCGGTTTTTCTAGTATGTGCATATCCTGTTGGTGGATTTCCGTAGTTTTATTTTACTTTGTTTTTGCCTACGGATTCCAACAAAAATTGCTCAAAATGATTCCGAATGTATTTTATTTGTATAAATACACAAAACGAGGTATCACATTCCCAATAAAGCCCGAATTCGTGTGCTAATTATCACGTTTTTTACAAAATTTGGGTCCGAAAAAAGTTCTCCAAAAATTAGCTCAAAACGATTCTGAATTTATTTTATGTTGTATAAATACACAAAACGAGGTATCACATTCCCAATGAAGCCCAAATTCGTGTGCTAATCATCACGTTTTTTACGAAATTCTGATCCAAAAAAAAGGTCTCCAAGAAATGTCTCAAAACGATTTTGAATTTATTTTATTTGTATAAATACACAAAACGCGGTATCACATTCCCAATAAAGCCCGAATTCGTGTGCTAATCATCACGGTTTTTTCAAAACTTTGGTCCGAAAAAAAGTTCTCCAAAAATTTGGTCAAAAGGATTCTGAATTTATTTTATGTTGTATAAATACACAAAACGAGGTATCACATCCCAATAAAGCCCGAGTTCGTGTGCTAATCATCATGTTTTTTACGAAATTCTGGTCCAAAAAAAAAGGTCTCCAAAAAATTGTTCAAAACGATTCTGAATGTATTTTATTTGTATAAATACACAAAACGAGGTATCATATTCCCAATAAAGCCCGAATTCGTGTGCTAATCATCACGGTTTTTACAAAAATTTTGGTCAGAAAAAAAGTTCTCCAAAAAATTGCTCTGAACGATTCTGAGTGTATTTTATGTTGTATAAATACATAAAACGAGGTATCACATTCCCAATATAGCCGAATTCATGTGCTAATCATCACGGTTTTTACAAAATTTTGGTTTCAAAAAAAGTTCTCCAAAAAATTGTTCAAAACGATTCTGAATGTATTTTCTTTGTATAAATACACAAAACGAGGTATCTTTTTCCCAATAAAGCCCGAATTCGTGTGCTAATCATCACGTTTTTTACAAAATTTTGGTCCGAAAAAAAGTTCTTCGAAAAATTGCTCAAAATGATTCTGAATGTATTTTCTTTGTATAAATACACAAAACGAGGTATCTTTTTCCCAATAAAGCCCGAATTCGTGTGCTAATCATCACGTTTTTTACAAAATTTTGGTCCGAAAAAAAGTTCTCCGAAAAATTGCTCAAAACGATTCTGAATGTATTTTATTTGTATAAATACACAAAACGAGGTATCACATTCCCAATAAAGCCCGAATTCGTGTGCTAATCATCACGTTTTTTACAAAATTCTGGTCCGAAAAAAAGTTCTCCAAAAATTGCTCAAAACGATTCTGAATATATTTTATTTGTATAAATATACAAAACGAAGTATCACATTCCCAATAAAGCCCGAATTCGTGCGCTAATCATCACTTTTTTACAAAATTCTGGTCCGAAAAAAAGTTCTCCATAAATTGCTCAAAACGATTCTGAATATATTTTATTTGTATAAATACACAAAACAAGGTATCACATTCCCAAAAAATTGCTACAAACGAATCTTAAATGTTTTTTGGATATAAATTTCTTAAAAAACGTAATGATGAACTCAAATATTTCACCTTTAAAGGACAAGCGAAAATTTTTGCGATGTATCTTTAAAACATTAGAAACCTACCGAGTCATTTTTAGAAATTTTATGGAGACTACTTTTCGAACCAAAATTTTGTATAAAATGTGATAATTAGCACACGAATTTGAGCTTTAAGGGGTTGTAAAACTTTGTCTGGTTTAACTGTACAACTTGAAAAACATTCAGAATCGTTGTAAGCAATTTTATGGAGAACTATTTTTCGAACCTAAATTTTGTGAAAAACGTGATGATTAGCACACGAATTCGGGCATGAACGGAAAAGTGAAATTTTATGCGATTTATCTTTATAACATGACAAATATACAGAATCGTTTTGATCAATTTTAAGGATAACTATTTTCGGACCTTAATTTTGTAAGAAATGTGATAATTAGCACATGAATCGGGCTTCAACTGGAGTGTGAAACTTTGTGCAATATATCTTTGCATAACGCGAAACATACAAAGTCATTTTGAACCATTTTATCATAAACTGTTTTTCGGATCAAAATTTTTAAAAACGTGATAATTAGCATATGGATTCGCCCTTCTATAGACAAGTGAAACACTGTACCGATGTATCTATAGAACATGAAAAACATACATAACCATTTTGAGCAATTTTACGGAGAAATATTTTTCAGACCCAAATTTTGTAAAAAACGTGATGATTAGCCCACGAGTTTGTGCTTCAATAGGCAAGTAAAACACTGTGCGATGTATTTTTACAATATAAGACATATAATGAATCATTTTTAACAGTTTTACAGAGAACTTTTTTTCGGATATAAATATTTTGAAAAATATAATGATGAACTCAAAGATTTTGACTTCAAAGGACAAGTGAACTTTTTGTGATATATCTTTAAAACATGAGAAATATACCGAGTGATTTTGAGCAATTTTATGGAGAACTATTTTTCAGACCAAAATTTTGAATAAAATGTGACGTTTAGCACACGAATTTGGGCTTTAAAGGGATTGATAAACTTTGTCTGGTGTAAATGTATAACTTGAAAAACATTCAGAATCGTTTTAAGCAATTTTATGGAGAACTATTTTTTAGACCTAAATTTTGTGAAAAACGTGATGATTAGCACACAAATTCGGGCTTGAATAGAAAAGTGCAACTTTATGCGATGTATGTATCTTTACAACATGACAAACATACATAATCCTTTTAAGTAATTTTAAGGATAACTATTTTCGGACCTTAATTTTGTGAGAAACGTGATAATTAGCACATGAATCGGGCTTCAACAGTCAAGTCAAACCTTGTGCGATATATCTTTACGTAACGAGAAACATACATAATTATTTTGAACAATTTTATTAGAAACTTTTTTTCGGATATAAATTTTTAAAAAACGTGATAATTAGCACATGGATTCGCCCTTCTATAGACAAGTGAAACGTTGTGATGATGTATCTATAGAATATGAAAAACATACAGAATCGTTTTGAGCAATTTTACGGACAAATATTTTTCGAACCTAAATTTTGTAAAAAAAGTGATGATTTGCCCACAAAGCCGTACTTCAACAGGCAATTGAAACGCTATACGATGTATTTTTACAATATAAGACATAGTGAATCAATTTTAACAGTTTTATAGAGAACTGTTTTCGGATATAAATTTTTAAAAAACGTAATGATGAACTCAAAGATTTCTCCTTCAATGGACAAGGGAAACTTTTTGCAATGTATCTTTAAAACATGAGAAACATACCGAGTCATTTTGAGCAATTTTATAGAGAATTATTTTTCGGACCAAAATTTTGAATAAAATGTGATGATTAACATACGAATTCGAGCTTTAAGGGGAATGTGAAATTTTTCTGGTGTAATTGTACAACTTGAAAAACATTCAGAATCGTTTTAATCAATTTTATGGATAACTATTTTTCTGACCTAAATTTTGTTAAAAACGTGATGATTAGCACATGAATTCGAGCTTGAACGGAAAAGTGAAGCTTTATGTGATTCTTTACAACATGACAAACATACAGAATCGTTTTGAGTAATTTTAAGGATAACTATTTTCGGACCTTAATTTTGTGAGAAATGTGATAATTAGCACATGAATCGAGCTCCAACGGGTAAATCAAACTTTGTGCAATGTATCTTTGCGTAACGAGGAACATACAGAATCATTTTGAACAATTTTATAGGAAATTTTTTTTCGAATCTAAATTTTAAAAAACTTGATAATTAGCACATGGATTCGCCCTTCTATAGACAAGTGAAACACTATGCCGATGTATCTATACAATATGAAAAACATACATAATCGTTTTGAGCAATTTTATGGAGAAATATTTTTCCGACCTATTTTTTTTAAAAAACGTGATGATTAACACACAACTTCGGACTTCAACATGCAAGTGAAACATTGTGCAATGTATCTGTACAACATGGGAAACATAATGAATCATTTTGAGCAATTTTATAGAGAATTGAAACATACAGATTTGGCCTTCAAAGAACAAGTGAAACTTTGTGCGATTATTTTTAAAACATGAGAAACATACAGAATTATTTTGTGCGATTTTATGGAGAACTATTTTTTGGACCAAAATTTTAAAACAAACGTGATGATTAGTATACGAATTCAGGCTTTAACAGGAAAGTGAAATTTTGTCCCATGTATCTATACGATATGAAAAACATACAGAATCGTTTTTAGCAATCTGAAAGATAACTATTTTCGAATCATAATTTTGTAAAAATATGATAATTATCACACGAATTCAGGCTTCAACGGGCTAGTGAAACCTTGCGCAACGTATTTTTACGTAGTGAGAAACATATTGAATCATTTTGAGCAATTTTATAAAAAATATTTTTCCGGACCTATATTTTGAAAAAAAAAAATTGAATAATTAGCACATGGATTCGGCCTTCTACAGACAGGTGAAACATTGTGCCATATATCTACATAACATGAAAAATATACAAAATTGATCTGAGTAATTTTACGTAAAATTATTTTTTGGACCTAAATTTTTTAAAAAACGTAATGATTAGCACATGAATTTATCCTTCAACAGGCAAGTCAAAGGTTGTGCGATGTATCTTTACAACGTGAGAAATATAGTGAATCATTTTGTGCAATTTTACAGAGAACTAATTTTTGGATATAAATTTTTTAAAAATGTAATGATCAACTCAAAGATTTCGCTTTCAAAAGAAACTTTGTGCTTATGTATCTTTAAAACATGAGAAACATACTGAGTCATTTTGAGCAATTTTATAGAGAACTATTTTTCTGACCTAAATTTTGAAATAAATGTGATGATTAGTACACGAATCGGGCTTTAATGGGAATGTGAAACTTTGACTGGTGTATTTATACAACATGAAAAACATTCAGAATCGTTTTAAATAATTTTGTAGAGAACTTTTTTTGACCTAAATTTTGTAAAAATCGTGATGAGCAGCACATGAATTCAGGCTTTAATGGAAAAGCAAAAACATTATGCTCAAAACGGTTTTGTATATTTTCATGTTGTATAGATACATCGGCACAATATTTCAGTTGTCTGTAGAAGGCCGAATCTGTATGCTAATTATTACTTTTTTTTAAAATTTAGATCCGAAAAAAATTTCTTATAAAACTATCCAAAATGATTCTATATGTTTCACATTACATAAAGATACATCACACAAGGATTGACTTGCTCGTTGAAGCAGAATTCATGTGTTGATTATCACGTTCCTCATAAAATTAAGGTTCGAAAATAGTTATCCTTATAATTGCTCAAAATGATTCTGTAAGTCTGTCATGTTGTAAAAATACATCACATAATGTTTCACTTTTCTGTTAAAGCCTGAATTCATATGCTAATCATCACGGCTTTTACAAAATTTTGGTCCTTAAACAATTTATCCAACAAATTGCCTAAAACGATACTGAATGTTTGTCATATTATATAAATACACCAGAAAAAGTTTCATATTCACATTAAAGCACGAATTCGTGTGCTAATCATCACATTTTTTTAAAAATTTTGATCCAAAAAATAGTTCTCCACAAAATTCATCAAAATAATTATGTATGTTTCTCATGTTTTAAAAATAATAGCACAAAGTTTCACTAGTCTTTTGAAGGCCAAATCTGTGTTAATCTCACGTTTTTTAAACAATATTTGTCAAAAAAATAGTCCTCCGTAAAATTGCTCAAAACGATTCTATATATTTTCATGTTGTATAGATACATCGGCACAATGTTTCACTTCTCTGTAGAAGGCCGAATCTGTGTGCTAATTATCACATTTTTCTCAAAATTTAGATCCGAAAAAAAGTTTCTCATAGAACTATTCAAAACGATTATGTATTGTTTCTCATTACATAAAGATACATCGCACAAGATTTGATTTGTTTGTTGAAGCCTGAATTCATGTGCTGATTATCAAGTTCCTCACAAAGTTAAGGTTCGAAAATAGTTATCCTTAAAATTGCTCAAACGATTCTGTATGTCTATCATGTTGTAAAAATACATCACATAATGTTTCACTTTTCCGTTAAAACTCGAATTCGTATGCTAATCATCACGTTTTTTACAAAATTTAGGTCCCAAAATAATTTCTCTAACAAATGCCTAAAATGATTCTGAATGTTTGTCATATTATATGAATACACCAGAGAAAGTTTCACACTCGCATTAAAGTCCGAATTTGTATGCTACTCATCACGTTTTTTTCAAAATTTAGGTCCGAAAAATAGTTCTCCACAAAATTGCTCAAATTGACTCGGTATGTTTCTCATGTTTTAAAAATAATCGCACAAATTTGCACTTGTCCTTTGAAGGCCGAATCTGTGAGTTAATCATTAAGTTTTTTACAAAATTAATGTCTGCAAAACAATTCTCTATAAAATTGCTCAAAATAATTCACTATGTTTCTAATGTTGTAAAGATACATCGTACAACGTTTTACTTGCGTATTGAAGCCCGAATTCGTGTGCTAATCATCACATTTTTTACAAAATTTAGGTCCGAAAAATATTTCTCCTAAAATTGCTCAAAATAATTCTGTATATTTTTAATGTTGTATAGATATATGATACAATGTTTCACTTTTCTTTTAGAAGGCCGAATTCGTGCGCTAGTTATCACTTTTTTTTTCAAAATTTAGGTGCGAAAAATTTTTTTTCATAAAATTGCTCAAAATGATTCAATATATTTCTCATTACGTAAAGATACATTGCACAGTGTTGACTTGCCTGTTGAAGCCCGAATTCGTGTGCTAATTATAATGTTTTTACAAAATTATGGTCCGAAAATAGTTATCTTTTAAATTGATAAAAACGATTCTGTATATTTTTCATGTTGTATAGATACATCAGACAAAGTTTCACTTTCCTGTTAAAACCCGAACTCGTGTGCTAATCCTCACTTTTTAAAAAAAAATTTGATCCAAAATATAGTTCTCCATAAAATTGCTCAAAATAATTTTATATGTTTCTCATATTTTAAAAATAATCGCACAAAGTTTCACTTGTTCTTTGAAAGCCAGATCTATGAGTTAATCATTAAGTTTTTTACAAAATTTATGTCCGCAAAACAATTCTCTATAAACTGCTCAAAATGATTCACTATGTTTCTCATGTTGTAAGAGATACATCGCACTACGTTTCACCTTCGTGTTGAAGCCCGAATTCGTATATTAATCATCACGTTTTTTAAACAATTTTTGTCAGAAAAATAGTCCTCTGTAAAATTGCTTAAAACAATTATGTATATTTTTCATGTTGTATAAATACATCGGCACAATGTTTCACTTGTTTGTAGAAGGCCGAATTTTTTTGAAATTTAGATCCGAAAAAAACTTTCTCATAAAACTGTTCAAAACGATTATGTATGTTTCTCAAAAATACGTAAAGATACATTATACAAGGTTTGATTTGCCCGTTGAAGCCCAAATTCATGTGTTAATTATCATGTTCATCACAAAATTAAGGTCCGAAAACAGTTATCCTTAGAATTATTCAAAATGATTTTGTATGCCTGTCATGTTTTAAAGATACATCGCATAATATTTCACTTTTCTGTTAAAGCCCAAATTCGTATGCTAATCATCACGTTTTTTTTACAAAATTTAGGCCACAAAACAATTTCTCCAATAAATTGCCTAAAGTTTCAAACGATATAACAAACGATTCTGAACGTTTGTTATATCGTATAAATACACCAAACAAAGTTTCACATTCCCATTAAAGTCCGAATTCGTGTGCTAATCATCATGTATTTTTAAAAATTTTGGTCCAAAAAATAGTTCTCCACAAAATTGCTCAAAATAATTTTGTATGTTTATCATGTTTTAAAAATAACCGCACAAAGTTTCATTTATCCTTTGAAGGTCGAATCTGTGAGTTAATCATTAAGTTTTTTACAAAATTTATGTCCCCGAAACAATAATAGTTTATGGCTATTTTCAGAAGAACAAAAATAGTTTATGGCTATTTTTAGAAGAACAAAATAGTTTATGGTTAGAAAAGATAAAATAAAAGTTCATGCCTATTTTCAGAAGAACAAAAGTAGTTAATGGTTATTTTTAACTAATTTTTCTTTTTTCTTCTAATGTGTATTCTATTTTGTAAAATTTATTAATAAATTTAAGAAAATTAATTATGAATATACATGTTCTATATACTTGTTGTTCGTTATATGTATAAATTTTAATTTTCTCTAATTATACGCATGAACAATTTTCAGTCATCTAAAAGTGTCCTCCTACCATTTCTCATAACATAATCTGGTCTGTTTATGCATACATAGTGTACTTCTCCGACAAACACATCTCTTCATATTCAACTCAGTCTGCACCAAATGTGTGTAAATACGCATTCCATCGTACATTGTGAATTGTGATAGTGAGATACTTTTTTTCTGCTAAATAAAAGATCATCCATCGATATTAATTGAGCCAAGGCCATTACAATCAAAGAAATAGTCCAAATCTAATTCGAATTTAAAGGTAAACTCTCTATCTATATAGAATTGAGGAAGAAATTATCGCCGCATATGGAATCATAAAAAAATCTACATTGAGAGAAATCCATTATGAATTATGATAAAAAAAATGAGCGAGGAAACAAAAAAGAAAAGAGAGAAAGGGAGCACTGGCCAAGATTCAACCGTGGGGCCAGAATCTTTGGTTGAATCTGGCCCGTAGCAAGGAAGAAAAAAATACTTTAAAATTATTTATATATATTTAAAAAAATAAAATATATTTATAATTATTTTTTTAATTATTATAAAAATAAATATTACAGAAAAAATATATTAGACGGGCCGAACCATATTAATATTGCATATCTAAGTTCACACTAGCCGCGTGATGAAAACATGCCGTTGTCGTTTGTATAAGCAAGAATTGGCGCTACCAACAAACTCTTTGACTTCTCAGAAGGCCCAAAAAAAGAGCTTAATCCGTCGTCGTCCTGCTTCCCGCCTTCACATGCAAAATTCCCCACTTTTTTTTTTTTCTTCTCTTTCTTACCCTTAAATTATTAAAGTTGATTTTTTTGACTAATGTGTGGCAAAAGCCTTGGTGGGACTTCCCAAATTTAAACGCATCCCCACAATTTATTTTTTATTTATTTTTCTTTTTTTTCGCTTTTTTCATTCATTAAAGATCGCTATCCCATTTTATAGTAGTTTTTAATTTAACTAAATATTAAAAATTTTATTCTTTACTATTATTACTTTTAAAATGCAAATTATACTTTAAAAATACGTATATAACATTCTCTTTATAATATATTATTTTAGTTTATTTTTTAATTGACAAATTTTATTATTCAATGCGAATTTTTTTAATAGTGTATTTAGATTGGTTTTATTCAAAAATATTTTTTTAATTTTAATTATATGTATAATTAAAACACAAAGATTAGTTCTAGGATTTAGTATAATTAGAATATTTTAATGGATTCCATTAGAGAAAAAATAATATTTTTATTTGATCGAGAAAAACGAGGGGGGTTGTTTGGGGGGGGGGGATACTTTTGTAGTTTTGTGTTCTTTGACTCCTAGTAGAATATTATCAAATCCACCGAAGTAGGGGATGGGACCCACTAATGGGGGAAGGTTGATTATTTTTATGATTGATGCAATCTAGGCCGTTGAATGCGTGTTGAAATTCTGATTTTTGGAGGATTTCATTACAGCGTCAAATGAAAGATACCGACCAGGATCACATACAGTTGCTGTAGATCGAGATGGGTGGGGGTGAGGAGACAGGGGGGGGCTGATGAAGTGGATTAAACGGGCTTCTCAGTTAAGTCAAAGCTCTGGAAGTACCTATCATTCATGGCCCAATAAGGCTTGGTTTTGCTAAAATGACAATAATACCCTTTCCAACATTTTCCTTCCTTTTTTTTAGTACCCTTATATAGGTTAAAAATATTCAAATATTATATATTTTATTAATCGTTTCTATTTAATAATTTTTTATAAAGGCCAAAAATATTCTTATAAAGTGACGGTAGGTAATTTCAGACCAATTGTTGTCATGAAATACTTATATGTTATCTTTAGTATAGTTAAAATTGTCCAGCAACTAATTTAAGTACCAATGCGCAACTGAAATGGGTAAAAATTACTCGACATGAGTTCGAGTCAGTTCACGAATCGAATTATTTCGATCAATTCTACTCGTTGATTGGCACTTGAATTACTGGTTAGAAAGTTTTACTCTTATTAAGGATAATATGTGAGTGTCACGAGAAAAAAATGAACTAGAAACCACATACCGTCACGGTATAAGGACTTTTCAACCATTTTAAAAAGTAATGAGTAATATCTTCGAGTGGCAAAATGTAAATTATACTAATTAGAATATTTAAGTATGATAAATAATATTTTTATCACTAAATTACTATTTAAATGTAAAAAATAATTAGTTAAATTCATACAAAAATTTAATTCGAACTCAAAATATATTTTATTTTATTTTATTTTTTACCTTTGTAGAAATATTACATATTGGCTTCAACTTGGGCTTGACCTTTGGGCTTTTAGACAAAGAGTCACTCCCATATACCAAAAACAATGATAAAGACAAAAGTACCCCATAAAGACAAAATTTACCCTCGATCCTCCACGTTGACCCTACTAACTTTCCTTAAAGCCACGATCTCTCCTTCTTTGTCCTCATTCGTCATTTACCCAACCCCTTTTTTGTCAATTCAAATAAAAGCAAGCATTTAGAATTTCCCTTTTTATATGAATAAGCTACGCATAATTTATCGTGTGTTTTGATTATTTATAAATATTTAAGTGACATAAATAATGATAAAAAATAATAAATTTTAAATTGATAAAATATAAAAAAATAAATGTCATTTTTTGTTATATTCAGTAATGAAAATATATTCATTCACTTCTAATCTGCTTAGTATAAATAAGAAAATAATATATAAATTTCAAACTAGAAATAAATTAGAAAAAAATATTTTGAAATTTAGAGGGCTTGCAAAATTTGCGACGTCAAAGTAAATTTAATAATACATTTATAATTAATCGAACACTTTTGAAATTCAATAATAAAGTTAATTTACTTTCAATAAAAAACAAGAAATGTATATTAATTTACTTGTAATTTGTTTGGTCTAGATAAGAAAAAGTAAATATTATTAATTTTTTGTTATAATTATTACGTTTAGAGGTTTGAATCGTGATTTGTAACATCTTTTATAATATTATTCGTAATATTCCTAGTATGATATATATTGTTTATAAAACTTACCAAATAAAAGACATATCCTCAGAAGAAAAGATAAAATCTAAGGGCCAAAGTATTTTAAAACGAAATGTTACAAAACATTATCGGAAATGGTACAAACAGTCTTAGATGCCTTTACATTGTAACCAAACGATATGAGTAAGACTTTTATGTCACGATAATCTCATCTACTTTTTCTTTCTCGTTTTTGTCAAACTAAATTAGAGATTAAATTAAATATATTTAGAAATTTAGACCCATTGTCATTATTTTTCTGTTGTAACTATTATATATGCTTCGCATTTACGTTGTAACCAAACTATATGAATAAGACTTTTACTATTTTGAATTTAGAGGGCTGTTCCGTTATGTCCAACCAAATTAGAGATTAAAGTAAAGTATTAATTTGAAATTTAGAGGGATTTTCATTTTTTTTATAACTTTTACGTATAATATACATCTCAACAACTTTTGCTTTGATGGTTTTTGATAATGCAAAATTTTTCTTGCTGGTTTCGAAGATAGAGAGATTGTCTTTAGTTTTTCGTCATAACTGCTACCCCACCACTTTCATATTGTAACTAAACGATATAAATGACTTGTGTGTTATGATGTACATCTCACGTGTTTTTCCTTTCTCGTTTTTGTCCAACCTAATTAGAGAATAAAGTAAAGTATTATTTTGAAATTTAAAGATATTGTCATTATTTTTCTGTTGTAACTCGTACGTTGTAATACACATCTCAACAACTTTTCCTTTGATGGTTTTTACAATGCAAAATTTTTCTTGCTGGTTTTGAAGATGGAGGGATTGTCTTTACTTTTTCGTTATAACTTTTGGCCCACCACTTTCATATGGTAACTAAACGATATAAATGACTGGTATATTATTGATATACATCTCATCTACTTTTCCGGTTTCGTTTTTGTCCAACCTAATTAGAGATTAAAGTAAAGTATTGTTTTGAAATTTAAAGATACTGTCATTATTTTTCTGTTGTAACTCGTACGTTGTAATACACATCTCAACAACTTTCCTTTGATGGTTTTTATAATGCAAAATTTTTCTTGCTGGTTTTGAAGATGGAGGGATTGTCTTTACTTTTTCGTTATAACTTTTGGCCCACCACTTTCATATGGTAACTAAACGATATAAATGACTGGTACATTATTGATATACATATCATCTACTTTTCCGGTTTCGTTTTTGTCCAACCTAATTAGAGATTAAAGTAAAGTATTATTTTGAAATTTAGAGGGACGGTCATTATTTTTCTGTTATAATTTTTAATAATGCAAAGTTTTTCTTACTCTTTTTTGAAGATGGAGATTCGACCCCTGGTTTGATGATCATAGTCCAAAAAGACCAGTCCCACCTGGCAGCTGACGTGTCCCTCTCCCCTGGTGTTCCCCAACATTTCAAATTTGCCAGATCATCACCCAACAACAATCAAAAAGAGTCAAATCTGTTCCTCTACACCCGGTTCACAGTAAACCGCCTATTCCTCCACGTTTTAACTCTCACGCGCTTAGACACTCGCTATTTCATTGGTTTGTTTACTGTACACCCCAGTTAACCACCTTCTCTCTCTACTACGACGCAAGGGCAAAATATAAAAAAATAAAAGAAGGAAAAACAGAAGTCTTTCCCTCTCATCAGTTTTAGTTTTTTTTTTACTTTCAGTTTCTCTCTCTATAAATTAAACACAATTGAAAGCAATTGCTTCCTTTCTCTCTCCTTCTTCGCAGTATTTTTGACTCTCTTTTTTTCTTTCAAGTTTCTCTCTCTAAAAACACACAGATACACTCATTACTGTGTGTTCTTAAACTACATTTTTTCCATTTCTCCAACGCATCCACCAATACATTTCAGAGAGAAGTAGATACAGATATACTTATACCAAATCGAAACAGCTCCTTCTTCTTCCTCTACTTTCTCTCTCTAGGATTTTTCCCCCCCTTTTTCTTTTTTTTACAGAGCTATAGATACAGATTACTTTGTGTATATAGAAAGAGCACAAGTGATTTTAGAGTTAAAGTGAGGGGGGTGGGAAATGAATCGAATGTAATGGGAGGTGGATTTTCGCAGCTGTTTCCATGTTTCAACCCGGCGGTGAACCGGGCCGAACCGGAGGTGATCTTCACCGCGAGCGAACCGCTGGATGAAACCCTTGGCCATTCATTTTGCTATGTTCGGTCATCAGCGCGTTTTGCTTCCCCTACGCATTCCGATCGCTTCGTTTCGCCATCTCAATCCCTCCGGTTTGACTCTGAACCGGTTCAGAAATCTAGACCGCCCGGTCTGCCTGAAACCGGGTTCCGTGCAATTTCCGGCGCCTCCGTCAGTGCCAATACCTCTACTCCCCGTACTGTCCTCCAACTCGACAATATTTACGACGATGCCCCTGCCAATGCTACTGAAAGTGTTAATACGACTGGCTCTTTTGGTTATGGCACCTGCGTCAAGGGAAGTGTTATAAATGGCTTTGAAAGCACGTCGTCGTTTAGTGCCTTGCCCTTGCAGCCGGTGCCCCGCGGTGGTGCCGGAGCTGAAGCCTCCGGTCCAATGGAGCGGGCGTTTTTCATGTCAGGTCCGATCGAGCGTGGGGCCCTCTCTGGGCCGTTGGATGGTACCGCAGGCTCTGACGGAGGTAACAGAGTGCCATTCTCGGCGCCTTTAGGAGGCATGTATGTGAAAAAGAAGAGGAGGAAGGGCATTTCCGGAATCAAGAAGGCATTTTACCGGAACTTCCCCGAGAAAAAGCGGCCGTGGGTAGTGCCTGTACGAAACTTCGTTGGTGGCCGGAAGGATGTTCCTAGTTGTGCCGCCAGTGAGGTTGAGATTCCTTGTGAGAGTAATCTGCAGTGGGCTTTAGGCAAAGCAGGCGAGGATCGGGTACATGTGGTGATCTCCGAGGAGCATGGGTGGTTATTTGTAGGTATTTATGATGGCTTTAATGGCCCTGATGCCCCGGAATTTTTGATGACTAATTTGTATAAAGCAATGTATAAAGAATTAGAGGGTCTGTTTTGGGACAATGAAGAAACTAGTATTAGTATTGAAGAAGTCAATTTAACTACAGAGAATGGAGCAATTGCGGAAAATTCAAACCTTCCTAATTCAAATCATTCAGTAGAGGGCCGAGCTGGTGAAGTGGGAGAAATAGAAGAACGGATAAATGAATCTAATTTGGAAGAGTCGGGTAGGGGCACGGTCAAGAAGGTTACTTTCCAATCGACAGAGATTGCTGTTCGTAGGAGGAGATTATGGGAATTTTTAGCTGAGGAGGATCCAGAAGACGGGCTTGATCTATCAGGTTCTGATAGGTTTGCATTTTCAGTAGATGATGCAATTAGTGTGAGCAATGCTGGGTCGGCAGTGAGCAGAAGGTCACTGTTGTTATCTAAATTAAAGCATGGATTGTTGATGAAGCATAAGGAGAATCATAGTTTGTTCCCATGGAACTTTGGGTTGGCAGGCAAAGAGAAAGAGGAAGAGGAGGTGGAAGTGGAAGAAAGTAGAGTAGAGGAACTGATTAGCAACAGTGGGAGGAAGCGGAAGATAGGTCCAGTGGATCATGAATTGGTATTAAGAGCAATGTCAAGGGCTCTTGAAGTCACTGAACTAGGTTTCTTGGATATGACTGATAAGGTTCTTGATCGGTATCCAGAGCTTGCTCTGATGGGTTCTTGTTTATTGGTGGCGTTGATGAGAGATGAGGATGTGTATGTGATGAATGTAGGTGATAGTCGGGCAATCGTGGCACAGTACGAGCCTAAGGAACCTGTTTCTAGTACAGACCCAGATGGTCCTGTTGACAGTGGCCTTAATGTGGAAGGTATAGTTGAGGAGTCTGCAGATGCTGGTAATAAGGAGAACAAGGTGATGAATGAAGCTTCGGTTCAGGCTATGAAGTTAACAGCACTACAGTTGTCCACCGATCACAGCACGAGCATTGAGGAAGTAAGTATCCATGGTTTTGCTTCATCAAAATTTGTTACTCTTTGATTACTGAGGAAAACATTTGAATGTCCTTTCGCATTTGAAGTCTCTGATGAACTCAAATTGAAATCACTTGCCTTCTTGTCTTTTATTGGCTGATTTATATAGCTCAGAGGCATATGCTAACTTGTGTCTTACTACATTAGTTGTCAATGTTTTTAAGAATTTGGTTTGCTTCTCCTATGTGTGAAACGACCTTATTTTGCTGTTCTGTATTTTTTCTATAACTAGTTACTAGATGTGGTGAGGAGAAAAAGTGAAATGATGATTCTATTGCTTTTATCTGTGAACTTGTTAATCCTTTTCTATTGTGGTTGTTATTCTATTTCATTTCAATCATGTGGATTTGGCTATATTCTCAAATGATGGCAGGACCTAGGGCTTATTCTCTTGGTGTCTGTTAATTTATGTCAATGTGCTGTGTTTCCTGCTATTACTTTTGGTCAACCCTCATTTTTCAGTATATTTATCTTCAGATGGAGTAGCCTGAATGGATCTAGAGTCATCCCTGAGTTTCTTATGCTCTTATACTTCTCTAGTCATCGTTCCTTGCATGTTTTCGACTTGCCGTATCTTTGATTTATTTGACTCAATTATGATAGTTCCTTGGGTTATCAAAGTTACTTCAGCTGTGTTATTAACCTTTTTTAAGGTGAGTTCGTGAGCATGTTAAGAGTCTTGATCAGCCTATTCATAGCGTTTCCATTTCAAAGATATGGTTGGATTCTGTTGTTCATTTTCCAGAACCTGCAGTGTACGTTGGCTAATGTGCTACTAGTTTAGCACTTATGAACTTGGTTGCTGTGTTGAGTGCATTGCATGAAATGTTTCATTTCCTTTGGATAATTATCTACATGATTTCTGTAATGTCATTGTGAATTGAGTGCTCAAGGTTACTTGTCTTGACATGCTAGAGTTGTAACTTATACCATTTCTATTCTATTTATGAATTAATTCGTTGATAATTTGAAGGGACAGAAAATATATTATTCCTCTGTTTGTGACATCTCAAGGTCGTAAGCAATGCTTTTTACTATCTTTTACCAGGAAGTTATCAGGATAAAGAATGAACACCCTGATGACAGGAATTGTATTGCCAACGGCAGAGTTAAAGGTCGTCTTAAGGTTACCCGTGCGTTTGGAGCTGGTTTTCTTAAACAGGTTTGGATATCAAACCATCTACTCTTTATTTATTTATTTTTTTTTGGTTATTGGACGAAATTATGAACTTTCTTAAATTGCTTCTTGTTTTCGTCAAAATCTTCTGGATGTATAGACACTAACATGTAGTTTTAGATGTTTAGTGCATTCCTACTTTGTTTGGCCTTCAGTTCCGCACTTCCCATCATATTTCCAGGATACCGTATGGGCTTTTGATTTCTATCATGTTCTCACTTCTATTAGCAACATCTCTTCCTGCAAGGACAGGAGAGGATTCTTACACTAGATTATAAGGCACCACTATTTTTGGAATAATGTTTCAATATCTGCTTAGAACCTGTAATGATAGGAGCCTTCCCTAGTTTTCCTTTGCATCATGGTGGAAACATTATCTTAATAGGGCTCTCATACTTGGAGAAATTTTGCTTTCAAGCTTCTTTGCTAATTGCTAGTCTGGCTAATGTTTTAAGATGCTTTTTGATGCAGCCTAAATGGAATGATGCCTTGTTGGAAATGTTTCGGAATGATTACATTGGCACTGCACCATACATATCCTGTACACCTTCTCTTTGTCATCATAAACTCTGTCCCAGAGATCAATTTTTGGTGTTGTCATCTGATGGCTTATATCAGTACTTGAGCAACCAGGAGGTGGTTTCCTGTGTTGAGAATTTCATGGAGAAGTTCCCAGATGGAGACCCTGCTCAGCATCTAATAGAGGAGCTTCTCGTGCGTGCTGCCAGAAAAGCAGGTATGAACTTGCTCATGCAATCTTTACTTCTGCTTATTGATGACGAAGTCTTTCTACAAGTACTCTTTTCTTTTGAAAATTTTAATTTAGACTCAAGAATTAACCACTGAAGTCAGCATCTTAAAAGAAACACTTGTTTTCTTGGGGTTAGGTTCCTTGAGTAATGTCATGAAAGTGAACCAAGAACTTTATTATGGAACTATTGGATTTCTATGCTTATTTGTCTTTTGTCCATTTCATGGACAGCCAGAGTTCTTTTTGTAGGCACATGAGTTTCTAATTTTGTCATTTTGGATTAAATCCATCTCTTTTCTCTGTTCTTAACAATTGAGCTCAGGCATTAGTCACTAATTTTCCTAAAGTTCTGCTCGTAATTTGACTTCTGTTCTCGAGCTAACTTAAGTGGAGGGTCACACATGATTGTTATGACCATTTGGTTTTGTGATGTCCAATCTCCTAGTTTCTTTCAATAATGGAGTCACCTGACCTCTTTCTGAATTCATCTTCAGTAATCCTTTGGGTTGTCTGTTAGCCAAGTAATTATCAATAGCTTCTCCATCACAAGGTGATGTTATTGGTGAATTGCAGTTTTGAATTGCCATTGTTCCCTCTTGATACAAATAGCCTCATATTATGCTTTGTGGTTTTTGTACAAGGTGCATGAAGATCATTTCCCATTGTGTGATAAAACTGGAACCTAATTCTCTACCATCTGCAGGAATGGACTTTCATGATTTGCTGGATATCCCAACAGGCGACCGCAGAAAGTACCATGATGATGTTACTGTTATGGTGATATCGCTCGAAGGAAGGATTTGGAAGTCATCAGGGAAATACCCCTGAATATCATCATCTTTTCTGTATAATATTGAAGGATGCTGGGGAGTGGCTGGGCTGAGCTGAGCTGGGAAAACCGCAAGAAGTTACAAAGGATGGTTAGAGAGATATTTATTGGCTTAAGTAATGGGAAAAAAAATAGGATTTTGTTAAAGGATAGAAGAAATTTTTGTAGTTGGGAACTCTGGAAAGTGATTTTAGGATGGGGAAAAAGAAAAAACAGATTTTTTTTTCTTTTTCTTCTTCTTATTTTCCTTTCTTCCCCTTTTGTTTTATTTTCTTTTTAAGTTTTGCATAGATGGATGATTTTTTTCATTCATTTGTGAATTTTTTTTTCTTCCTTCTTTGCTTTTTTACCTGGAAAAAAAGCTATCTGTAATATGGTGGTTTGGGTGGGGGGGGTGGGGGGGGTTGGGGGGGGTAGAACAGTCTTTTAGACATCCGCAATAGTGAAATGGCGAGAATGTGTAATTTTGGAGGTGGGTTTCCATTTTACCACCTAATGCGGCTTATAAAAAATAGAGATAATTTTCACCAAAATGCTGTGTAGAATTTTTTTTTTTTTTGTTTTTTCCTGAAATTGCCATTGAAAATTTATGGGGTGGGGTGGGGTGGGGTGGTTACTTGATTATTTTGAAATCTTTTTAAGTTGTTGAAGAAAAAAATATTTAGGAGTTAATATGATAAATAAGTTAAAGAACAATGGATTTCAGAAGAGTGAAGCTAAATAATTAAACATTTAGCCATTTTTAATGATAAAGAAGGGTAAAAAGGTCATTTCAAGTGAGGTATGCTTGTGCGATGTAGCCATTTTTAATGATAAAGAAGGGGTAAAAAGGTCATTTCAAGTGAGGTATACTTGTGCGATAGAAGATAAGAAGTATTTTTTTTTCTTGTATTTTCAATTTTGTCCTCTATTGAGTAATGCTTGAGTCACAACCGTTAAGAGTAAGGGCATTATATGGCCCTTTCGGCCAAGGAGTAGTACTAGGAGAGGTAGACAAGTTGAAGCCTTCAACGATTCTTCAGCCTACCACTTTTCTTTTTTAAGATTGAGCTCTATGATCGATTCACTCGAAAGGCATACCTCAACAGAATCATTTTATTATTTCTGCTAATGATTCTAACCAAAATCGATTTTTGGGGCGTTCTCAATGATTATACTTAGCCACATCTTTATTCATTTTAGAACGGGAGTTTAAGATGAATAATTTATACTTTAGTACACACTCTATTCATATTAATCTCTGCTTGCATTAGATCGGCCTTTTGTAGGGGCAATAAAACCCATTTTGAAGGGTGAAAACTTCAAAATGAAATGAAAAAGACAAGAATTCATGTGAATTTTTATAGTCTCTATCTTGAAAACAATAATAAACTAATTACAAATATTAGGGTTCTTGACTAATTTTCTCATGCTGCAATAGGTGTAGCAGCAGTTCTTGATTGAACCCATGAAACAACATCATCTCTAGTTGCCACAAAAAGACCTGGATTCTCCTCACTCATTCTAAATGGTGCTGCAAGTTTCTCTACATGTGAAGCAAAGGCACTTCCCAATCCTTGAGAAAACTTATGAGTTCCTGCTCCTGTATTTGCTGATAATAATTCAGGCAAATCCTCATGGCGATGAACAATCTTTGTTAGAGTTCCCATCCATTCTTCAAGTGCAGTGTTTGCTGCACCAATGGAGAGTGATCGAACATTTAATCGCCATTCCTCTGCTGTCTTTGTATGCAAACCTGGATACAATCCGAAAACAGTTCCTAAGTAGAGAAGCTCATGAGCTCTCTCTTGGAGATTTCGGTTTCTACAAATATCAATCAAACAGTTACAGAATGGCCTTCTTGAATCAACAGCAGTGTTGCTAAGTATGGCCTTGAATTCGTCTTTAAGAATGGCGAAGTTAGCTTCTTCTTGTTCTAAGTAGTTGACAAAGGCAACTAATTTCGGGTTTGCTCTGTTTAAACAACCAAGAACCTTATCTGCATCGCTACCATGGCAGTAAGATACAACAGATAACAAGCATCCACAAAGCCTATCATCTGGTTTGATTCCACCATCAACTGAACTTTCAAAAACTTTTACCAAATCATCAATTCTCTTTGCTCTTCCAAGGCACTGAATAAGGCAAGTGCAACCCATGACATTGAGCTCAACTTCCCTTTCAGACATTTCATTAAACAGCTTCATTGCCTTCTCAACATTTCCTCCACTGGAATATATGTTGATCATTGCTGTATAGCTCCAACTATCAGGCTTACAATTTTCAGATCCTTTCATATCTGCAAATAGACCCTCAGCTTCTTCTTCCAATCCAAGATCAGCACACATGCTCAACAAAGAATTATACAAGATGAAATCCATTGGCCATCCATTTGATTTCATCCGTTCCCATAGTTCTAATGCATCTCTAGCCCACCTTGCCTTTCCATAAATCTTGATTAGTGCTGTTAGTGTCTTTTCATCTGGGGAAATCCCTGAATCAATCATTTCTTCAAACAAACTCCTAGCTAACCCAGGTTTACCAGCCTTACCCATTGCCTCTAACAAAGTATTGTAGACAACCAAATTGGGTTGAACCCCAAGGGATTTCATTTCTTCTAAAACATACCTTATGCCATCATAATCCCCTGCTTCACCAAACATCTTTCCCAACACTGCAAAAGCAATAGGGTCAGGTTTCCAGCCACTAGCTCTACCTCTCTCGTACAAACTTATGACCTCTTCAACTTTCCTCAATTTTGCATAAACATCAAGAGCAGCAGAATAAGTCACCTCATCAGGCATCAATCCAGTTTTATACATTCTCTCAAACCATTCAACAGCCTTATCAAAAAGATTACATCTCTTAGCACAAGTGATAATAGTAGAGTAAGTAATGTTATCGAGTTCAACCTCATTAGCTATCATCTCGTTTGCAAGATCTTCTATATGCTGGAATTGCCGTCCAAACCTCAAAGATTTCATGGTAACATTGTAAAAGATGGTTTCAATTGGAAACAAATTTTGGGTCTTAATCCAATTGAAGAAAAGAAGAGAATTTTGCCAAGACCTCAAACTATTTAGCACCAAGAGAGCATTCTCTCTGGTTGGTGGATGTGGGATTTCTTCAAGAACAGCTAGAAACCCAGCCTCATCAGAAGGGTCACAGTCATTCAATTTCCTGGCAAATAGCTTGAGGTCTCTGATTTGCGGATTATACGAGTACCCAGAACGCTTGTGGCGCTGCAGAGAGAGCACGGAAGGCTTAGGCTTAGCAGGATTAACCCAAACAGACTTGGGCTTAGACAAAAGTTGTTGGTTCTGGTTCGGCTGGTCAGAAAGAATGGTGGTAGAAAGAGGCCTAAGCTGCTCAGATAAAGAAGGGCTTCTATTCTCTTGTGGCTCCGTTACATTTGGTGGGTTTCTTGAACGAGATCTTGATGAGGCACAAAGGATTTTTCTGAATTTTTTGTTGTAAAATGTCTGGGGAGAAGTGAAGAAGAACAAGAATGGTTGATGTGTTCTATCTGAAGTGTGATGATGATGTATACTACAATGATGAACGTCTAATACAATGGAGATTTTTGCAGCCATGGATGGAGAAAAGAAAGAAGCAGTAAAGAATTTCTTTGAGCTGAATGAAAGAAAGTATCAAAATTTATGCCATCATTTTTGGAACCTTATCCTAAACCCAGTGAGACCCAAATAAAACCCTAAAAAAGAATTTCAAGTTTTTGGAGATATTTTGGGGGTGAAAATTTGTTGTTTCAAATTACAAGATTGAATTTTTTGGGGTGAAAATTGTTGAAAAAAAGGAAAAAAAAAAAATTGGGTTGAAGATCCGCCGAAGCGGGTAGCCTTAACCGAGGTGTGATTACAGGAAAGCCCGAAGGCTGTTCCCGTCCCTGTCGGGGGAGATGCCAACCATCTCTCCTTTCAACGAACACAGACGCAAGGCATAGCGTTTTATATATAAAGAGTTTTTTTTTCCTTCAAAAATCGATGTGGGATACCTGCTACTCTTTCACCTTCTTTTCTTTTTTTAAAAAAATTCTTCCAAATAATTAAGGTTTTGCTTGGATTGAGTTTTGCTTCACAATTCAATGTAAATTTTCATTTTTGGGACTCATCTATTCTATTCTCCATCGTTTAAAATTATCAAGTTTAGCTTATTTTAGGTTATAAACTGTTTTAAAATTGTTCTCGACTGTTTATTATATCTGCTTTTGGTTTAAAAGCATGTACAAATAAAGAGAGAATAGGAAACTTGTTTTTGTTGAAGGCTAAAGAATGCATTTTCTTTCCTTCAATTTTACAAATGGACACACATAGCCACAATACACCTCTTTTCTTGGAGTTCTTTAAAAGATTATTCATTACAAATCACACAATTGTATAATAGGAAGCTGAAAACAATGCATCTCTGCTAGGAAGAAGGTGTAGGAGGAGGATCTAACAGTGTTCTAACATGGTTTTCAACTTTCTTTCTGATAGACGAGTTTGGAAAACGTTCGATCACTTCAGCTGCAAATGAGAATATTAGAGCTTTTCTTGCAGCTTCTAAGTCGATTCCCCGTGCCCGGAAGTAAAAGATTTGGTCTTCCTCCAGGCTACCGTTTGTAACTCCATGGCTGCATTTCACATCATCTGCATCGATCTGGAGAATGGGAAGCGCGTTGATACTAGCCCTGTGCTCCAAGCTCATGCCTCTTGTGAGTTGTCCTGCATCCGTTTGCTGTGCTAATCTGTGCATACAATCGAATAAAGCCATTAAGATTCGTTCCCTTTTTGTGCTTCGTTGGCAACTACAGAGGTTTCAACAACCATAATATATTCTCACTCAAAAACATGTGTAAGTAGGCATTACACGAGGGTTGGATGCAAAAGAGTTAATGAAATCACCCAAACTAGAAAGATAACAGTTCCGGTGTTTGCTGTACTAACATGGATGGACTAGAATGTAACGATGTATCTAAGGTATTACAAACCAATGTACAACACAAGGCATCCCTTCTTTCTTCCGGTTATGTATTTAGCAGTATTCAAATCACACGGATAGGGGCTATGCAGCAAAGAGTCGAGTCTGAACATTTCCGGATTTTTAGCATGTTGCCAAGAGTTCTTAAGGGTGCATTGACAAAGTACACCGACATGTTCTGCAAACTAACTTACATATAGCAACGTTTTAGAAATGAGATATCTTCGCATTTAAGTTTACGTTCCCAGAAATAAGCACGAGCTCAGTTAACTGATTTATGACCGACTATGGAGTGTGTGGAGGACAAGCAAGCAAGCCAAATCAACATATGAACTAAAATGAAAAACAGAATTTTCATAGTTGGATAGCTCAAGAAGGATAAGATAACAGAAAATACCTATTGACTTTTATATTCCCATTGAAAACAATCTGACTGGATGCGCGAGCCGCAATGCACTTGTGAAGCTGCCTGGAAAAGCCTCGTGGATGGTCCAAGACTACTCTACTATACAAATCTTGTATTTGATCAGCAATGGATAAATGGAATGACGATAACTCTGTATTCGTTTCCGGCCCATGTTGCTTCACATGAAGATTGTGCCGACTCAATTTCCCACCAGTGCTTACCTCTACAAGCTGATAGGTGCTAGTTGATTCCTGAAAATGACAATTCATGTTTAATAAAATTAGAGATATAAAGAAATCAATGATGTTTGTCTCCTCTTCCACCTGGTTTGTCCCCAAAAACCACTAACTTGAAAGAGGCACACATTTTTCCAAACCATTAGCATGAACTAACCAAGGGAGCATAATGTGACGCCTTGCTAGCAAGACATGAGGTTTTTCCACATTTTTAGACAAGCCCACAAAGTTCTAGAATGTTCCAGAAGATTCTACTATGATCTAGACTTGTCTAGAGGACTCTAGAAGAGCCTAGAAGACTCTTGGAGTCTCTACACAAGTTTGGGATCCTCTAGAAGTCTCTAGAACCATAGAGAAAGCATTATGTAGATTAGTGTAGAATTCTCTAGAACACTCCATAGCTAGATCTTTATGTAGAATGTTCTAGAATGATATAAGGCAACCGTTGGATCGTTGCCACATGTAATAATCTTAGGCATCCATTGAGGAGATGCTTGCCTATAAATAGGCTCACCCTCTTCATTTGTAAAGACACACCAGAACTTAGGGTTCTAAGACTTGTAAACTCCTTCCAAGCAATATTAGCTTCCTTTCATAAACAACCACTCTTGCCTACAACTTTCCAAGGTTTTCATCTAGCCTTTGAGATTTTGAGCGAATTAGGCTTTCTTAGCATTTGCGGGAGTGCTAAGGCCACACATCTACTTACAAGAAAACGTAAGTGTGTGACAAGGGAGCATAAGCTATAACATAGCATATTTCATATTTCTATTTTTCTCCATAATCCTCCCAAAAAGTATATAATGACTGGTTCTGAAGTACTCAGCAACAACCTAAACAATTGGAAAAATTAGAGCAAAGGAAGGGAAATTGGATATTTCTTCCTACTTCTTCCTGAAAACAAGTCTTATATGTGCTTGCCGAATGCCAAACCTTATTTTCATAGCTTCAAATATATCAGAACTTCATAATGTCAAACCTATTGATAATCTTAATGACGATCTTTTTAGAATCCACTACTAAAACAGCACCAGAGGATTGTATTGGCCATTAGTTGAAAGAAATAGTCTCCTCTACGCAGAGAAAAAGAGAAAAACCTATTGCACACATCAAACTACAGGCACAAGAAGTTCATGTTGTCTATTTAAATCTCATAATGACATACATAATGGGGCGAGAATTCACGAACAATTGCCCTCAATCAAACAAAAGGCTTTCTATCTAAAGTAGCTGAGATTGATGATGAGAAGGTCATGGTAGAAAATCCAAATTTGCATCAATCAAGTAGAAAGATTAATGAATTACCTTCAGAATATATTATGTACCTAACCTTAGATCGACATGTGAAGTGCCCTAGCAAGACAAAGAAATCTATGAAGGAGACAAGCTGATAGGGGTTTGTAGAATTAGATGTGAGAATAGGCATGATCTCAAATTCATGAACAAGTACTCAATTATTATTTTGAGATCATTCTTCAACACTATGATAAAAGCGCTCATAAGCATCTGCTTTAAGAGATTCAGAGACGATAGACAAAACCATTCCCCTCAAAAGGACCAAATTCTTTAAAGGAAGTCCTATGCACTCTAGCACATTGCAGCAAAATGGCTAATTCAAAACACCAAACAGAAGATAAAAGCTGCAGTTAAGCTTGTTACAGCTGCCTCTAGCTTATATATTCTCTTACTGGACTACTAACGAGTTTTGAATCCTAAAAATTTAGAAAGGATAAGTCTAAACCATAAGGTTTATCCAGTGCATCTATTAACAAGGAACACAATGGATAAACAGAACAGCACAGTTGACACGTGAAGAGTATGTAAATTGTAGCAAGAATAAAACAATACACCTGATGAACTAAAGTCCACTTGATATGCGCAGCCGCGGAAGATTGTGTTTGAATGTAAGAATGATTAACCTTTGCCCCCTCTCCAATCACAGCTTCCATTACTGAATTAGTCCAATAACACTTATCTCCAACGCCCACATATTCCTCAACTATATCAATCTCACCTCCTTTTTCCACAAAAACTAGCACTCTTGGATTCGAAATAGGCATGGATTTTGACCACTTTTCAGCTCCCTCAGCCGCCAAATATCTCAAATGCACTGGTTTCTCCACTTTAAACCCCTCTGGCACATAAACTAGAATCAAGTCAGGTGCACCCACTCCATTGAGCGACCAAAACAAATCCCCTTTAAAACTTGATTCATATTCAGACACATGTTGAGATACCCTTTTCATTATAGCCTCGGATTTTAGGTTAGACAAGCTGCCAACATAAACTTCATTAGGCAATTCAGATAGTAAAGATAACGAATTTATCAAATACCCATCAACAATTGAAAGAGTAGGGAAAAGGGTATCTTCAGAAAAACTCAAAGAACTTAAAGATTCATCAGAAGGGGCTATAATTGGCCGGATTTCAGACGTTTTAATAAAAGAAGTGTCTGTATTCCTAAAAGGCTCGTCTTTTTTTGATGGCCATGGAGTTGAGAGAAGGGTTTCTGCGGACAATTCTCTGAGTTTCTGAAGAAATGGAGGTGAAGAAGAAGAAGAAGAAGAAGATGAAAGTGAATCTTCAAGAGTCTCTGCCAATTGAAGAACATAAGGATCAGACAAGGCTGCTGTAACTGGTTTACAGATTCTAACAACATTTTTTCTGGGTCTAATCGATATGGTTCTTCTTGGTGGTACTAATTTCTGGAAGTTTGAAGATGTTGATGCACTTGGGGGCGCTTGAATTCTTGGTCCGCAGCAGCTCGAGAGAGCCATGTGTCTCTCCGTCTACCCTCCCACAGAGAGAGAGAGAGAGAGAGAGAGAGAGAACACTGAACTCGTTGAACTCGTGGTGGTTGTTGGCAATCCTCCATTATTGATTTCTGGACTTTTGGTTTTGGGCCTCTCTAAAAGCCTTTTCTATTGGGCCTGTGAATATGGGCTATTAGCTGGGCTTGGGTTGGGCCTCCTTACCCCATCTTCGGCCTATTTTTATTTATTATTTTTTTTTTGCCTATTTTCAGTCAGTTTAAATTTTTTTTTCTATTTTTTTTTGTTTTGGAGAATTAATACACCATACTTAATTATGAAATGCTTTTTTATTCTTCATTTTATTTGAGCCAAAATGCATTTTTTATTAATTATCTCTATTTTGTAATTTCCAAAGATAGTAACACAATAACCCAAACAGTTAAGTTGATAATATTTACAGCGGAAAGGAGAACTTTTATATTCGGATTCCAGTTCACGACTATATTCTCATCCATTTATGGTCTTCTCTATCAATCATGGGGCAGCATCTGTGGACCTGAAAATCGCCTACCGATAGGTGACCACTTCTGCTTTTGTTCAAAGTGATGTAAGAGATGGAAGAGGTCGGAGAACGGATATTGATTTTGATTAATAGGATCAATTATATTTTGGAATTCATTATTTTAAAAAAAAATTAATTATTATTATTATTTTTTAAAAATCAAAATAAAAAACACTCATTATAAACAAAAAAGAAGTTGGGGAATAAATCTTTGGAAGAATTACCTTTTAGCCCCAAAGGAATTCAAAACATAAAGGAATAATTATTATAAAATATTTTTTTGACATTTTTATAATTTTTATTTATTATATTTTTAATGACTAGCTTCCTTCATATGAAAGGATAAAATTAGTTTTTCAAATTTTATTAGAACATAACCGACATTACTCATTTTTTATCAATTTCCGTTCAATTCATTTTATTGAAAAAGCAAAATTATCCTCTAATTATCATTTTTAAAGATTGAGTACTTAATTGATATAATAGCAAAGTTCAAGATACTTTTTTATATTAACCCTTAAAAATATATACAACTAATATTATATATAAAAAATGCAGTTCCGTATATTTAGCCTACTTAAGGCAGGAACAAGGCTATAAGCGAGATTGTGACCCGATGCGAGAGGCAGAAAGTAACCTTAAAAAAGTAAGCTTTTTCTTTTTTCAAAAAGGAATTAGAAGGGAAGCACCTTCAATCACTCGCTATAAAGCAAGCTTCGGCTTCGAAGGTGCCTGTCTCAACCCTTCTCAGAAACACGAGACTCTGAATATGAAGCAACGGGAGATGTATTATCCAATACATTTATTAATATTTTATTTTTTATTTTGAGAGAGAGAGAGAGAGAGAGAGAGAGAGAGAGAGAGAGAGAGAGAGAGATGATACGACCATCTACAAATCATTCTCCACCATATGATGCCATGCTGCAGACTCTAGCTAGTGTTTTTGCTAACAATATCGCAAAAAAAATTGTTATTACATTATTCTATAATCATTTATTTATATTTTGATCGAAAAAAATTGTCAGATTTTGATGCTCCAGCAATTTTCATTTCCGATTTTTTGTGTTTTTTGTATTGTTTTTTACTTCGAAATCAATTTTTTTTGTGCAAACTCTTCAAAATTATCTATTTTTATAAGATATTTTAAAGAGAAGTGAGAAAGAAAGTGTTTAGAGGGAGAGAGCGAGTTAGAAAGTAAATGAAATTTATCTTGAAAATTTCGTAAATTTTCGTGATAATATATAATGTTTTATTGTTGAGAATCCCACATTGGCTAATTAAAGAAAATAATTACAACTTATAACGATTTGGGCAGTCTTCTCCTCTTGAGGTACTTTTTGGGGTGAGTTAGGTCCAAGCTCAAATTATAACGATTTGGGCAGTCCACTCGCACACATGTCCAATCTTGCAAAATTTCATGCACCAGATGTCCATTCCTCCCCTCTTGAGGTACTTTTGGGGTGAGTTAGGCCCAAACCCAAATTCTAACATTTATTTATATTAATGTATGCCTAGAAATACAATAAAAAAACCTATATTTTAATGATCGATTGGTTTTCCAAAACAGGAGAGAAACAATTGGTATCCAAACAGAGCTTAGATTTTCATTTCCCACCAAAATTTCCTATGCACTCATCAATAGTTTTTTTATAAAGTGTATTAATTATTATCCGACCCCCCAAAAAAAGGGGTATTAATAATAATTACGTGATTAAGACTGTGATTAGTCAAGATTATAAGGATAAGATTGAGTAATAATTACAAGATTTAAAGGATTTGAAAGGTTAATCCTTATTTGAGTTTGATGACCTAAGAAAGAAGATTACAAGCTGACGCAATCGAGATTGCTTAGTACATCTTTTCATACACTCTCTATTACACCATTTTATCTGAGACTATCTCTTAACCCGTAAGTCCTGACACAATGTTAGAGTTAGTATCTTGAGCCTTGCGGAAGGGGGGCCTATCTCTTACCTGTCCATGGATTCAGCAGTAATTCAAAAGGTTGCCTTATTCGGGTGAAATTTAAAGAAAATTTATTATTAAAAGAATTGTATTAAAAGATGTATTAGACGATCACGAACGTGTCTGATATTGCTGCTAATCAACTGTTGTATGATGACTTTCCGGCAGCGGCCAGACAATGTTAGAAACCTCCGACCCTACTTGCCTCATCCCATCCCATGCAATAATATTGTTTTTTTCCTATTTTCATCTTTTTCTATTTTTTATTTTTATTTTTATTTTTATAATAATGTATTATTACTACATTCTTCCAATCTCCTTCGTGTTTAACGTTGCAATTTTTTAATAGCATAAAAAACAAAATGTCATTTATCATTATAAAAGTCTTTTTTTTCTTTTTTCTTTTTTTGAAGTATTATCATGATAAACAATTATTTTTGTTTTCCATAAAAAAAGTTATTATCATGATTTATATATGACAAAACACTTTTAAAAAACAATTTTCTCTTGTATTTTTTGAAATGGTTGTAATATGATTCATCCAAAAAAAAAATATTAATACGAAATTTATCATTTATAATGATGAAGAATTATCTTTGTTAGATAATTCCATGAATTTAAAAGTGAAAAATTTTTTAAAAAATAAATAAATTACACATTGATCAATAGTTAGTGCAAAAATTTAAAGTTAGGGCAATTATGCTTGGTGGTAAAATTAATACTCCCTCTGTTTTTTTTTTCATTTTTTATATTAGTTTAGATTTTTTTTCTTGTATAGACTAAAATGCCCTTTATAATTTTATCTCTCTTCATTATTATTTCTACTAGTTTCCATATTGGAAGAATAAAAATATATTGGAATTTGTTATTAATGGGAGGGTATTATAGAAAAATTTCATTAATTATTACCTTGGAACTATAAGGTGACAAGTAAATAAAACATAGAATTTCCGTAATATGATAAATAAAAAAAATAGAGAGAATATTAGCCACAAACTCATTCTTCAACAGAGAGAAATCGGAATTTAGAATGAAATTAGCAGATTTTATTGGGAGTTATTTCTAATGTCGTGTTGTCATAAATGGATATTTCTTGTTACCAAAAGTGAAAATTTTTATTACCCGACGATTAAGTGAAGAATTTAAATTATAATGACTCACCGACCTTGCAGACTGAAGCAAGAAACGATGGCTTTCTTCTTTAGTCTTTTCGGATTGAGCAAACACTATTTAAAAGTTTTTTTTTTCAAGAATTTCCTCAAGACAAAATCATTGTGAAGCAAGACTCTTGAAACATAGTGGCTACCATATACTTAGTACAAATATATAATTCTCTAAACCTTCAAGAAAAAATCCCCCCTTTTTTAATATAAAAATATAATTTCATTGAAAAAAATGTTTTTATTAGTCAACATTAATAGATACTCAAAATCTCCTTTTTTACTTGGTTTTTGAAGTTGAAATTTCACATATTAATGTATATTAAACAATTTCATTGGGGGAATTTGCATTAAATATATCTTATTGTTTTAATAAATAAGCTCATCGATTTTTTCTTTCTTTTTTTGCTAAAGAAGATGGAAAGATTATCATATTTGTTGAATAAATTTTATTTTTATTTTAAAAATAAAAGTATAGAGTCTCATTACTCGCTAAATATAATTTTAAATATATTACGTTATTTTTAAATTGCTCTAGCTTAGAAATAGATAAGAAACATTTCTTTTGATGAATATTAATAATATAAAATTGTTTCTTTTTTATTTAATATAAGTTTATTTTTTCAAAAAAAAAAATACAACTGTTTCTTTTAACGAAATCAAAGGAATACTCAAAATCCCAAATGGATTCATGTTTTGAATCATAACGAATTTGATTCGTACAAACTTCACTTACATCAAATCAATTCAATCATTATGGAAATATGCACATGACCCTCCATTATTCTCTGCATTAGAGGAGCAATATATATATATATATTTATGTACCATTTTTTGACTAATGAACAGAGAAATAAAAGGAAAAAGATAAAGAACAATCAATGGATGTGTAAACATTTTTGTCTAATTGAATTCCAACTCATTCATGCCATTTTGGCTATGCATTTCGAGTTGGCTTAATCCTCTGTGGATTTTTTAAAATTATAATTATAATATATTTATGAGTAAATTTTAAAATATAAAAATGATGATCAGATCATATGATATGGTAAACCTAGTTTCATCTTCTTCCTTGCTCTTGGCCGTTGGTTTAGAGGTGGGAGTGAGACACATTCCATTCCACCATTTTTGTAAGAGACAAAAGGCCGAAAGGAGAAGACCAATAATCACAAAGGGGGATAAGGATGTGAAGTGAAGTGTTTTTTCTTTGAGACACTTTCCAGTTAATTCCCCATAGCAAATTCAAGAAATTTCGTCCATTATCACTATCACTCTTCACTCACAAATTGACCCACTTTTTTACCCTTTCACACACCCAACAAAAAATCTCAGTCCTTCTTCAATCTTTTTGTACAATGTAAAGTCACTTCTATTGGTGAGAGAAGTGAAACAGATTTCTCTCTCTCTCTCTCTCTCTCTCTCTCTCTCTCTCTCTCTCTCTCTCTCTCTCTCTCTCTCTCTCTCTCTCTCTCTCTCTCTCATTTAACATTGCAAATGAACTTTTACAAAATAATGCAGCGTGTGATAAGATGGGGTTAAATTTTGTACTATTCGTAATATAAGAAAAATTAGTTAGTGTTTATAGGCGGGTTGCGGTAGGGGCGATGAGCAGTGGAAACAGGATTGGAGATGATATTTGGCGGGAGAGAAACTGTTAAAGAAGTGAGAAATAAATTTGATTGATAATGTAGAAATGTATTTAAAAAGGAAGAAAATTTCATATTTGCACATATTAGATTTGGTTTTTTTTTTTTTTTTTTAAATCCCTTTGTTTAAACAAAGTCCTTCCAATAAAAAAACTCTTAATAAAATAATGCCATTTCACCTATTTTCTTAAAAAAATATAATAAACCTATTTTATTTAATGATTTCATCTCCATGCATATACCTACGATACGCCTCTAATCTTTAACCTAATTAAACAATTATATATATATATATATATATATCATAAAATCAGAAATTCATGCATGCGTACGGTACGTTAAAATTATTACAAGATTTTCAGCCATGTAAAAAAAGGTGCACTATGTTAATGTTATACATCAAAATAATTATTAAAAAATAATAATTTACATTTTTATTCTCTCTACTCTTATTATTTAATTTTATTACAAATAAAAAAATAGTAAGAAATTAAAAAGTATAAACCAAATATAAATTCTTATAGCACTTTGTGATAATAGAAAAAAACTATAAAATAGAGATTAAATAATTAAAACTCGGAAACAAATAAAAGAGACAAAAAACAATTATAGAACATTAGGATTTTGTTTTATAAAAAATTATCAAAGGGACTTAAACTATAATTATACAAAAAATTACATTAGGGCCGGAGCGACTGGGGATTATAGTATTCCTTCAGTCTCATATTAATTTTCTCTTGTACATACTTTTTTCGTTTTAAAATATCTATTGTTTTAGTAAGTTACAGAAATATTAAATAAAAGTTATATATACTTTTATTTAGTATTATAAAATAATACTATATAATAAATACTTATAAACAATTCAAATAAAATTATTTGCTCAAAAAAGTATAATTTAGCTTATTTAAATTCAAAAATCATTCAAATTAATTTAATTACGAGACAATAATAAAAATCTGTTCTTTTAATGAAAGATGAGAATGGAGCTTTTTGGCTTTAATTGTCTGCTGATGAACATCATCTGTACTTCACATTTTGCTTTTTCTATGTTCCCATTTTCTTAGTTTATAAATAATATTAAAAAAAAACCTTTTTTTATTATCAAATTTCAATTTCTTTTTACTTATAAATTAAAGTTAATATATGTATTGAAGTCACATTAAGACAAGACATGCAATCTTGATAAGATACTGCCTTTGAATTATTATTTTTTTTTGGATAATTTACATCATTTGTATAACATATCTTTGACTAATCCTATAAATATTTATTCTTAATTATCAAAATATTACCAACGATATATTGAATTTCAAAATCCATTTCTGAATTTTTTTTAATAAAAAAACACCTTTAGTTTAGACTTTGGACCATAATTAATATGGATTAAGATGGGAGGGATAATAAATTAATTAATTAGATATATATAGTGAGATGGAAGTATATGTAAAGGGAGAATCTCACTTTTTATGTCATCATCTCTCCCCTTCCCAAATGGGAGGCCTCAAAATTATGTCTAGTGTTATATGAATCAATATTAATTTAATATTTAATTAAATTAAACAAAGTTAAGAATATTATTTATTATAGAATATTTGTTTTAAAATATCGGGTATAAAATATATTTTTCTTGTGTTGATAATTTTATCCTACAATTAATTCACATACTAGCTAATAACTCTGTCTAAGCTTACCCTTTCAATCAGTGGTGGAGCCAGGCGGGGGCTAAGGTAGGCTCGAGCCCCCTCAGGAAAATTCAGAAACTTTAAAATTTTTTAGTTTTTATATTCAAGTCCCTCTAGTTTTGTGTTTTTTAATAGAGTCTCAGAACTTTGGTTGAGTTGCTGATTTAAAAAAAAAAAAAAAAATTCTCGTGAGTGATGGATATTCATTCCTTGTGAGTGATGGGTGATCTCATTGGTAATGGGCTATTACCTATTTTTTTACTATTTTATTTGTAAATTTAGAATTATTTGAATGTTTTTGTACTTGGAATGCATCTATTTTATAAACGAAATTATAGCAAAATTTTTAATGTTGTTCAGCCCCCAACTTTTCTGTTCTGATTTCGCCACTGCTTTCAATATTTAGATGAGAGCGGCCGCTAATATAATCTTTTTTGTTATTATTCAGGTAGATATCCAGTAATATATTTACATTTTCCTTAAAAAAAACACCTTGATTCACAATTTTATTTTTTGGGTTATAATCATGTTTTTAAAAAAATATGGTGCATTCGCAAAAGGATTGACCATGTTTTTTAGTTAAAAAATTAATTAAAAGGTAAAAAATGGTTAAATAATAAATTAAATAAAAATTTCTCCCGTCTCATATCTTCTTTCAAATATTTCGCAAACCAAACTAAGACTAATTAATATATATATATATATAAAATGACGAAAGTAACCCTTAATGAAAAGGTAGATGACAAAAATATTCTTGGCTTGTTAAATATGGTCTTTGCAAGGTCATCTTAACAAGTTTCCAAGAAACAAAAGGGTATAAAAGTTAGAAAGCTATGACTGCCTTCCAAGAAGCAAAATGTAGACAAGATAAGCTTATTACACCCTTTTTGTGATTCATATGTCTTATAATTTGAATAGATAAGTGTGTGATTATTAAAGTTGTCTGAATTAATCCTAATGACATCTTATGGATGGATTTAGTAGTAGTAGTATGTCCCAAAAATCTAGATTATCTAGATGTTATTATAAAGATATATATATTTTATGGGGAATTGTTTGTAGAATTTAGTACAAGAATTGTGGGCTGAAAGATTTGATTCTGTATTATGTTTGATTTTTGAAGAGTTTGAAGTGGCATTTCACTCATAAAGATGTGTGAATAGTTAGACAACATGGGTTTTTAAATATAGTGAAGTTGAAGACTGCTTTGGCAACTTCATTTCAAACTATAATCCAAAGTTATTCGGGAGTCATCAATTAATTCAGATGAAATTTGAAGGTACAAGATTGACAAACAATATTATACTGCTCGTTGGATAACTCGAACTGAAAATCTCTTACTTAATATATATATATATATATATCAAGTGAAGGTATCTAAGTGAGGAGGTCGCGCCATAAACACTGAGTGAGTTGTATAATGCAAGGAGTTTTAATGTTATTTGACCAACATTAATTACATAATTAATTAAAGAGTATATTTTTATCTCCCAAACATTATTGTCAAATAACACCAAATTATTGTGTTCACTTTTTGCTATTTTTTTGTTCTTTTTCCTCTTTATATTTTTTGAGTTGCTTAATTTGTTTTCAACAATATAGCTGTAAACGGGTCTAAATAGGTACGATATTTCTTGTATCAGATTCAGACTATTATAGTGAAATATGGACTCAAACCTAAATCCAAATCTGTCAAGTATACCTGTACCTGTCTGTCGTTTTTTTATTTTTTTTAAATAAAATATATATAAAACAATATATAACTCTAAAACGAAAATTATAACTTGATTAACATAATTTTTTTAATATCTCTTTCAACTAATACAATCCTTAAACATCTATAAAATTTAAAAAATATATTTTAATTCAAATAATTAAAAGTTCAAGTACACGCAAAATTCTCATCAATACATTAATTCAATAAAAACAAAACTCCTAATTCAATACAGTATAAATTATATATTCATAAAAAAATATAAAAATAACATAATATAGGTAAACATATTATATTTTTATTATTAACGT
Organism: Catharanthus roseus; assembly: GCA_028651295.1. Lineage (NCBI taxonomy): Eukaryota > Viridiplantae > Streptophyta > Magnoliopsida > Gentianales > Apocynaceae > Catharanthus > Catharanthus roseus. Next base: position 17,397,880 of record JAPQWS010000054.1, read on the forward strand.
ATATATGAGTATCATAACACCTTGCCCAAACTCATTTACTAGAAGTTACACAGGTACAGATACGGGTCCAGATCGGCGTGTATATATTTTAAACTTTACCCGCTATAAACGAGTATAAACCCGCTCAGGTACGGATAAGACTCGTCCCGTTTATAGCCCTATCCAACAAATCATTTCAAAGTGAATTTAGGCATAATAATTAAGGTATAATACTCATATCTCAATTAAGCACGACGTATCTATAAAGATCAAGAATCAATAATTATCTTTAAATATCTATTTTGACACAATAAAATTAGTTTTCAAACAATGAATCATGAGTACTATCAGACCTCGCGTTTTCTTTACTCAATCAAAGTCGTCTTTTCTTCACCCTTTGATATGTGGGCATTTCTTGCTTCGTGCTGCATGCGTCAGCCCTCGCGGTTTTACTCTCTTGTCTCAAACTGTGGTATAGACAGAGTTTCCTCCCTCCCGTCTAAAATCCAGCACTTAGAAAGGGTGGACAATTAGCTAGAGCAGTGGGTGCTGTAGCGTCACTCGTAGTAGGTGACCTGCATGAAACAAGCACTATTAGAGGGAGGGACCTAAAGAGTGATATATATATATATATAAAAAGGGAATTAGTGTATTAATCTAGCTGTTATAAGACAAGGACAAATGACACAAAAAGATTGATTCATTGAGAAAAAAAAATGGTGCTTATAAATTGATATTGGAAGTCCATTTCAATGGCTTCCAACGGTAAGTAACACCATCATATAAACTTTGTACATTTTAAAGCCTTAGACTATGGCATTTATCTTTTCTTTTTTCCTAGTCTCTTTTCACCTTTTCTCTTCCAATAATGTACATACAAATTACAATATATATATATATATATGATTTCCAGTTGTCTATGAATGAAACTTGATCAATCTCTCCACATCTTTGGACACTTTGTGGTTCTTTTTCACCTTCAAACTTGTCAAGCTCATCTCCCTCTCTTTGGAAGTTTAGGATTCAAAGCTTTGCTTGTTTGCTAGCTTAGAAAAACGCGTATATAGTAAAGATACAGTCAGTCATTATATATATACTCGTATGTATATATATATATATAACATTTATAACTAAAGAAAGTTTACGAGACATTTTTTTCTTTTTAACCCTTTTGTTACTATAAGTGAAAAAAGCTAGTTCACTATCAAGGATTAACATTCTATGGGGGGCTTTGAATAACCATAAATGAACTTTATCAATTGAAATGTGAATTGGGTGTACAAGTTAAGTAGAGTTTCCACAACTTTTGGTCATCCCAAAAACCAAAGAAAAAAGAAAGTGTTAATAAGCTCATTAAGCACTTTCAAGAACTTCTTTTTTTGAACAATGGGCCATAACATGACACAATCACTAGAATAAAAATTATGTCAAAGTTTTTTGTCTGACTCATGATGATGTGGAAGGACCAAAGCAAAGAGGGTTCAATTCAAGACTGCTAAAAGATTAAAAGAGAAATTGACCCAAAAACATACCCCCCCAAGATATTCCCTATTCAATCTTGCCCCCCAACAATCTTTCTTGTTAAAAGAGGCAATATAGGATAATGAGAATGCTATAATATAACTACTTAATTAGCCAATTGGCTATTTAATTATTTAGTGACTTAAATAGCCAAAGGAATTCTGTATTATAAAGTTTGACTTTGTACCACGCACATTACTTAGAAGGCTCTAGAAAGTAAGGGCCTGCATTCGTTTGCTCGAGGAAAGGAAGAGGGCACTGCTCGAAGAAAAGGAAGTGCTCATTGTGCAGGGGGCCTCCAACAAGCGGAGGGGAAACGGCGGAAACTAGAAGAGAAGAGTCTGTCGACTATTTCTAGAATATTTAAATAAGTATTCTGTCGAGTGTGCGTGGCTTTCTTAAAGAAGTATGTATCAGAGATTATAATCTTTCTTGACGTTATTGTTATTTTTTGTGTCTTTACCTCAAAAGGTATGAGAAACTCAAATGTCAACCTCATTAAAAAATATATATAATTATTTTTTTAAAAATAAATAAATTAAAATAGCATCCAGTGATTTATGAATTTTCAGAATTACACATAATATGTTTCATAATAATTTTTTTTATATTCACCTATTATTTTTGTTCTTTTTTTTTTTTGTTATCTGATTACTGTTCAATACGACGGTTTTTTTGATAAAAGAAGACTCACAATACCAATTGCGATTCTGTTCCAAGTCTAGCATTTTGAATAACGTTCTTTTTCACCTAAAATGTGTTTTTCAAATGAGAGAAAATTTAACGGAAGTAATTACTGAATACAATTTTGAAAGAAAATATTGTTCTTTAAACATGAAAAAGGAGTTTCTATTGATACCAGAAGGGCAGTTTGGTAGAAATATTGAGGTAAAAGATTTCACATTTTAGTACCGAAGTCACTATTGATACATGTCACTTTTGTTGTTGAAAATTGTCGAATTAAGTGATAATTGGATCCGAATCTGAACCTAAAAAACTTAAAATAAAACATTATGAATACTGCTTACTTTTTGAAAAGGTATATATAAATAATTAAAAGACATATTAAGCCATTTTCCCTTTAAATTTTTAGGGTTAATTTTAAATAAGTACCCTTAAGTTTGAAAAATATCAATTAAGGGACCATTCTTTTCTAGTTGTCAACTGAAGGTCAATTTAAAATAAATATATAATTTTCAATACTTATAATTCAATTTTTATTTTTCTATTTTTTCGTCTTTCTTAGTTATATTTACACCAATCAACTCATACACTTTTATATAATGCTATTTATGTGGGCCACTATTCATTGTTCTTGATCATCAACCACTCTTAGCTATTTCTTTTTTTTTTACACTTATTTTCATTTTTTTGTTATCATTACCTATTAACGTTTTCCTCAATTTGCCACTATTTCCCAATTTAAACTAGTGACAAATTTGGAAAAAGGTTAATAGCCAGTAATAACAAAAAAATGAAAATAAATAGGTAAAAGTGGTTGTTGAGCAATAATATTAAACAAATCAGTATAGAAATAAAATTATATAGAAGTATATGGATTAATTTATGTGAAATATAATGAAAAATGATGAAAAAGTTGAACGGTGAAATAAATTAGAAAATTTAAAAAAAGATTTATAAAAAGCGATGATGTACTTGAAATGACAATTAAACCACAAGTTTTAAAAATTATATATTTACTCGAAATTGACCCTCAATTGACAATTAGAAAATTTAAGTGTACTTATTTGGAATTAACTTTTTTTTTTTTTTAATTAACCAATAAGGCTTCCATTTCTAACTGTCAATGTATATGAATTGGCGGGAATTAACTGTTTCTGGTTTCCCTTTCAGTGGTGTGAACTGAGTAATGGTTTATGGTGGGGTCATTCTTGTGGAATTTGGGTTAGCTTCAGACAAGCAGGAAACCCCTTTCGGTGTTTGTATTTTAGGATTGTTGCCTATAAATAATCTATCCCGCCCTCCTCTGTTTACTCTACACAGCTCTCTTCTTCTTCTTCTTTGTTTAATTTTACTAATTAATTTCCAATTCTCCTCTTAATTTCTTGGAAAAGGGAAAAAAGAAAAAAAAAACCCAGATTTCATTTCAAGTTCTTGATCTGTTTTGTAAAATATTTTGTGGGTTTTGAGCAATTTAAAGGCTCCTTGTTTTTATTGCCTGGATTTATATTTCAAAAAGGGTTAAAAGGGGGGATTTTTGTTTCAAAGCTAATCATAGAATTTCTCCAGAAGAAAATGATTCTGTTGTTCAATGGGTGCATTTTGTGGAAGTTTTTTGAAATCATTGGCAAAAAATTTGATCTAGATAAAAGCTTTTACTTCTGGATCTTTCAGATTTTCAATAGATACACCATTGGGACATAACTACAAACACCTTATATACATACATTGTGGTCCAAAACTTCTCCAGAAGCCTTTTCTTGCTGAAATTTTGTTGTCTTTTTGAAAAATTTTGAATATATTGTGTAATTTGAAGAGAAGAACACAAAAATGGGAGGAGCATCTCTGCCTCCGGGATTTCGTTTTCATCCAACTGATGAAGAACTTGTTGGATACTATCTTAAAAGAAAAACTGATGGACTTGAAATTGAGCTTGAAGTAATCCCAGTAATTGACTTGTACAAATTTGATCCATGGGAACTCCCAGGTATTTTAATAATATTCATCTTTACAGACAGAAATTCTACACTTGCTCAAATTTTCCTGAATTTATAAGTTTTTAGAAACTGTTGGAAACATTAGCCTTTGCTTTCCATGATGATCAAGAATTCAGTTTTTTTTTTTTTTTAATAAACTCAATTATGAACTTGAACATCATTCCAATTTGTGGGGGGGCTATATTTTTGGAAAGTTTGATGCTTTATTGCTCATCTGTTCATTCCTTTTCTTCTTTATTCTGCTTAGGAAAAGTGCAAGTCATTGTGGGACATCTGACTTTTATACTCTTCTAATCCATTTTGTTTTCACACATCAAAACTTTCTTGTTTGCATTGGAAATTTGAAGTCTCATAGGATGTTTATGAAATGCAGAAAAGTCATTCTTACCAAAGCGAGACAAGGAATGGTTCTTTTTCTGTCCTCGTGATAAAAAGTACCCTAATGGTTCCCGGACTAATAGAGCAACTAGATCCGGATACTGGAAAGCCACAGGGAAGGACCGGAAAGTAGTCTGCCAATCTGCAGTGATTGGTTTTCGCAAGACCCTTGTGTTCTACCGTGGAAGAGCTCCACTTGGGGATAGAACAGATTGGGTAATGCATGAATATCGTCTTTGTGATGATGTCTCTCAAGGCATCCCAGTTTTTCAGGTAACTAGCAAACTCATTTCTGCAGTCTGCATAGATTGAACCGATATGTAAAGAAATGAACGCTTATAAAGGACGTTTACCAAATGGTTCCTTCTTCATGCATTAGCTAGGCCTTTGATCCTTCAAATGGTGGAAGATACGTTAACAACAGATTATTTGTGTGTTTTTGCAGGGACCTTTTGCCTTGTGCCGTGTCATCAAGAAGAATGAGCAGAAGATGAAGGATGTTCAAGGAGAAGCAACATTTAAGCCAGTTGGAAGCAGTTCACAGACTGCAAATGTGGCCTCAGTTGAACCAATTGTCATCACTGATGATAATCCAATTCAAGCAAGTTATATTTGCAATGAAAGTAATCATTCAACTCCTATGACCTCTCCATATCAGCCAACAACAATGGGAGACTATGATCAGCCTTCAATGGGGACTAATAATCCTCCAAGCCTTTTTGTCTCACCTGATATGATTCTTGATTCATCAAAGGTATTCAAATGTGATTTTCTTTGTTGATAACTTCTTGATTTGTTCTTTTTTGTTTTCTCCGAAACTAAAACATATAATGCCCTTAACAAGTGCAGGATTACGCCCAACCACGCGGTTTACATCCAGAATATGGATTTCAAAACTCAATGTGGCAGTCTTCATATGATCAATTCGAAATCTCACCAACTTCATCAAACTCAAATCTTCAAGAAGAAGGGGAACCTTCTGATGATTTTAGTCGATATGGATGCATGTCGCCCTATTCGGTTTATGGAAGCTATATGGGGTACTATGGAAATGACATGTTATATGAAGGTTATGATCAAACAAATTCACTAAGAAATCAACAACCATTTTGAAGAACAAAAAAATGGGACAAAACAAATGAATGAATGTATCTTTTCTCTTTTTGTGTTTCTTCTCAATGCAGGATTAGAGACTTGGAACCAAGCTCCTCCATTATGTAGACAGAGTAGTGAAGATGGAACTCTTGGAGAAATTAATGGTCTTTGGTCATTGGAAGATTTAGCTAGAGTGATGTAAGAATCTGCCTGAGAACAACAAACAGGATAATGTAGCAGAAACCTTGTAATATTTATTCTAAGGTTTTTCTTTCTCCGATACAACGCCTTTTAACGTTTGTCTTGGAGTCTTAGAGATCAACTACTACCTTTTCCAGTGCTTTGGTGAAGATTAAGTCATTCATTGTTGTTCTAATCTCTGGAAATTTGGTGTGTTTTCTTGAGGTTTTTTAGTGTAAATTTCCCCTAGTGATGATCAGTTTTACAGATTTCACTAGGCTTCTTGAATTACCTAAATATGCTCTTAAGGAAAATAATGTTGTAATGGAAGAGTTTGAAAGCCGTTGTATTTCATATGGAAGTTTTGATATGATTGAATATTATTATACAGTTGTTTTTATCGACAGGCTCAGTTAAACTATATAATCGCGTCATGTTTCACACGATGTTTCTGTCTTAATCCTGTGACCACATTGGCATTTAACATCATAGATTTCCAATGATTAGGCAAAGATTTAAAGGGATTGATATGGACAAAATGTGACTTGGTTCCAACTCCAGGAAAGGGAATTATACTGCACAAGTCAAAAAACTACATCAAGCAACCTTATCAGAGCTTCTTTCTTTGTCTGTGATAGCTTGCACCAGTCAATTCTCTCTCTCTCTCTCTCTCTCTATATATATATATATATATATTACAAGTGATCAAATAAAAGGATACTCACTCGAGTAGCATAAAAGAAAAAAAAATAAAATGGGGTGAGAGAGGCTCGAACTCTCGACCTCAGGATCACTCTAATTGCTATGAGACCTACGCGCTAGCCAACTGCGCCACCACCCCAATTGTTCAAAAGTTTATATTCAACTTATATGTTCTTTAAATTTTATTTTTGAAAGATATATATATACATCTCTTAAGCTTTAAATATACGAATTACAAACTCAACAACTTGGAACAAACAGTAAGTGAGCAAGCAGACTGTTAATACTAATGCAAGGACACGAGTTTGATTCTTGTATATGATACCATAGTTAGACTGTAATGACACAACTGGAGCCGAATCCATATTAGTCTTGCCGATGATTATTAATGAGTATACTTGACCGGTTCATCATTCGGAACCCTATCACATCCCAGCACCCCCTGAGTATATGTTTCAATAGGAATACGACGGATCTTTCCTGAAACATAACCTATAATCAGTAAGTAAGCAGACTGTTAATACTAATGCAAGAACACGAGTTTGATTCTTGTATATGACACTATATTTAGACTGTACTGACACAACTAGGACCGAATCCATATTAGTAGAGAAGAAAGATGTGAAGTGAAGTAGTAGGCCTTTAAATGAGGTCACCAAAAGTGTTTCTTTATACTTATTGCTGCATAATTTCAAGATGCTCTCTATAGCCATTCTTCCTTCGGTGAGTAAGAATATGCTGATAAAGAAGGACACTAAACAAAACTTTAGCAAAAGTAGCTCAAAAGTTTTGCATCCATTAACTTATCATGCTATACAAACAGATGCTCTTCCAAAAACTTAATACTATATTAAACCATAAACTTCATATTGGGGGTAAAGGAATCAACAAAGCTTGTAGGTCCCTTATTCTTGCCTATAATAATCTCACCTAGTAAATTGATAATATACAAAAATACACTTTTAAGAACTCTTTTTGCACCTCTTTCTAGCCTTTGCTTTAATCTTGAAAGCTAGAATTAATACAAACTTGCAATTTGAGGACTGCAAAACACTAGAACATCATCAAGAGTAGCCTTAGATTTATCCCCAAACAATGATTCTTTTCCATCAGGTCTTTTAGCATAGGACAATCCAAGTCTTGATTTAGCTTGCCTTAAATCACCAACTCCTGAGTTAGTATCAGGCCCTGCAAAACCACCCATAACAGGAGCCAGAGGAGGTCCTATAAGCAATCCATCAGCCCCAAATTGTGGCCCTCCTCGAGCATAATCAAAAAGGGCTGCACCACTTCCTCCTACTTTAGGCAAGATTATTGGATCATTTTGTCGAACATCTGGTGTCCAATAAAACAGGAAAGCATCAAAAGTTTCATAATAATCATCTGTACTTCTATATCCTTCAGGATTAAAAGCTCCAAACTTGAATGATTGATTTGTATAGCCAATTATCACACAGGGACCCTTAAAATCACAGCTATTATGAAAATCAACTGCACTAAATCCATCAATTGAAGCCTTATAGCAGCACTTGAGTTCCCTGCCTGCCAAAAAATGTAAAAAACTATTCAAAACTTAGAAACATTTTCTTTATGAAATTAGTTTCTTGTTAAGGATTAAAGTGAGGTTCTTTTCTTCTTTTTTCACTTGCTAATTCTTTATATAATCTTTTGTCCAAAAAGGGATTTGTTTCAAACTCAAAAAAATCCCAAATTGCAACCGCCCTTGCCCGACCAATCTAAGAACTTTTTCTTTTCCACTTCAACAAAGTAGGAAAAAAAAAAAAACCCATTTCAAAATCATCACAAGAATCCAACATTAAGAGGTACTTTTCAAGCCTAGAGAAAGAGAGTACCTTTCAAGAAAGTTTTGCTGACAAGGGAAGGTGAAAATGGAAGTTGAACTTCATCATGGTACTTAGGCTGTGGCTTCTTATTATCAGCTGTTTTATTACTTCTGCCAAAGTTCCAATCAAAAAAGTTCTGAGGCCATTTCTTGAAACCATTAGAAGAACAAGTTAAAGAATTAGCTAAACAACAAGAAGCCATTTGGGAATAATTAATCAAAAATAGCTAGTTTTGATAATCTTTTCTTTATTTGCTCCAAATTTTGCCATTCTTCCAAAATTCCACTCGATATTTTTTGATGTGTGGCCGTGGAAATTGTTACTATTTCCTTTTTGTATATTTTGGAAATTCGCGGATATAAAATTTTCTGATTGATTAAAAATATTTCCTTTAGCTTTTTATTCAAAATCCAAACAGCAAGGGTCCTTAGCTCAGTGGTAGAGCATTTGACTGCAGATCAAGAGGTCACCGGTTCGAACCCGGTAGGGCCCTTTTTCTCTATTTTGCACAATTAATTTTATAGTAGTAATAAATGGATCAACAATAAGGGCGAAAAGGTAATTTTTGCGCAGCCATTCTACCAAGTGAGTCTGTTAATTGATTCAATATTGATCCGACAAAAATTATTGTTACTTTTATAGTTCAATGAGAACCTGGTAGGGCCCTTTTTTTTTTTTTTCTTTTTGCACAATTAATTTTGTAATAGTAATAAACGGATTAATAATAAGGGGAAAAGGTAATTTTTGCGCAGAAGCCATTCTACCAAGTGAGTCTGTTAATTGGTTTAATATTAATCCGACAAAAATTATTGTTACTTTTATAGTTCAATGAGAATCCGATAAGACCCTTTTATTCCTTTTTGCACAATTAATTTTATAGTAGTAATAAACGGATCAATAATAAGGACAAAAAGGTAATTTTCGCACAATTAATTTTATAGTAGTAATAAATGGATTAATAATAAGGGCAAAAAGGTAATTTTTGCGCAGAAGCCATTCTACCAAGTGAGTCTGTTAATTGGTTTAATATTGATCCGACAAAAATTATTGTTACTTTTATAGTTCAATGAGAACCCGATTGGACCCTTTTTTTCCTTTTTGCACAATTAATTTTATAGTAGTAATAAACTGATCAACAATAAGGGCAAAAATGTAATTTTTGCACAGAAGCCATTCTACCAAGTGAGTCTATTAATTGGCTCAATATTGATCCGACAAAAACCATTATTACTTTTATAGTTCAATGAGAAAAATAACATAATTGTTTTTATTATTCCAACTCAAAATCTTGATTTCCACTGGAAAAAAATTCAATTTTTATATAATCATTACATCAAATATGCAATAAATGTTTTCCTAGTTGATCAATAAACCAATATTTCCTCTAAAAATGAATACACAAACATTATTTAACACCGATCGTTCTAACCAATTTAATAATAACATATAACAACGCTTCCTATTGTTGCGTCATTATGAAAATCTTCTGAGTACATTTTCTAATACATTGCAGATACCCGTCATTACATTAATCTGCTCCTCCGTGAGTCGGCAAATGGTTGTCAAGAGGGCTAATAACATTATTATTGGTTTTAGGTTTATCAGAAACATTAACAACAACTTCATCACCTGGTTTAAATTCCTTAAAATTACCTAACCTTCCCAATTCTTCAATTTCTTCAATAACAAGATCAAGTCTTGCTACTAACTCCACCAACAATGAAGCAAATGCTGCAAAAGGAAGTGCCTCTGAAAATTCAAGGCTAGTTATAGCCAATTTACTCAATGTTGGCCTTAAAACTTTCCTTTCTGCTGCTGCTGATTCTTTACTAGATTGTTGCCTTTTTGATTTCCATTCAAGTAATGCACTTGTATCTGTTTTAACACTTGATAAAGATACTCCAAAATATTGATCTTTTCCACCAGAAGATTTATGATTATTATGATTATTGTTTTGTTGTTGTTGTTGTTGTGATGATGATCTTGTTGTGGTGGTTGCTGCTGCTGCAAACTGGGCTAACATGTTATTATTATGACCATTGGATGATCCAAGAAAAAGCCTTGGTTGAGATCTTAATGCAGCATCAAGATCATGTAAGGCTTCATGAAGATGATCTGATAATACTTCTGGAGAACAATGGCGATGTTTTCTTACACTATCTGCTAACTCCATTAATGCTTTTGATACTTCTCCAGCTACTCTTGTGCATGGATCTCTAAATAGTGCTCTTACTGATCTTGGAGTCTAAGCACCATCACCAAAATTATAATTATCAAGAAACCGACGAGAATTTATATAAAGAAAATTTTTAAAATATTAAAAACGAGAAAATTTGAAAAATTATTAGATTTTGGAGTTTTTACCTGGATTTCAGTTTTCAAACATCCATGCAAAGCTACAACAGTGTAGCCGAAATGGCGAAGAACATCTCCCAATTTAACATATTGTTGCCAAGGAAACTTGTAACAGTATATTGAATGCCTTGGCTCCCAACTTGCATGCAATGCCTGCATATCAATCACAAATTTTACTGGCAGCCGGTTCGAATAAGTTATCTTAATTAAGAAACTGTCTGTCAGTGGTTATTAACTTTGGGAAGATTTCGTGATTCAATGCATTTAGTATCGTAGAATAGAGAATTTTGAATAGCTATCTCTCTTCCCCCGGTTCCTTAGAAAGACAGCTTCAAAGCCTATACCCGTGTCTTCTCATGCACTAGGTGCACCTGGTTGATAGGCTAGTAAACAAGGACACTTGGGAACTCGGATAGCCTTTAAGCATACCCTTCATCCGCAACTTTCTTCTCTTATGATATTTCTAGAGTTCACATAGACAGTTCGAATAAGCTAGTTTAATTAAAAAACTGTCTGTAAGTAATCATTAACTATAGAAAGGAGAACTATTCTTATTTAAGAGATTTTGCGTCGGTGAGGCCAACCATCTTTCATGATTTAGCACATTTAGCATCGTAGAATAGAGAATTTTGAACCCCGGTTCCTTAGAAAGACAGCTTTAAAGCCTATACCCTTGCCTTCTCATGCATTAGGTGCACCCGGAACAAAGACACCTCTGAAGTCGGATAGCCTTTAAGCATACCTTTCATCCGCAACTTTCTTCCCTTATGATATTTCTAGTGTTCACATAAAACTAATAAAGCCCTCCTAGCCGTTAAAGTAGCAAACCAGATGAAATGCGAACGAAGAGTGGAGTAGTTAAGAGCAAGTGAATTCTACATCTAAGTATAACATTATTTCTATAATATTTTTATTATTATAATATTTTTTTATTTTTCGAATTTTGAATTAGAAAAAAGTTAACTCTAATATTTTAATTATTTATAAATAAATATTACCGAAAATATTACAGAACATCTAAATGAACTTACCAGAGTCTCATCAGTGGACTTGGAGTCTAAAACAGCTTTGTAGCCTTTATAAATTGGATCCTCCAATGACTTATCTTTGGCTATTTCTGCCTCTTCTTCTCTAAAGTATTCACGGACACAAACTGCAAATTAAATCTATGAATTAGTAATAAATTAATTAGTTGAAAATCAAAATTGACAATATTAATATATATATAAATTGACAGCAAATTTGTTTCGTGATTTTTTCCTTTGATTTCTTTAACTTTAGATCAACAACTAGCTAGCTAGAAATTGAGAGCAATCAATCCAATGATTCACGTGATCTAAAGAAATAAAGCCGTGAAAAAAAGTGAAAACTTAATAGAGATTCTACAAAGACCTATGGAAATTATCATGAAAAATTTGAACCACAAGAAATTTATAATATCTGTCTGAAAAATTTTATTACGGACGCGATTTATAAGTGAAAATATAAATTTAATGAATCATATTAATATTTTATACTACTTTCATTTTATATTATCGATAACTTGGACATACTTTTTTCATTTTAAAATATTTATTTTATTAGAACTATTAATAACAATCCAAGGGTAATTTAGTAAATTTCTTTTTTAATTTAGAGAATCCAATTATTTCTTTAATTCTTGTACAATGTCTTAAAAATGACAAATAATATGAAACGGAAGTCTTATTTCTTGTGAGGATCATGTCTCGAGTTATATTCCTAGTTGAAAAAGTTCATGTCCCTACTTATGCTCCGAGTTTATTATAGAATTTTCTCGCAAATAACCCAATATTAAGTTAGATAACTATAATAAATTTGAGCCACGAAAAATTCAAAATCCCTCATTTAAAGAGTAGGACATCTTCAAGATGCCTAACATTGAGTTAAATAGCTTTACGTCCAGAATTAGATATCTGCAAGCTACTCACTCAATATTCAGCTTGATTTAGGTGTATTTTATACCGCATTTTCTTTTTCGCTAAATAAAAAAGAAGATATTAATGAAGACGACAACGTTAAGAAACTATATTCGAATCTAATTCAACTTCCGAAAAGCACCTATATAAAGAGTAAGAAATTAAAAAAGAAAATACCTTCTATGGAAATTGCCAAGCCCTCAAGCTTAGAAACAATGGAATTATGAAGATCTTCACCAGACCAATTGGGGAAAACCAAGAGACTCATCAAAAGACAAACTCCACAGCCAATAGCAATGGTGTAAAATCTTTCATGAGCAATCTTGAGTACATTATGAACTCTATAGCTTGAAACAGTAATCAAATTAAAAGTCAAGAGGAATATCACAACTCCATAATCATAATTCTTCTTTATATATGGAAAAAATCTTATATATGTTGCCACAGTTCCTGTCCAAAATCAAAATAATTAAAATTAATTAACTTAATTATGTGATTAAGAATTTAATAACTTAGCTGCTTAAGAATTTAATTACCTATGGCGAAAACTGCAGCACCAATGAATATAGCTTTGAAAACATGGCCTGAAGCTGTGGCAATGTACTCAATCAAGAAGGCAAGTGATCCTGCTAATAGGGTTCCTAATCCTCTATTCAAACCCTTGCATAATGTTGCTCCTACAATGTATATAAATTCAACGCAAATTCTAGAGAGAGAAAGTAGAAGATGAAGAAGAATATATATATATATGTATATATATACCTGCAGTGAACTCAAGAACAACAACAACAGTCATGACAGCCCAAATAGCATTTTGGCCAATACCTTTAAACAATGGTTCCAAAAGATAAAGCAAAGAAACCAATGTCAATGATAAACCTACTTTAATTGCATGAATAATTCTCCTTGGATCATCTCTTCCAACTTTCCATACTTTTTTCCAAACACAACCCGGAATTCTTTTCATCTTTTCCATCAATATATTCAAACGTTTCTCCATTTTCTTTCTCTCTCAAGATCAAGAAAGCTAGAAGAGAGAAGGGCAGCGGCAAATGGAAGAAGAACACAAAAATGAATACAAAATAATGCCACCCCACCAGATTTTAGAGGAAGAGAGATGAAGGGCTATTTATAATTTGAATCAAAAGAGAAAAAAAGTGATGTGTATTTATGTTCACAAGTTCTTCTTCAATAAAGTGAATAAGATATTAAAGAAAAAAAGTATATATAAATATAAAGTATGAAATGTAAAGAAGATACCATCAAGAATGGTGGTCAAGTAGTTCCAAACTTACTTCGAATCTTCTTGACCAGTTTTACTGATTTCTGAAATTATAATTACGTTTTAATAGTGCATGTATATGAACACAAGATCCGAACATGAACATAAAACAGTAGATCAATCAACCGACCTTAGTAGAGAGAGAAAGTTATAATTAGGTTTCCTATTTCTATCACTACTGTTTCACCTTCAATTCTTGGGCAAGAGGTTTCAATCTATCTATTTTTTTTCTTTTGATCAACCTTTGTGGAATATAGGAATAGATTAAGACCAATATTAATCATTTTTTGACTACTATTTTGACTCTAGTTATATACGCGTTAATAATGCTTCTTTCGAGTACTAAATCTTTCTTATATTGATAACCGAGAGCCATATATACATATAATCATATTATTAATGGTTTTCGTTAAAAAAACTCTTTCTATTCGGATAAGATCTTACACGGAAAACAAATGATTGCTTATATATATTATATGATTAAAATTAGTTATAGAAGAAAACATATTAGCAAACTCAAAGAATTGTGTCAGCAGGGAATTGGCTGGGCATACAAAGGTGTACAACTACATTATTAATAAAAATAAATTAAAAAAAAAGAATACAACTACATTTTATGCTGGACAAAAACATAAATGTCGTCAACTACAATGGGAAAACCTCCTCCATTGTCAAATGGGGCAGTGCTGAAATGGCAAGAAACTAGTCACGGATAGTCTTTAGCTGTAAAATGGCCTTTGAAATAGTGGGTACCCTACCCTACCCACCCCACCCCACCCCAACCCAACCCTTTCTTGATAAAGGGTAGTAAATAATGCTAGCCTTCTTGTTTACCTAAACCTCCGCAACAAAACAAAGGTATATTGTTTCTTTTTTTTTTTTTTAATAGGATGTTCATATATTTAATTCGAGAATTTATATGTATAAAGTAAAAAATTTATTTATTTTTGTTAAAATCTCTCTTTAATCCGATTTTTTCTAACTCAAAAAATTCAAATGTTTTACTGTCAACATAAATTTAAAACAGATATGGATAATTTTGAATGTTTTTTTAAAAAAACATCGATTTTAAGATAAAAAAAAACTCCAAATATTAGTTTTTTTGAACTTTGTTGAGTTTCTCACAGATGGATGAAATTCCTTAGGGACCCAACCTAGCAAAATTCATTTTAGTGGGTTTTTTTATAAAAAAAATAGTTTCTCCCGGATTAGAGAATTTCTCTCAAATGAGAGGAATTTCTCCCATGTGAGAGAAACTCAACAAAGTTGAAAAAAATTATATTTTAGGGATTTTTTACCTCAAAATCGATATGTTCTTGCAAAAAATATTCATATAAATAAAACTTTTCGCGCTATGCATATAAATTCTCGAGGTAAATTTATTGATCCCTTCCTTTTCCGAAAGCTCCGCACGACCACCTACTTATTGTTATATGCATGTTGAATCGTTTAGTACATCCTATAGTACACTTCTTTTAATAGCGATTTTCTTTTAGAATTTACGTTTTAAATCTTAGAATTTATCTTTTATTTTATAAAAATTATATTATAATAAAGTTATAATAAAAAGTATATACTAGAGAATATATTACTCGATCCCAACAATATTATATGTGGCTCTCTTCTCTTCTTTCCCGTGTACTCTCAACTCCTTATAAATCATGAACAGCTCAGTTCTTGCCATGTGGCAATTTATAGAGCTACCACATTAGATTATTTATTTATTTATAAGGAGATTATTTTCTACAAATGTTTGACAACCCTTACCAACTTCTTAGACTCTTTTAACTTTGCTTAAAAAGATCAATTTCCAAAAAAATGTTTCTATTTTTAAGTTATTATTATGAAAAAAGGTTAATTACATTTTTCTCCTTAAAATTTATTTAAATTACACTTTCATCTTTATATTTTACGTAAATTATAAATACATCCTTTTATATTTTCACAACTAATTAATCCCTAATACTAAAAAGTTTAAAAAATCTTCCTAAAAATGTTATTTTACGAGCCTAATTTTTATTTTAATACCATATATATATATTAAGACCTTTAAAAAATAATTTTAGGAAAGATATTATTCTTTTAGTGAGAATTAAGTACGTAAGATGATAATTTAAAATTATTTTAGAATATTCGTTATTTTAAAACAAAATTAAGAAAAAATAAATATTTATAAAACCAAATTTATTCACTCAAGATCATCCAATATGAATGTCGAAGTTTAGCAATCTAAACTTCACACACATTCATATTGGAAGAAATTTTAGATTTAAAATAAAAAGAAAAAACTAAACCCAATTGAAAGATTATTTGAAACCAAATCGGATCAAAATAAATCAAAAAAAATAATTTAGCCTATTTAATTTTCAACTAGATATAATTCAATTTGATTTAAATTAAAAAAGTAGAAAAAGAACTAAATACAAACCCCTAACCAAAACAATTTTGGGATCTCACTTTTCTAGTACATCATTCTCATGTTCCCTTCAAAAGAATTGTCCAAACCACTGAAAATTTTTAGCCATTCAACCCAAACAATCAAATAAAGAGAGCATTTCAAGAACACCAACCACAAATTTTCATGCTTTATAACTTAAACTTTTAGTAAATCATCATAGCTTTCATGAAGGAAATCAGAAAATCAGAAATGTTCTTAGTATAACAAAGGAATTGGGCAAGTATGAACATCTCCACTGATATCTCAATGTTTCAAAATTTTTGTGTAAAAAATGGTTTGTAATATACCCTATAATTGACTGTTGTAATCAATTTCAAACTTTGAAGCCTTCAGCTCTAAGGCATTTACGATGAGCTTCAATCCATTTTTCGCAGGCAGATTCACCGTGTTCCACGATGCATTCATCCCTCAACTTCTTAGTTTCAGGACAAGCACAGCAAATCTTCTTCTTAGGCTTTGAATCAACAGATGCTACATTACTTGAACCTTGATCTTTCTGGGGTAGAGAAATGGAGATAACTGAGGCTGTGCTTGAAGCGCTCATTATCACAATCCCCTGAAAGGAAAAGTTCAACAAGTTCTACAGTTGAGAATCATTATATATGAGGGCAAAGGTACAAAATGTTTTTGTTCCAGATGAATTTGCACTTGCATAAAGGATTTAAAAATATTAAAAATCTCATCAGTTAAGATTTTCAGATTTTAGTTTAGCTAAACACAGTTCAAAAGTACTCTTCTTGTGACAATCTTTTGTAGAATATGGACAACATTTCAAATCTAAATGGTGAAAGCTCCTGAGTATTCAAGTTCAAAACTTTTTTACACAACACATCATCCCAATGGCAGAATAAGTTAAATAAATCCCAGTAATTTTGGCAATGAAATAGAATAAAATTCAGAAACAGAATCTTGAAAGCAATTTAAGCTTCTCATCGGTTGTCAATCTATTCCAACTAAATTCAAGAATGACAGAGAAAAAAGTCTATAACAAGATGAGGCAATCAAATAATCAATGGATTTTTAAGTTTGAGGGATGTGAATTACCATCTTATTCAATCAGGGGTTTGAATCTGGGTCTAAATGTGTCTATCTTTCATTGAATCCAAGGAAAAAAAACGCTTTTCTGAAATTGACACTCTATTTAAATGGATTGATCTTCTAAAATCTTTAATCTGTACGGAAGAACTGTTGTTTCTTTCAACCTTTACTACTTTTTAGTGTTAATCCAACTACTTTCCAGCTTGCTCTTAAACATTTTATGAACCAAGAGGGCCTCGAGATAGCAGAGTTTTACTTCATCTCAATCTAATAAAATCATTGTCAGAAATAGAAATTCAACATTCATTTCAACAAACCAGAATGTTAAGAAAAATGCATAGCAGAATAGTATTAAGCTATACTGTGAACAGGGCACAACAAACTCACGATAACAACACAGAATTCTCGTTCTAAAATCTCATTATACAACACGAAGCATTTTCAGTTGGAAATCTCAGATAATCGGTGCACAGTAATCGAAATACTTACCGAAGAAGACGAATCCAAAAACAATCAACGATGGCGGCCTCGGCCGTGCACCAGCTATGGCGTTAAGCTAAAAATACCACCGGCCAACACGAGAAACAAACAGCAAATACCAGTTTTCTTCTTTGGCTATTGTGATTATACGAGTCTCTTGCTGTTGCCCTTCTGCGAACAGAAAATCGATTGAGAGAAGGGAGGAAGGATCCGGCAGAGCGAGGGGTGATGGCGGCTGAATGAATTAGGGATGAGAAAGTGACAGCCTTTAATTCTATAGGAAGTTTGGTGTTTTGGTAAGTCTTTTTTTATGCTATTTTTTGTGAGGTCATGTGTTCAAATCTCCTATATTATATGATTTTTTTAGTTGCACTTAGATGAGCGAAATTCTCTAAGAATTTTCGCTAGGTTGGACGAATATGGGAGAAACTCATTTGAAAAAACTATAATTTTTTGGGCTTTTTATCACAAAATTAATATTTTTTTGCAAAAAAGCTTCAATATCATCTGTCTTTATCTTTCATTTGTGTTGAATATAAAATATTTAAGTTTTGAGTTAGAGAGAGATTTTGAAGAGAAAAAGTAAATTTTTTCACGCTATATGTATAGATTCCTAAGTATGTTTATTGACCCCCATGTAAAATATTGACAATGAGTGACAATCTTATAGTAAAGCTTCCCTCCAAAAGGCATAATCCTTCACCCACAGGCCTCATCAGACTGCCTGATGCTCAAGTGGATGATGTAAATCATAGTGACCCAGCAGCCCTGCAAACTGAAGCCCGGGCACTAGTGCGCACAAAGAACTACCCTCCAAATTTGAGAATGAAATTTCTACTTTGCCGCTACCAATCCCAAAACTAACTGAACTTTGCCCATGCGAGTAAAAGGCATTCCATTCTTGATCATGTCCATCATGGCCCTTGGAGATCACCATCTACCCAACCCCTGCTGCTTTGCATACCAAAGAATGCCTCCCCCAACCTTGCCTGCCTGCGGTAGAAGCCGGCACCATACTTTCCTCACCCTCGTACCACCGCATGCATGCATGCATGCAGCCCAGGCCGGTTTCCATGGCTGAGCCACAAATCTTGCAACTAGGATCCTCAGCTAATTCCGTCGACCAGAACAAAGAACCCATATGTAGGCAGTCATGGCCACAGAAAAAGGTTAAGCCTTTGAGGCCCCTTCAATTCAATTTCCATACTGCTGTGCTGCCCATGCTTTCTGATCAAATGGCTGCGGACTTCACACAGAGAAGGGTATGACTCTACCTCATATACCCATTCAATTCTTGAAAGAAAGAATATATTGCAACAGGGAGGAGAGAAGAAAAGGGAAACTGATTAGGTAAAGGTGTTGTAATATAGTTATGATGATGATGATGATGCTATAGGTTTAGTTGGTAACCATTTGAATACATAATTCATTATGCAACATCAACTGTAAAAAGCCAACAAAGGCTTTCCAGCTTATTTACATACACATCATATCTCTTATAACCAAACTCAATGCTCTCTCTCTATTGCAAAAAGCAATGAGATTAAGAACAATTTGCATAACCTTTTTGTCTTCAAGAAAAAAGCAAGCTTGATTAGAATAGAAACTACCCAATGCCAAGCAGGCAGCAATAAAGACCTAAGAACTCGCACCAAAAACTCGAATCCTTCGTTCAATTGGAACTCTGCAGCTTGGACATGTTGCTTTTCCCTTCTTCATATAACTCTCGTTGCAGTTCACACACAGAACTTGATGAGCGCACGGCAGGAAAACTACAGACACTTCATCCTTGTGACACAAAATACAATTTCTGTCATAACTTGCTGATTTCTCAGATGATGACTTGTTGTCCAGCCTATCAAATTCCTGCAGCAGCTTTGCAATGGGTTCCCTCCCCTGAGGCAGTATGCCGTTGGAGTTTCCAGTCATTGGATTATTAGATTCATGTTGCAGCTCGTTACTTTGTGCTTTAAGTCGTGCGAGTTCTTGCTCAAGACGCTGATGGTCATCCTTGTGTCGTTGGAAGTCTATTTCAATCTTCAAGCGCAAAGCTTCAAGCCTCCTTTTGCAATTTGCTTCAGCAGCTTCCTTAAGGCGTCGCTCCTCCTCCACTAGTGCTACCGCCAGTTCTTTAGCCTTTTGTTCTTGCCTCCACTTTTCCTGTTACAATGAAATTAAATCGCCCATATACTTGCACAATATTCTAGATATATAAAACTGCATATCAGGAACAAAAACAAGCAACTCCATTCCCCTCCACTGGGCTGAGGAATGGGGGGAACAGAGAAGCACAAGAAGAAACCCAAACCACAAGTCAGTTCTCACAAAAACAAGCAAGCTGCGAAATACACAAGTGGTAAGTCCATAATACCGCAGAAGAGTGACAAATTAAACCAAATTCTGATGCTTAGATTTGGTTATAGTTAGAATTAGTTTTGTCGCAATCCTGGTTTCTTTGGAACAAGGGTTACTTAGAAAAGAATCTTTTTCGTTTTTAAGAAGCTAAGAGACATAAAAAAAACTTCATTAGCTGTGACACAACTTGAAATTTTATGCTTGAAGTGGCTGAACACAAGTATACAAAATATATCCCCCAAAAAATCATTAAAGGTTTCAGCAAAAATTGCTTTGAGTCAGAACAAGAGCACACATCAGTCTGTGAGAGTGAGAGCTGCAGTCGGGAAAATGACAAGTAAAACCAGCTTAGCAAAAATAGCTGCTGGACCAACACATTAACAGGGTTAAATACAAGCAATAAAGGATTAGCTTTCTAGGCAGGAGGGGGAGATGAAATTCCAAAAGCAAATAGATTAGCATAATTGTGTTAAAAGATCCAGCAAAAGATATGGCTGAAAATTAAGATTTGAGCCTCAAAAGGAATTTGGAATTTGCAATTTTCACACAAAACATTCTCAAAGGATATTCGCAAAGGCAAACATCCGCAGGTAGTAATTCTTTATAATTTCTTGTAAAGAGTAAGATAATGTCAGAGAATTCAGATAGTTTATAAACCATGAAATCACAATGACAAGATGGAACTCAGGCTCTAGATAAAATAGTACGACAAGACACTGTAGAAGCATGTATGCAGCATGAGAAAGAGGGAGGCAATTTAATACGGAAGCTCAACAATCCATCATAAGAGCTATCCTAAGATCAGATTGTCATCCTAGTTAAACGATTACAAGGGTGGATAGTTTATCCAAGTTTTGGAATGAGTTAGGTCTATCATGAATTGTTTACACAAGAAAAAGACAAATCACAAACAGGGTGAACTTTTGCTGTCCCTTGTTGAGCAGATGAACTTTAAGAAGACCTAGTACAACATCTCCAAGATTTGGCAGATAAGTTCAGTTCAGCAATTTTTCACTTGGAAGAAGCCATGCTGCTACTTTCAATTCCTCTAGTTTATATTAAGCAATAAGGTTAAAAGAAAAGTTACCGTTCCTTTTTCCATTAAGTACATTGCCTTTTTATCTTCAGAGTCATAATCCATTATACATGCAAGTTAAGAAAACAGAACTAACTTTAACTCAAGTCAAGTCATAGTTCAAAGTTACAGTCTTACTGGCCATTGCAATCCATCGTTATTGCAACAATGTGTACCACAGTGTCAATGTTATTGGGGGCCATATAAACAGTATGCAACATGAGCATCGGCAATTGAGTTAAACACAAGGACCCAGCCTAATCTTCTTATAACCAGTTTTGGTTGAATGGTGAGAGACTTGTTGAATATAAGGCTTAGTTCAGATTATGACTAAGCCTATTCTCTGAAAAAGAGTCAAATATGCCAAGTCAATGTAAAACTAGAGTACCAAATTGCATCCTGTTCAAGTTCTTAACTCACCTTTCTAGTTGGAAATCAGCATAAAGAGAGAACAAAAGTCTAAACAGAACGAACAAAAAGGTAACACTCATATTGCATGAACAGATTGCAAACCTAACTAATTTCACTAATCACTACCAACTGTAGCAAAATTGTATGGCTGCATAAACCAGCTATCAGGCAGCTCACTGAATGCGTAAAGCTCAATTACAAAGTTATCTAAAAATATAAATACATAAGGCAGAAGAAAAGTGGATAGGTTACTGACCTCAGCTTGTCTCTGAGCAGCCTCAACTTGAGCCAATTGTTGTTTCGTATCAGAAATTTTCTGTTTCTCTGCAGCAACATCTTCCTGCAGTTTATTTTTCTGCTTTTCCCAAGCCAAGAGCTTCTTCAAGTGCTTCTTCTCTCTTTTTGCAACCTCCAAACAAGTTGTCACTGATTCAGATGCACTTAGTTTACAAGCCTCCATCTCTGCCCTGATTTCTGCATTCTCATTCTCAAGCTTTCTTACAGCAGCATTTGCACGATCCACTTGACCACTTGCCTTCCTTAGAGCATTCTCCATTTCTGAGACTCTCTTCATGGTAGTGTCTTCAAGAGCCTGCTTCCCTTTCTTTAGCCGCTGAGTTTCCTCCCTCTCCATCCTCAACATCTTTAACTCTGTTAAATCATGACTGAGCTTTCTAGCAGCTTGCATTGCCTTCTGGTGGGCCCACTCCTTCCGCTCCTTTACCTGTCTCTCCAGATCCTTAATCTGATGGATCACACTTAAAATCATCTCATCTTTCTGATCTAGAGGTGCTTGCTCAGCTTTCTCATCAAGATTCAAATCACGAAACTTACTCAACACTGAATTAACGACATCTTGGTTCTTCAGATTCTGGGGTTCCTCATTCTGCGCCGCTGGAACACTCTCAACTCTTGTTCTCCCTCCACTTGAGGAATCTCCAGTGGACACAGAACCTGGGCAGGCCTGCAATTGACTTTGGAACTGTCTCGCATTCGCTCTGAATCCTGCAGCAAACATTGCAACATTTCTCTTCAACAAAGTTTTCATGGAAGGAGTGAGATTAAACCTCTTCGGGCACTCAATCTCCTTCTGCAAAGACATCTCTGATGCATAAGAGAAAAATCCATTCATTGGAAACTCAGAAGTTCCTCCATTTCCAAAACCCCAACCACCATGAAATCTACACAGAGCTGGAGCAACACCAACTGGACCATTACTGACACTCTCCACGGCACCACTACTCCCTGAAGCAGGAGTGCATGGACTATTCCCATTTGGCGAAGGAAGAACAGGGATCTCCATCACGCTTGCACGGCCCACATGAAGATCGCTCATAAGCAAACACCACATTGCATCACCGCGACTCAAATGTGGCTTAATTTGTTGCAGCAAACAAACCATGCCCGCAAGTGAATACTCCTCCAACTGCCTCAAGTCTGCAAAAGAAATCTCGGACTCCTCCGAGTTCCCATTACTCCCACAACACCCATTATTTAAAAAAGCCAAGCAATTATGCAAGATATTAGTCAAAACATCCATTCCCCCATAACAATGCCCATTCCTCAAAATAGCCTTCAAAGCCACCTCCTCATCATAACCCAATGCCACAAGCTTAGTAATAGCTTCATTATACAAAAACTCCAAGTTTCTCAATAAAATTTCCTCTAATTGTTCCTCAGTACAGTATCCCCAACCACTATCATCAAAAGCAGAGTTTGGCCCTCCATTTGCAGAACCATTTACGTTTGGATTTTGGGTTGAATCATTCTGACCCATTTGATAACTCAACGGCCTAAGCCCAGATTCCATTATGGATTTAGAAATTACCGCGTTGCTATTTGTGGAGGTGATAGCCGTGTTGTTGGTGGTGGTAGAATGATCGGGGTCGGGCTTTACCGATCGTGTCCGCCTATTTGCCCTGATATGTTTATCTCTCACAGTACAACCCATTTGCAATTCTTGTATTCCCTATTTATAAAATAAAAAACTAACCCTTAAAACAAGTAAAAAGAAGGTCGAATCAATCGAAAACATATATCCTGCGTTTCTAATAATTCTATACACATACCCATATATCTGATTGAATATAAATGTAAATTCAGAAACAAAAACAGATGAATAATACTCACAGATTAAGCGGCGATCAGAGTTTGTTTCAGAGTTGGGATTGTGTGCTGTGGATTTTGAGCTGTAGAGAGGTAGTGAAGGAAGAAGAAGAAGGAGAAGGAGAGACGGGACAGACGCTTTAGGCGAGAAAAAGACACAGATGGAGTGCTTGAGATGTATGGACCTCAGATTTCATTGGACTCAAACATTTTGGGCTTTTAGAACTCTGACCCAATAAAAGTTGGACTGGGCTGGACTATGCCTTTTAAAATATTTGATTTAAAAAAATAATTACAAGTGAGAACGACTAATACATTTTTTGTTATTCATGTTTGAGCTCTTTGGAATTGGCTATGGCTTATATATACATATAGATATATATATGACTTAGCATCGTGACAAGTGGTATCAGAGTCAAAGATTGAACGGAAATAGAAGAAACGGACGAAGCTGGGCACCTCAAAACTTCTATGACACTAGTCCTAGTCGTTGTGTTACAATCCGTTTCCTCACGCGAACAAGAATAAATCTACCACCAACATGAGAGTGCCCTCTAGTTAACTCTTGTCCCGAACCAGGATATATACTATTTTAAATGACGATAGTTTTTATATATATATATATACACACACGTATGCTTTTAACTTTGATATTCATATTTATATATTTTTTTCAAGAAACCCCACCAACAACTAATAAAAATTAAGATGACAAATAAATAACAATTTTCAATTATAGTTAGTGAATCTTCAATTAATTAGTACAAATTGTAAGTTTACTAAAAGATAAATTGCGAAAAAATTACTAAAAACAGAAAATGCAACATTGAATATATATTAGTTTATTTTCTACATTTTGACAGATAATCATGCGTTGAAATTTTATGATTATAAGTAAATTATCCTACTAATTATAGAATTAAAAAAATTTAATGGTGTTGTCATGTTTACCAGCTCTTTGAACAAGAAGTCTTTGTTAATGAATTTAATTTTCTTTTTATTAGTTTGATGGTTTCTTAATGAAAATAGATCCCAATCTCTAAAGAATAAATGTTTTGTTTTCACATTCTTAAATTGTATTTAAAAATAGGAACTTCCCAAAAGCCATTGATAATTAAGCCCACAGGGCAGGAAACTCCCAGTAGAAAAAATCCATCTTCAGTCCATATCCAAAAAAGACTCACATGGCACAGATGATGATCAAGAAAGATCCATCCCCTGCTGCTGCTTTTACAGAAACAGTTGAAGAAATTATGAAACTCTACAAATCATTGCCTCCAAGACCCTCAATTGAAGATATTGAAGCAGCTGTTTCTGTAATCAAAACTGTCAATTATGAAGAACAGCAAAAAATTCAGGAGATATCTAAGCAAGAAGTTCCTCAAGATGTCCCAGAAGAACTATTTGATGTGCTTCAACAAGTGAGGAAATTCATGGTAGTGTTTCAAAGTCATCAGCAGAGGAAAGAGGCGGCTTACTTGGTTGAAATTGACAAGATTTTTGAGAATTTTGATGATCTTATTAGGAAAGCTTCTGAGTTGGTTTCTGGAGATAGCCATGAGGAGGAAGAGGAACTGTTTAATCTGGAGAGCCCAGATGGTGAAATTCATGAAGATGATGTTGTGATCGATGAAATGCCCAAGAAAGATGACACACAAGGTTTACTCACACTTGCTTCTCCAGAGGATCATCTTTCCTCTTCAGGTTGGCATAAAATTCTCTTATAATCTAATAAAAACTTCTATTTTCTTCAAGATTTGAAGCAGTTAGTAGAAAATTATGCATTGGGTTTGCAAATTTATGTTCTTGATTATCAGAAATTGGTCATCTTTTTGTGAATTCTCTTCATATTTTCAGTGAAAATTCAAAGTTTTTGTATTCTCTAATGAAGCTATTCTGTTCTTGTTCATTGTACTGAGCCTCTTGCCAAGTGTAAAATTGCCGTCCAGTCACTTTGAGGATAAATTTTGAGTTAAAATAGTATGCACAGAGAAAGAAAAGCATGTTTATCCTTATGGACGTTTCAATAAGTCCAAACAAGAATAACTGTGGAATTTAAGACTTCTAATTTGCCCACATTCATTGACCTTTAGGCTTATAGTTTGTGTGTGTGTGTGTCTGTGAGAGAGAAAGAGAGAGACAGAGACAGAGAGAGATTACATGGATTGTGGATCATCATTTTTGCTAGCTTAAGTATAATATTTTCTTGAATTTTGATGAAGTATACTAATGCAGAAATAAATAATTGGCTTAATGTTGTTTTCATGCAGTGGTAAAGGGTGGAGAAGGTGAGAAATTGAGTCTATTAGGAGTAGCTGCTGTAATTGAAAAATCAGCCAGATTACAAGTGGAGGTTCTTGATCTTCAAGGTAAATTGATGGACAAGATTGAATGGCTTCCAACATCCCTGGGAAAGTTGTCAAATGTTGTTGAACTAAACCTATCAAACAATCAAATTATGGCACTTCCCACAACTATTAGCAGCCTCAAGAAGTTAAGAAAGCTCGATATCCATGCCAACCAGCTAATAAATCTTCCTGACACATTCGGGGAACTATCGAGCTTGACTGATCTTGACCTGCATTCCAACAGGTTGAAGTCATTGCCAGCTTCTTTTGGTAACTTAACTGGCTTGATCAATCTTGATTTAAGCTTGAACAGGTACACAACTTTACCGGATATAGTTGGAAACCTGACCTCTTTGAAGAGATTGATTATGGAAACTAATGATCTCGAAGAACTTCCTTATACAATTGGATCATGTTCATCACTTGTAGAGCTGAGATTAGATTTCAATCGGCTCAAAGCTCTTCCTGAAGCAGTCGGGAAGCTTGAATTCCTGGAAATTCTTACTTTACGCTATAACAGAATCAGAGTACTACCGACAACTGTGGATAATCTTTTACATCTGAAAGAACTTGATGTTTCCTTCAATGAACTTGAAAGTTTACCTGAGAGCATCTGCCTTGCACGTAACCTAAAGAAATTGAACACTGGAAATAACTTTGCAGACTTGCGAGCCTTACCTAACTCAATTGGTAACCTTGAGATGCTTGAAGAGCTAGATATCAGTGATAACCAAATAAAAGTATTGCCCGATTCTTTCAGATTCCTCGCAAACCTAAAAGTTTTTCGTGCTGATGAGACCCCACTAGAGGTGCCTCCAAGAAAACTTGTGAAACTAGGAGCTCAGGTAATTCTTTGTTTGGCTTACTGCAGTGGCCTATATATATAGTATGGACTAGATGTACTAACTGAATCAATTTTATGCATTCTTTGTTTAGGCTGTGGTTAAGTACATGGCTGAATTTGTTGTCAAGAGGAATTTAGAACTTCAAAGACCAATAAAGAAGGTTGGATTATGCAGCCTGTTTGCAACGTGCTTAGGATTTGAAGCGCGATCAAGATTGTCAAGAAGTGATGAAGATGTGCAGGTAGCGTAATTTGCCCCCTCACCTGCATATACATTCCAAACTTCTGTGCAGCAACACGAAAAGGATCAAATTATACGAACATGGAGAAGAGTTCATATTCTTCCATTTGATGATTCGTACTGTAAACAAACTCCGAATTCTGCTTTTGTTTAGTTGAAAATGAATAAAGAAAGTGTGAAGAAGGGCATATTTTAGCAGGCCCTATGTAAAGTAAAGTAGTAAACAGAAAATCTTGAGAATGCCAAGCTTGTACCCCATTTGTTTATGGCCTCAGCAGGAATAGTTCTGTTCAAACACTATATATATTGTAAATTGGCAAATGATTTTGAGCTTTTTATCTATGCAAAAGATTTGTGATGATGATTGATGAATCTTTGTCATCAAATTATTGTTCAAGTATTCAACTAAGGATAGAGTGAGCAAATGATGGAGTCCAGAAATGTTGGAGGCAAAGCTTTTCTTCTAATGAGTATAATTTATTTATGCCAACTGATTCCAGATGTTTTTATTCGACCATTATAGTATATAAAGATTTTATGTGCGGTCAACTGATTGAAATTTATTTGTCACTTGACATGGCACATGGCACGTAGAGGATACTAAGTGAGGGATCAAGTTATTAGACCACGCATTACGAATAAATTTTTATGTATTATATATTTGTTGAAAAAAAAAACATTTGATACCGAGTTATGGAAGTGAAAATTCAGTAAAAAAAAGAAATAAAGTGAAAGGGTGAATGAAAGAACGCATAACTTAAGGGCATAGTTCAAAGCGTCCAGGCCATGGCGCAGCTGAGTGTCAATGACGAGGCTAGTAAAAAAAAATGGTTAATATAAAAAAAGTACTATGAACTTTGTATTACTTTTGTATTAACCCAAAAAAAAAAACCGCTGCTTTGCCACTCTGCTTCATCAGTTCCCTGGGCTCTGCGACTGCGTTCTGAATGAAGTAAGCTCAAGATTCTGCAAAACCATTGAGTCCGTACAGTTCTAATCTGTTACTATGTAAAGCTTTTTTTTTTTTCCTTTAATTTTTCTTTATATTCTCCATTTCTTTCTTCAATTTGTTTTTCTTTTAAATGTTTATGTGTGTTCGGTCAGGTGGAGTTCTTGGGAAATTTTGTATTCCTCGCTCTTTGGATGGAAAAACAAATGACGGGATGTTTTTTGTGCTTCTATTTTTTTTCATCCAATTACAATCGTATTTATGATTGGATCACCGTTCTCTTTAAGATCCCACAATCAGGGTGCCTCCCTTTGTTTTATGCTTGTGTTGGTTTATTTTTTAAGGAATTTAGTTTTCTGGGCGGAGTTCAAGAGGTTTGGAGATGTGTTAGTTGCTTTTCTGGTTAATGGGATTGGACAAGCTACCATTTTTCTTCAATTTGATGTTAAGAAAGTTAAGGAGGAAGTGGAGTAGAAGAGGAGAATGTGACATAAATTGGATGTTTAGTTTAATTAAACTTGCATTTGGGTTGCAATTAACAATTCATGGTTAGTTTGAGGGAGCTAATTTGTATTGTATTTGTATAATGCATCATTACATGATCATAGATATGTCAGTCAAATTTTGGTTTTGGTCTGACTCTTTATTTACTGTGATATCAGATGACAAATGAAAGTAGGAGGTATACAAATGAAAAAAAGTTATTATCTTGTTGATACAGGAAATTGTAATTACATATTGAATGAGAGAAACTGAATCAAAATGGATGTATGTCGAATTTTTAGCCTTTGGGTTTGAACATTTGTTGCGCTACAACCTTGTTTTACAATAAGAATGGTATAAATTGGGATTGTATTCTATTAGATAACCTTCGCTCCTGATATTGTGCATATATTAGGATTTCTAATCTGATGGAAAGTTAGTTGCTTTGCAGAGTATACACACCACTAAGTTAACAGGCGGCTTTTCTGCTTACTTTGTCCAATGGGTTCTGCTGGAACCAGATCTAATGGGAAAATGAATGTTTTTATATGGGACATGGATGAGACACTTATTTTGCTCAAATCTTTAATCAATGGCACTTATGCTGAGGCATTTACTGGAGTAAAGAATGTAACTAATGGCATAGAAATTGGAAAGATGTGGGAAAATCATATTCTTCGAGTATGTGATGATTACTTCTTCTATGAACAAGTAAGTAGCCTTCACATATTATAACTTTATTTACTTTACTGTTACCTCAAGTCAATTGTGTCTTGCTTAGAACTGATTCTCTTTGGTCGGTCAAAAGCCTTTCCTGTCAATGATTTATACTCAGTTCACTACTTCTGACATAAGTAATCTGTTCAGATTGAGAACTTCAATCAGCCATACCTGGATGCCATGAGTCAATATGATGATGGTCAAGACCTCTCTAATTATGATTTCAATCAGGATGGTTTTGGGGCTGAATTTGATGATGTCAATAAAAGAAAATTAGCATACAGGCATCGGGCTATAGCTCATAAATACAAGAAGGTACCAATTATTCAGTTCAGTCTTGCCTTTTCTGCTTCTTACTACTGCTTTTATTATTGTTCCATTTAATTGACCCTTTTGAACTGCTGAGTCATGAAATCTATACTTAACCAAACTTGAGAATGAAAAATCATTTTGCCTATTTAATTTGGAATTTAAGCAGTCCTTGAGTAAATATAGCTAAAATACTATTCCTTAATAGTATAACCGCAACCCTTGATTGAAGAATTGAGAAATAAGACCGAATATTGAAAACAGTTAAAAAAACTTTCAGGATAAAGATGGCAATTCGATAGTGTTTTAATAGGAAAGCCTGTTCAAGACAATGAGCGATGCATGTTGGAGCAAGTAATATCCGTGTAAATTTTGCTAAGAGTTCAATCCTTTTGTGGCTTAAGGTTCTAAATGTTGCAATTCATTTTTGGATTTATAAGGAATAAATTAAGAAATAATGTATAACATTAGTTTTCATGTATTCTACTTTAGGAACAGCTGTAGGGTGAAACTACTTCCACAGTTGTGGATGCCAATGGCCAGTCAAAATTTTGAAGTTCCTTGATATGCCCTTAATAGAGGAACTCTAGAGCGGTGGTTTATTTCTGTATTACTTCTTTATTGTGCCCCATGTAGGGGAAATAGATGAGCATCTGTTTTTTATGAAAGACCGCTTTCAATAGGGACCTTGGAGTTTCAGAACTTCTTCACTTGAAGCAAGAAATGGCCCCATATCAGTTGCTTCCTAAAAATATAAATGGCATACAGTAAGCCTCGTATAAATAGTTCACCTCATATAATGAATTTCATTATCTCAGTAAGCTTTGCAGAATCTGTTGATTGGTTGATTTCTCTTTTGGCTAATTTAAGGCCAAAATGCTGATCTTTGGGCAGGCATTGACGTTCCGTTTTAAGAAATTTAGGATTAAAACCAAAATTACCGGTATCCAGCAAAAGTTTGTGAATGATTAAAGTTTTTCTTGTAGCATAAGTATCAAAATTACCGAGGTTCTTTGTTGAGATTTATGAAAATAGGTTGACTAACAAGGCATTGATTAACATAATTAAATAGGGCTAAAAATTGGTGGTTGAATATCATCAAGAAAATTGAGCCCAGTACAATATATTTCTACTACATTCAGTTATAATTTGCTAAATGTGATTCTCAAGCACAGCACATGATATATTGAACATTGCCAGCAGGCTGTTAGAATCAGGATAACATACTCTCTGCAGCTTCTATTGATATGCCTCTGCACAGCCTATTCAATGTAAAATTTGACCTTATCCCATGCTCTTAATGGAATGAGTCTTTCCTCCCCATGTTGTTCCTTGTTTCATTCAAATAGAAAGATGCAGCATGTTATGTGGTTTCTCTGGGCCATGAATAATTGAGAGCTTCCTTTGTGGTCATTTGACAATTTGAACTGAAATCACCAAGATTCGTTGGTATTCTGTCAGACCTGTGCTTTGTGATCTTACAATAGGCACAGTCGTTCCTCATTGTTATTATTCTTCTACTGAGCTTAATTCTGCAGGACTGGAGATAGTAGTAACAGAGATACCCATGATAAACAGCCCCTCTAGCAGGAAAAGAGAGGAAAAAAAGAAGGAAAGAAAGGAAAAGGAAGCAGTTTCCACATTATTAAGTCCTTTGTTTCCTCTGTTCATTTAAATGTTTTTTGTCCTTATGGATATTTTATCATCAATTGTTGATCTTGCCATCATGCACTGGATCTCTGTCATTCTTACTGGTACAATTGTTGCAGGGGTTGCATAGTATTCTGGATGAAGAGATGATAAAATCTTGGGAAAATCTTTATCATATGACTGATAGTTTTACTGATAAGTGGTTATCTTCAGGTAAATTGTTTTTCTTATAAGCATAAAATTCCTATCTTGTTGGCTGATTCAATATTTAATAACCGGGGTTGATTTTTCTTAAGATCACATAGCTGCTGTTTGAGGTTTACATTTGATATTGGATATGCTTGGTTTATACATGCTGTCCCATTTACTGCAGCTCGTATGTGTTTGGAGCAATGCGCTTCTGGGAACAGAGACCCCATTCCCAATATTACCTCACCGTCAACCCCAGATTATGTAAGGAATAATGGAAAGCCTCATGTAAATGTCTTGGTGACTTCTGGAGCTTTGATTCCCAGCCTTGTTAAATGCTTACTCTTTCGACTCGATGAGTTGATTTCTTGTGAGAATGGTAAGTTACTTTCCCTTTTGATTTCTTGAGATACTCATCACAGTTATCTGCACATAGTGTTTATGATGTTATATCTCCTTTTTCGGTCGTGGTTGGTTTTTCATTAGAATCTTTCTTCAGAATCGCATGAAGTAGAATCAAAATGACCTTCCTTTACATATTATTCTATACATAATATCGATGACAGATGACAAACGTGAGCACAACCTTATTTTGATGATTGAGTTATTGTTAGAAATTAGCTTAAAATGTCTGACTAGCTGTCAATACTCACTAGCATATTAAATTGCGTAAAGCTACCAGCTCTCTCAATTACGTGTCAATGAGGATGTGTAGTACACTCCATTGTACTTGAACTTGAGTGGTGACCTTCATCCTACATTTCACATTTTTCTTGTCCATGATAATTGATTCTTCTATTTGGTCGAACATGATGATTGATTCTATTCGTGTTACAATATGCTCAAGTTTTGTACATATTCTATCCCTTTTTTCTTTTTTGGTTTTGTTGTTATCGGCTGATATAAATGTAAACATGACTTTAGCAAAAGCAATACTCAAGGAAATAGGTACTCATATTTTACAAAACTTCCAGTTTACAGCTCATGGGAAGTGGGGAAGCTCCAGTGTTTTTCATTGATAAAGGAGCGATTCAATGGTCCAAACGTCAAGTTTTGTGTTATTGGAGATGGCTGGGAAGAATGTGAAGCTGCAGAAACAATGAGATGGCCATTTGTTAAAGTTGACCCAGGGCCAACAAGTTACCACAGGTTTCCAGGCCTGACATTAAGAGATTTAGACCTCTACTTCTCCGTTGTATATGGAGACGCTGTCAAGAAAGACGATGAAGAATAAGATCAGTCTCACTATACCCTGCTTCTGTGACTTTGTAGTAGGCCAACTTGGATTCAACAGAGTAAATCAAACTGCAGTTTCATGATGAGTTCTCATGGTAAGTGGCAAGTTAGACTACCCTTTATGGCTTGATCTTTGTAAGATAGTTCCATCTTTGTAATTATAATGTTAAATTCCCAATAAATTTGTACAAATATGCCTCTTGCTCAGCTTTCTGGTTTTAAGCAGCCCCTTCAAGAATAGGACCTTGGTTCTTGATTGCCCTCAGTAACTCCTTGACAAATCAGACTTTCTTCCGGTCAGGGGGATATAGTACATCTTCTAATACACTTTCTTTGCTCTGACATCATAACAGGGTCTAGTAACGTCTGTTCAATAGTGAATTATTGGTAGCCATTGGACAAAAACTTAGAAGCATGTCTTGTTTTCTTGTATGTATGATTATGCCCCTCAAGATGGATACTTGATGAAACAAGAGATGCCAAAAAAAAAAAAAAAAAAACTAATGTGAAGTGCATTTAAGGCGACAAGAAATGTGAGGCTAACTAACTAAGTATATCCAAACGTGAAAAGAATATCTTCACATGCAAATGGGCAAATGGACCATAAAAACAATGTTGATTATGATAGAATTAGCTTTTTATTCTCGTACTCCATGTCTGAGAGTGCTGCTGCCTTACATGCAAAATTTTCCAACAGCAAAAGAAAAAATCTTGCTTTGTGAGTGAGAAACTTCGCCATCTTATACACTGCCTGGCAGCCCACAGATTCAAATGTCTTAATCTGATAAGCACATGCATCATGTCTCCCTTGATATACTAATGAAATCTCTATTTATGGCGAAAGTTTGCCGTGGGTTTTCAGCAAAATGAGGTCTTTTTCTGAGATATGAACAGGGGAACTGAAATGATCAGAAACCCTTGAATCAATTTTGGGTTTTGAAGATATAATTAAGATGAAACTTGCCTATGGAGGTCCAAAATATCGGCAGAGAAACGGGAACCTCATATTAGTGATCACCATCTGTTCGATGAAATGACACCAATGTTTAGGAAGATTAATATGGGGATGTCCTGAAGGGGCATTGGCTGAGAAAACATATTTGGACACCCCGTATTCTATAGTCATCCACTAATTCTGGAAAAATTAAAAGGTACCAAAACTCCAAACAACATCTACGACATTAATCTACTTCATGAGTGGTTCGAACTCAAATAAAAGTTACTAAATGAAAGAATACGTCATTAGACTGAGAACATATTTGGACACTCCGTATTCTATAGTCATCTCAGCATTAAACTGCTTCGAACTCAAATAAAATAAAGATTATTAAATGAGTGGCCGCGTTATCAAACCGGACCTTTTGTCATGAGCTGAGAACATATAATATATGAAAGAAAACTAGTTTTCCATGGTCAAATGGAAGTAGCTGACAGGGTTTCAGTTTGGTCATGGATAAGATTTCATTTGGATATTTTTGTATTGCTTTAGGGTAAGATAGGATTTGATTTGATGGGTAAATTTACCATTATCTCCCAATAATTTTTTTTTAAAAAAAATTTATCAACATTTATTGACTATAATTTGAAATTTTTGTATGTTGTTTTGTTAAAGTTTCGTAAATGATAATCAGAAACGGCATCTTATATATATTAACAAGATACGTTAAGTTAATACGGACAATATCATCGAACTCTGTTTAACCTACTTTCATCATATATGCGAATAAATGGAAGAAATTACTATTCGTTTGATGCATTCTAATAAACATTGTAGACATTCTAATTTGTTCGGTACCTCCAAAATTCTCACAGCACAAATACAATCAGCTCATTCTATATTTTTTGACTTCTTGCAAGTGCTAACTTTGATATTTTCTGAAATAATCGCGTCTTTTGAACCAGATTTTTAGTAAAACTGATGTTGAAGTATTTATCTATGCTTATAGGGAGTACTTACTCTGTTTTTCGGACTCTTAGTTCTTGGAGTTCTTCAACATCGTTGCTTCCTTCCCTTAGCTCGCCTTCCTTGACGCTACCATCATTCAACATCAGCTCGCCTCCTGATTTGTTCCCAAGAATATCGGAATCCGATTTGTTTTTGGAAGTTATGATTTGCAAAATCGTAGGTATTCTTCTTTCCTTTTATACTCTAATTAAAAAAAAAAAGTTCAATCAATGTTCTCTTACATGATGTGACAAAATAAAAGAAGAGAGAAAGTGAGATGACAGTATTGTCCTTTTGACGATTAATTTCTTCCTAGAAAAATTAATGGTCCTAGTAAATATTTTCTGTTTTTAAATAGCTTTTTTACCGAACCTGCTTTTTACCTTTTCTGTCAAAGCAATCTGTCTATATCTGTACTGTTGCTTTCACCTCTTTTGGCAGCAGTTAAAAAAATTATGACGTTGATATGATGAATTGATGACCACATCAACAATATGGGGGGCCAAAATGCACTTTCCTACAAAATTATGGTCTTTGGATGTGAATATATAAAATCCTTAGGTCTCACTTTTTTTCCCTTAAAAAAAATAGTATCACTTTTAAGTACTTCAACATAATTAAACACCATATATTATATTTAAATATACATAATAATTCAAGTGTAATAAATTTTATAAAAAATATTAAATATTAAAAAACTAAATCTTATTTTAAAACTTATATTCGTTCGAATACATATAAAAAGAAAATAGAAAATTGGACTGCCAAAAATGCATGCTTCATATATAAAAGCCTAAAGATACCTATATATGTATATATTTTATCTTTATTCAATAATATTATATGTGTGTTTATGCAGCAGGCTCGAAGACCCCTAGTTCTGGAAGGCACATGAGTCCGAACGCTATGGCTCCAATCCCGCTTCGCCCAAGAAGGGCATTCTCTCATGTATCCCACGCTACTTCTTTTTGGGAATACGCAAACTAAATCGAGGGTCCAAACACACTTGTGACGAAGAAAGGATTCGTTCCTCCAGCCAGTTTCGGGTTGTCTTTCTGATGGTTCCGGTATAAAAATGGGTGCTTTCCAACTGATTTTCATTCAATGGGGTTATCATCTTCCTTCCCTCTCTGGAAACTCTCCCCTTCCAGCCGGATCAAAAAAGGTGCTGTATGTTTTTATAAATTTTTTTATGATTAAAAAAATATAATAGAGAATATATCAGACGATCCGGACTGAAGAAGAATGGAAAGGGAAGAGGAAGAAGAATATCCATATGGGATCAAAATAAATTGAAGAGAATGCGGAGAAGAGTAGAGAAAAGTGGAGTTGAAAAGTGGTCCTTTTTTTTTTCTTTTTGTGAATGATTGATTAATCTTTCTCTATCAATGGCAGTAATGGGTTCTATTGAAAGGTTTCATTCTTGAAAAGTACATTTTTTTAATTTTTTTCTATCAAATATGTTCTCAACGTCTTTATTAAACTGTTCGATATTCAAGTACGTGTAAAGAACTATTCCATATATTAAAAATGTGAAAATTCTTGTACTGTTACTATCAGAATTTGAATATTAATCCTTATTATCAATTCTATAATCTCGAAACTAACTGAACTACTCTTATGCGAGCGCACATTTCCTATTTCTTCTTTTGGGGTCTTCATGTTCTTTTCTTGGACCATAAAGGCGAATTCCTCGCCCTAAAGGCCCCCACCAAACTGCCCGACGCCCAGGTCGGTCCTGCAAATTAGAGACCAAGACCTGGTGCGCACAAAGAACCACCTCTCACATTGGGGTCTTCATGTTCTTTTCTACTCTTAGCATTCTTTCAACCCTTCTCCATCTTTCTTCCCCCACCCCCCATGTGCTCTTCTTGATATATTGGGTGACTTTTTTTTTTTTTTAGGAAATTCATCATAATTAATTACACTTGTATTCACAAACTTTTTTTACATTTAATATTATATTTTATGTGATATCAAAATAATTTTAGTAACGTCTTTCATATCATATATTGAGAGAAAATATTAGTTAAAGAAATGTATTCTTTTAGTCGAGTTTGAACTTGAACCAGTTGTAAAGAATTGTTACAAACTACACAACGAGATGTTAAATTCTTGTATTTTGAAGTGAACGAATCAAATATTATTTTCTATCGTAATGATTTAAGATATTTAATTGATCTGCATATGTTATTTTTTTTATTATGTACAAATTTAATCTTTATATTTTATATTACATATTTCACTATATATATATATATTCATATATTGATTTTGTACATCAATATTCTTCTCATATATATATTTATATTGATATATCTGCACATTAATTTTGTAATTTTATAATTTCATACATTATTTATTATTCTTTTATTATTATTTTATTACGTGCAAATTTAATCTTTATATTTTATATTAAATATTTCACTTAATGTAAATTGACTATTACTTTGTTGTGGATACCTCAAAATTCTTACAAAATCCAACTCAGCTATGTGGATTTTAACAATATCTTTAGCCATTAATTCAAATTTGGCATTTTCTGCATTATTTGCTGCAAACTTTTTTTTTTAATTTTATTTGGAATAACGTTCTTTTAATGAGTGTATATACATATATTATATTATAAAATATAACTCATACCTTTAGGAAAAAAATTCACTCACATAATCGGTAACAAATATCAAGATTTAAATCCAAAAATCCTGACAGGAACAGTATAGAAATTTCAAAATCTCAAATATAAAGACAATCACCATAATTTATACCTTTTGGTGGTGGCAGCGCCAAAGAGAGCAACCGGAGGATGTGAATAAGAAAAACCGAAATTGGATAAATTGAGCCAGTGCTTTTAGAAAGCAGAAGAATATGATTGGTCTTCGGATCCTAAAAATCAAAAAGAAGGCACGGGGAGGATGGATGTGTTCTGATATAGTTGATAAAGTCGTTGAGTTCATATAAGCTTTAGCCCTGACCCTGTTCAGAGAGACTCTTAAACAGCCACATTTTCGCACCCAGCATCTTTGCTATGTTTTGAATGTCTGGTCATTGATAATCTTTCTCATAGATTCGTTTGATGCCGACTAGATCTGATCACGACTAACAAGTACTACTATGGGGATCTTACTCTCAGCACTAGGACGTTAGACAGTCTGATAAGATTATAGAATGAGGGATTTCGTCTTTTTTAGTAAAGAAAATATAAAAAAGGAAAAGGAAGTTGTGGTTGTGAAATATTGATACTTATTAAAGTAAAGAGAGTTTGCTGGAGAAAGTTGAACTACATATTTTTTTTCCTTTTATTTCGAAACATAAAAATATGGAAAAGAAACTAGTTTGGAAAAGCATCTGAATTTGGGGATTGGCTAGATTTCCTGAAGGGGACATCTTGTCTCTTCTTACTAAGCTAGAAAACAACTAATCAAATTTTATATTATATTTATTTCTTTTTGGAAAATTATTTTCTTTTTTGTTTTTGGAAAACCAAAAAAGTAATTGCCTTTTTTGTAAGTATTATATTTTATATATATGTAAAAATATTTATTATTGCTTTTTAGATAATAGCCAATATTTTATATATATATATATACACACCATGACAAAAATTAAGTATAATATAATTTCTTTTTATAAAAATTTGTATATAAAAATTTTGCTTTGAATATACAAATTGCTTTTAAAAAAAAAAAAAAGGATGTTTCGTACTTTTTTAAGGCACAATAACAAAATATATATATACTAACTATTAATTTTTTAGTTTTTTAATTACTTTATGAGTAATTGTTTAATTCTTATAGATATTTTTTCACATATTCGACCAGTAATAAAAAATTTATCTCCAGATTTAATCACCAGTCAAATATACAAAAAATTGTCCAGAATGATAAAAAAAAATTTACTCATAAGTTTATTTGATAATTAAAAAAGATAAAATTAATAAATTGACGATCAAACTTGAAAAATAAAATATTTTGGGATGAAAAATCTCATTTTCTCTATTGAGTAATAAAAAAGATCAAACTTTAAAAAATAATAAAATGAACAAAGTGATGAATAATTATTTTAATAAAATGGCATAATATAACATTATCCAAAGTTTAATATATATATATATATATAGTTTAGAATTATTTTTTAAAATGGTCCTGTGAACCAAGGGAAGAGAAGTGCTAGCTAGCTAGGACCAGTGGGGATCACTCTTCGCATTATTAATTTTCTAATATATATATAATTTGTAAAAAATAATATTAATTTTTAAAATTCTTTTTAATAGAATATATTAAATTGACAAATTATACATAATATATTACATAATAATAATAAAGTGGGGAGAATAGGAGGAAATTGAAGGGCCCTGCTTCTTCAGTGGGTTGACGTGGCCCAATCTGAGTTGTCCAATTCCCCGGCAGAAAAAGGGTGGAGCTTCAAGCTTGTGGCTATCCGACGCCTCACTCACGTGCATGCAAATTGAGGACTTGGAGCCTAAAGAGGTAAATATACCGAACACGACGATAAGAGACGTGTGGTTTGATAACGTAATTTTCTTATTTAAATATCTCTACTTAACATGTTAAAATAAAAAATTATGAATTCGTATAAGTTAATAAACGATTTAATGTCTCATGTCAATTTTATTGTAAATTTCAAATATTCTCATTTATTACAGAATTCGACAGTGTAATTCATGCAAATTGCACACGTTCTCGTTTATAAAGTTTTTTTTGGTTTATTTATATTAATATAACACGTGAATACATATATTTGACTATGACGAGTTATAAAAAGGAACTAGTCAAAAAAACTTTTTAAAAGTAACCGATTATAACGTTAAAGTCTCTTCAAATCTCGCATCATAATTTCGTTTACTTATCACATAAACATTAAAATATTATATATCATCGTTGAAATAAACTTTCGACGACGACTAGAACCTTTTTGAACTCATCTTTTACTGATAAATTATATCGTTAAACTATTACCTTATCACGTCTGTATTGGAATGTTGTGTATCATTTTTTAGTTGAAAGAATTTTCAAAATACACTTACCATTCTAACCCCACCAAAACTGTCTGCTTACTATAAAAACACTGTCTTTCTCTTTCTCTCTCTCCTTCTCTGTGCTTCTCTCTCACTCAT
The DNA here is from genome assembly GCA_028651295.1 of Catharanthus roseus. Lineage (NCBI taxonomy): Eukaryota > Viridiplantae > Streptophyta > Magnoliopsida > Gentianales > Apocynaceae > Catharanthus > Catharanthus roseus. The sequence continues at coordinate 17,437,805 of JAPQWS010000054.1, forward strand.
CTGTATGTACACTGCAAGGCTATATGCTTGCCACACTCAACACTGCTCTCCTGAGTTTCCAATGCTCTTTTTCTTTTCTATGCAGATTTTACTAAAGACTGCAGAGACAGATTAACTCTGTTTCTTTTAGCTCTGTTCTTTATTGATTGATTTGGGAATTCTAGCTGCATTTCTGTGGTAATTCCAACTATTTTCTTGAAAATTTTCACTGTTTCATCTGAATCCCTTTTAGATAATTGATGTAAATCTATTGAAATTTTGTTCAATTTTTGCAGAGAATGATTGAAGATGATAAAGGGAGTCCAAATTTCATGTCTTTGAAGCTCTAAGATTTTAAGGATTTTGGAAGAGAAGGGTTAATTAAGTTTATCAGGGGTACAATGCCGGTCCCTCTTGCTCCATATCCATCCCCTCCTGTTCCATTTACTCCCCCTGCAAATGGTATGGTTAAATTCAATAACAATTTTCTTGTTTATGGTAAATTCATTTGCAAGAAAGTTTTTTAGATTCTTTAGTGGTTAACGGGTGGTAATTTTCTTCTTTAAAAATTGATAATCAGATCATAATTGAAGAATCAGATTTTGAAATTCAACCACTGTGAGGCAAATTTTAGGTAGTTCTTGAGAAAGTAAATTACTAACTTCAGAGGTCTTCTTGCCAAGCTAGAGGTCTTGTGTTCGACACATCCCTTCCCCAATGCATCAAAAAAAGAAAAAACCCCTTGGATTTGATCAATTGAGAAACCATCTTGTTCTTCTGGTTTTTAATCAAATTGATTTCATATCATTTTAGACTAATAATTTGTGTGATTGATTAGGTGCACAAAGCCAGCTTGTTTGTTCTGGTTGTAGAAACCTTCTTATGTATCCAGTTGGAGCAACTTCAGTATGTTGTGCAGTATGCAATGCAGTCACTGCTGTTCCTCCACCGGGTATGGTTTTTACCCGGTCTCAACATTATCGCGAATACTTGTTAGCTTGCTCGATTCTTGTTAGCATTAGCATTTATTCGCGCTCTTTGGACCCTCTCCCGGGCACCCCTCAAGATATTGTATGCATACATATAGGATGATTTCTACGAATATCAGTTATGTATACCTGCTTAACATTCTTACAGGAACTGAAATGGCTCAGTTGGTTTGTGGAGGTTGCCATACATTACTCATGTATATTCGTGGAGCAACGAGCGTTCAATGTTCTTGTTGTCACACCATTAACTTAGCTATGGAAGGTAAACACGAAAATGTCAAGATCATGACCTTTAAGAGCATTAATTCACTAAAAATGGATCATGTTTATGTAATGTGGCAGCAAATCAGGTAGCTCATGTGAACTGTGGGAACTGCCGGATGCTGTTAATGTACCAATATGGAGCACGCTCAGTAAAATGCGCGGTTTGCAATTTTGTGACACCAGTTGGGGTTAGTATGCAAGCAACTCAAAACTCTTCTCTTTAGTAAAACGCGTCTCATTTTATTAAGAATATACACCATTTAGATGCAACGCGATGAGAAATGCAGCTCAGCTCAAGATGTTAGCTACAATGGTCCATTTCTTGCCATTCACTGTCTAGTAATCTCTCTGCATATCCCCCATAGACATTGCAAAATTCTTCTCTTTGGTAAAACGCGTTTCATTTTGTTAAGTATATAAGAATATAGACCATTTAGATGCAACGCGATGAGAAATGCAGCTCAGCTCAAGATGTTAGCTACAATGGTCCATTTCTTGCAATTCACTGTCTATTAATCTCTTTGCATATTCCCCATAGACATTGCAAAATTCTTCTCTTTAGTAAAACGCGTTTCATTTTATCAAAGAATATAGACCATTTAGATGCAACGCGATGAGAAATGCAGCTACAATGGTCCATTTCTTGCAATTCACTGTCTAGTAATCTCTCTGCATATCCCCCATAGACATTGCAAAATTCTTCTCTTTAGTGAAACGCGTTTCATTTTTTCAAGTATATAAGGATATAGACCATTTAGATGCAACGCGATGAGAAATGCAGCAACAATGGTCCATTTCTTGCAATTCACTGTCTATTAATCTCTCTGCATATTGCCATATGTACTGTTTTCTTGACACGATTTGGGGAAAACTATAATAACGCGATCAGAGGTTTGACAACGTTGTTTAAACAATGTTCTATACGTAACGAATCTTGTATTATCCGGTGACAGGCTTCCGGGAGCACCACAGAGCAAAAGTTCAATGCCTAAGAAGGTGAAGTTGTTTGTAGCCAAGAAGAGATGTCTGAAACTGCATTTCCCTTGAGAAAGAGAGACAAGTATTTTCCTGCTCTTGTATAGAGTTTTTCCGGGCGTGATCTTGATATGAAAATAAGAAATAACAGCAGTTTTTATTGAGCTTAAAATCTATAAGATTTTTAATATATGGTAATTAATTAATATTGATGAAATTATTGGATAAGAAAAACATCATTTTCTTGTTGCAGTTAGTACACGGCAAGAACAGGTTCTTTGTTCATTTCAATTTTGCCTTTTTTTTTTTGTTTAAAAATTGTCTGATTGGTGTTCATATTAAATGCTGTCTACCAAATATCCAAATGAAAAAGAAATTTACAACTTTTAGGAAAAAAATTTGCAAAAAATGAGTTTTTCTCAATTAAAAAATATCTTTAGTCAAGAATATAAGTCTTCAACTGTCCAGAGTTTCTCCCATTCCATCTGGACAATTGAAAAAAAGTAATTTTTAAGTTTTTTTTTATTCAAAATCAATATTTTTTTGCAAAATATATTCAAAATTATTCATATTATTTTTTCGCGCTATACATATACATTTTTGAGTTATATTTATTGACCCCTTTACTACTACTTCCAATCAAGAATATTAGTTCTTTCGGACGATGATGAAAACAGTGCAATTTTTTACGTAAATAAGCTTTTTATAGGGAGATACATTAATGAATTAAAGAGGTAGAATTGAAAATAGATAATAAATACATAATGAAATGTATAAAAAGACTTATAATTTTGACTAAAAATACTTATATTTATGAGCGGAAGTAGTATAATACTTTATGGGATAAGGATAAAGATGATGATTTGAAGTGATGGAAGTATTTATTGAAGAGCTTTGAGGTCTGGTTTTCTTATCTAATGGGTCTCCAAAGAAGATGTGACTATAAACTTGGAATATTTCTTGGTACCTTATCCAATTTTACCATTGAATCGGGCAATTTTATCACTCAAATAAGGCCTCACGAGCGCTCTTATTGATGGGACAACCTATTGGACTATTTATTTGGACTTAAATGAGAAATAACCCGTCAAAATAATTATTTAGATTCAACGTATAAAGTCTAGTAAACATTATCAATAAATCATTTATTACTATCCATATCTTTATATAAGAAATTCTAATAATTTCTTAATTAAATTATTAACTTAAAGGCAACCTTTATATGAGGGCCGATAAATCTAATTCGGAAATATGAATGTATAGTGCAAAAAAAAATCATTACCTCATCTTTCTCTCTCTACACAGTTTCATTGAACTTGAATTGGAGGTAGATATAGATAATTATGAAGAATTTGTAGAAGAAAATATCAATTTAGATGTAAGAAAAGTTAAATTTTTTTTTTTCAAAACTGGGCTCGGATTGCCCAGACGGGCGACCCGAACATGGGCGGATTACTTTTTCGACGATGCCGTTGCGTTCCTCTTTTATGAGAACCATCAAAACGAGTGGTCACACATGTGAAACAAACATCCGATCGTAGAGTTATTCATATTTCAAGTTTTCCATATACTTACAAAAATTCTTTCTTCCTTAAAAAAAAAAAATAAAACTCTGATCAGCCGGGCTGGCGACCCGGACATGAGCCGGTCGTCCAGGCCGGCGACCCGAATGTGTGCTGGTCGCCCATTTTCGGGTCGCCCGTCCGAACGATCCAAGCCCAGTTTTTTTTTAAAAAAATTTTTTAACTTCTCTTACATTTAAATTGATATTTTCTTCTATAAATTCTTAATAATAATCTATATTTACCTCAAATTCAAGTTCAATGTTAAAGATTTTAGTTTTAGAGTGGAGAAGGAGTGGAGAGAAGTTAGAAAAAAACTGTGTAAAGAGAGAAAGATGAGGAAAAATAATAATTTTTTTCACGCTATACATTCATATTTCTGAATTATATTTATCAACCCCTTTATAATAAAGGGTTACATAGTAATATCATATATTATGTATTTGTTCTTAACTCTGATTTTTTCTTATTATTGTTACTCTATTGAACTTGAGACTGACTTAAATATTGGAGATAAAACGAAAAATCAATAAATCAATCCTGTTTGTCAAGAACCATTACTCATCATCATATATGACATATAATTAATATATCTCTCTTATTTTTTTTAAAATGACATATAATTAATATTTTTCTAAGAGTTAATATGAAACGAAGGAAACGAAGGAAACAGGATATTACATGAAATTTCATGCTGCAAAAGATGCACGCAAGCATCATAGGGAACATGAATTTCTCAACCAAGGAAAATGCCTTTTGCATATATCATAGCCGGATCAGAGAAGATATATATATTTAAACAACAGGAGCTGCTAGGAAAGGGGCTTAAATTGCAGCAAATATGTATTACAAGAAAATTACACATTTGTACATATTCCATCTAACCTTTTCTTTTCCGTTTTGAGTAGGGCTTCATTTCTTACTCATCCCCCATAGCTAATTCCAATGCAAGGTCATCGCGTTCCTGCAGAAAGCAAAAGCAGCATCATATTTCGATGAGTTCAGAATCGCGTTTGGCCATTTGTTCTTCTAGACATAATAAGAAGAGCTGGAAAGGAGAAAGGACTTACGATTGGCCCTCGGGCAAAATATCTCCCAAATTGAAGCCAATAAACCTACAAAATATCTCCCAAATTGAAAACCATATTGTCTACCGGATGCTTTATAATATACTGAAAGATGGTGAATGAACTTCTCCTGAATTACCTCATCCTCATCTTGTGTTTCAACTTCAAGGTCAGATGACGGGAAACCCACACAAAGAAGTGCATAGCCCTGCATCATAAGTACTTGAAATTTGTATCAGTATGTGCAAGATAAGCTTTCCTTTCTAGATCAACTTCAATTACTCTGAAAGTAAAGCGGTTTCTGCAGTTATTTTTGCAAGGACACTCAAAGTACACTAAAGAACATGAAACAGTTATTTCGAATTGCTCTTCATATTCCTTGGGTTGTCCACATTTTCTTTCTTTCCCACTTCCACTTCTTTATTATTTTAAAGAGACTTATAAGATGATGATACACCAAAAATTGGTTAAAGAGAGGAAGATAGAATAATCGTGACATGCCTTAGATTTCAGCTCGGCAGATATCCCTAGTGCCTCTGGCTGTCTGATCTGACCAGACTTTACACGAACAGCGCAGCTAGTACAACAACCTGTCAAACAATGAGCTTTTTCATCAGATGGAGCCTAAACATAAACTACTCGGTACGGATTTTGGTTCAGATTATGGAGAAGGCACAATCGTCCACCATTAAACAGAGCAAGCAGTACCAATCCAAGGCACTCTCACACTAACCAATAAAACAATCCACATTAACTTCAGTATACATTCAACAGCACCAAGCGTATTTTTAACAAACAAAATGACCTTGATTACAATTGGGAAGACAAAAGCAACAAGTATAAATTCCAAGTTGTGACTGGCAGTTGCATTTGAAGAGAAAAGGACGGTTCTTTGTAACTAATTAACAGGGCTCCATCACTGAATGCTTGAGTCTGCAAAATAGGTGATAAATATTGGAGGAACAATCCAGCCCTCATTTTTCCTATAATAGCTCGAAGCAAGAAGAATGCATTATGAGCAGTATGATAAAAGTTAAAAACAGCAGATCTATAGTCAAAACACGTGTTACATAAACATGTATATATTTAAACTTCTATTCATTATCAAGTATAGATATGCTATATAAAGTGAACAATCAACAAGAATTTACGCTTCAATCAGAGGCTATTATCTTAGCTTTCGCAGTAATCTGCACTTGCCAACTCTTTTTCATGCACTTTTATTTAGTATGATGGTACATAGACATATCTATTTTTAGTTATAATATCTTAAAGTATGTGCTTCTCATTCCATGCATTATAAAGCAAAGATGTGACACAGAGAATGATCAGACAGAATTCACACTTCAATAGGATGCCATCACTATGGCTTTTCAAAGTAATCTGTGCTCATCATCTCATTCTCATACATCTAATTTAAGACGATAGACAATTGTCGTTATTTCCTATAACTAATGTTTCTGTATATTATAAAGTAGCAGTTGTGGCATGAGAGAATGATCAGACAGAATTCACACTATAATAAAATGCCATCATGCTGGCTTTCTTAGATCTGTGCTCATCATCTCATTCTCAAATCTCTAACTTAACATGATTAACATGCATATCTATTTTTACAAAACAATATCTATATATGTATTAACAATTAGTAGCCGGGGATACAAGAATGATTATCACGAATTCTTTTTTTATTAATTTGCACTATAGTAATGCCATAACTAGCTTTCAAAGAAATCTCTGCTCAACATCTCATCTGCAAAGATTTAATTGAACATGACCGAAACACATAGTTAGGTCTAGTAAATAACAAAAACATCTACATGTACTACAACATTATTCTGATATAAAAGAAAGATCACATTTGCTTTGAGAATCATTTGTGCCCATCCCCTCATCTCATTCTCAAGAAAATATGCATCGCCCTTAACAGAATAATGTTTATTTCTGTTCCTTTCAAACTTGAGGCTAACTGGATAAATTACAGAGGGCAAGCCCACATTTTTTAAGATGCATTCTGCATATTCAAGAACTCCAAAAGTTAGAATCTGCTGTCTACACGACTTATACAACCTTTTTCTTTTCAATTGACTGGATTTGTGGGAAAAATCAGAATGATCAGCCAGAATTCACCATTATAAAAAGTTGCCATCATACGGGCTCTCATACCGATAAAAAGATACTCAACATCACCTCATTCTCTTGAACCCACAAATAAAAAATTCCAGAAATTCATTGTTTTCAGTCATTTTTTAATTCTTTTCGCTTTTCCAATTCGAATTGTTGTGACTTTGAAATTTTCAAAAAGCTACTTCTAGCAAATGGTCAAATATTTGCTCACAGTATCAGGATGGTAGCTCATTAATTTCAGCCATTCCTCCAACGTGCAAGAGCCTTAATCACCTAATTCTTGAGCTGATTTTTCTCAATCAACACCCCAATGACAATTTTTTCTAATAACTCCAATCTCTTAAGTCTTGAGATCTTTCAAATATTTTTTGAAATTCATAGATTTGCACTTTTGACTCTCTATCTTCAATCATTTACGATTGATAAAATTTCCCAACCATGAACTTCTGTTTTGTAGCATCTTCAACCGTGCACTGTATAATAAGTGCTACCCAAATGGCCTTTAGATAGACAGATAAAAGTGAACATGGTAGAAGGATGTTATTGCTGCTGTTATTTCTCAACATGGTAGCTATAGTGTTCAAGATTGGATTGTAGACTCTAGGTCTACTCGGTACATTCGTGCAAATAGATAAACCCATAGGATATGTTAATGAAGTAGTCTACCTTGGAGTTTCAAAACCTGCTAAGATTTTGGGTATTGGCACTATGATTAAACAAGTTCGTCCTCAATTAGAGGGTGACGTGAACAACAAACTAACACGTTGGAATAATGCTGAGATTAAGGAGCTATCATCCTGATCTTTTGAGAAAATGTTTGACGAAATATTTTTGAAAATTTCATAGTCTCAACAATCCCCAACATTTCAAAAAGAATTTCTTTTGATAAAAGGATAATAGAAATGCTAAGTTACCATGTCTTCTCGACTGTGAACCAAACCTATAATATAAAGTATACCCACAAAGTTATTGGTGAAACTTACATGCAATACTAAAATTCATTAAACTACCAATAATTTGTGAATGTTTAGATCATGGCACTGGCTCACCTTGATTCTTTCTCTAATATTTGCTGTAATAATTTGAGAATGTTTAAATCATAGCCGAAACACACTCCCACAAACACATACCAGAAGAGCCTTTAAAAGAGAAAAAAAGTTCACATTTTTATGGATCAGTACCGTGCCTGCAAGCAAATGGAAGCCTTATATCCTGTGACTCCGCTGTGTGCAAAATATATTGGTCCTGCATTTTCATACATTCAAGATTCAATTTTTTTCCTCCAAAAACATTAACGAAATCAATTAAGAAACACCTAACATACTCAATTATGATGTTACTTTATACAAACAAACCTCGGGAACATAGAATTCATAAACATCGCCACGCTGCCGGTCACGAACAGTAACTTTGTGAGAGGGAACAGAAGGAGAGTAGCTGCTACCATTTTGATCTGTAACTGAGACTGAGACTGGAGTTGGAATTTCTGCTGAAGTCGTCCTGCGCCTGCATTTGGATGATGAGTTGTGTGGATAACTGATCGAAGACGGTGAGTGTAGACGGCGGAGGATTGGCGGATTCCGGTGGAATGAAGCGGAGGCGTTACAAGGAGCACGAAGATGCAGATCCATTTGCCGATTTTAGGATAGGAAAGGGACGGTAGTTAATAATATGCCAGACTCCCATTTTTATATTGGGGTGAATTTTTAGGTTAGGTTAGATTTTAGATACCCACCCAATAATGTGAGTGAGTTTGAATTGATTTTCCGCCCCAATTTGGATAGATTAATTCGACAAATATATGATTTTTTTATTTTGAGTTTGTAAAAAAAATTTTCAATTTGTAAATATTAATTTTCAAAATGAAAAACGTTTAGTATAGTAAATCAACGTTGAATTAAATATGGCTAAATATGGCAATTAAAAAAATATATTTGTGCATAAAAATTCTTCTGCCATCATTGAAGTAAAGGGATTGGATCAATATTAATTCGTTTATTACTGTTTTAATAAAATTTAAAATTAAAAATATTCTCAAATTTAATTCAAGTAAAATTTAGCTACTATTTGCATTTCGATTAGCTTTATTTTGAAACAAGTGGGAGTTTTTTGTTATATTAAAATTATTTATAAAAGATGTAAAATTTAAAAAAGTTTTAAAACGAAAGTCAATACAATTAAGCCTTAGTTTGGTTGTGCTATTTACGTTGTGTAAGTGATGAGAAAGAGCATATATGAGAAGAACGCTTTTTCTTCCTCCACTTCATCAAATGAGTCCTCTCAAAACGGATAAATTGGGTTGCAAATAATATTTAAAAAATCCATTATATTCTCTTACAATTTAACCCTAAACAATTTCGAAGTAAGTAACTATACCCTCCCCTCCCTTTTCCCCTTTGCGAACTAAACTAGGGCATTGAATTCCGTGGCTCCTAATGGACGATTTTAATAAGTGTTTTCTGAAAAAGATAAGTTAGGGAGCACATATGCCTCAGACTAGACTAGGGTGCTGGTAATAGATAGGGCACAGACTAAGGCGCTCGGGTTAACCACATCTTGAGATTCTGAGCGCATTGTGGTTATTTTCTGTCCGAGTTTACCTACTTTCGGACCGACTTCGACACAGGAACACTACATACGACACCAGTACGAAACTCAATGATCATGAAAGGATCCTCTAGTATATATCCTCCAATATAATGCACTTTTTTTTTTTAATTATTACTGTTCTTTTTCTCCTCTAAACTTCATTTTATCATAACTTCAAAATTTTAAAATTTTAAATTCGAACAAATCTATATTTGGAAAGGTAAATAATATTCATATATCAATATTTTAAAATATTATTTACAATTTCATTGATTTAATTTATAATACATTTAATAGCGATTTGGACCCGTTGAAGCCTGCCACTTAACGATGGATGTATTACCAAGACAATCCATAGGGACATTATAGGGCACCAAACGTGTATGCCCTTTGCATGTAGGACACGATGGCACCAAACGTGTCCATCACAGGCAAGGCAACGGCAACCCCTCTTCCTCTTCAGGATATCATTTCATAATGTATATCCAACCCCAACTATAACCAACCGCCTTTTCCCCCTTACATATATATCCACAAAGAAACTAATAGCATTACTCATAATCAATCAACCAAGGAAAAGATCAGAAAAATGCACACAATCAAGGAGAAGGTCAGCAACGCAGCTGCCGCTGCACAGGAGCACATAGATATCATGAAAGCCAAAGCTGAAGAATCGGTTCAATTCTCTTATCTTATTCAATGTGTTTTTCTTAAGTTTAATAGTAATATGTTACATTCTGACTCTGTGTGTGTGTGTTTGTGACTAATCTATAACATGTTTAGGCAGCAAAAGCAGTTGCAACGACAAAGGAAGAGAGAAAAATAGCAGAGGAGAGAAGGAAAGTAAAGGAAGCTGAAGCTGAGATGAAGCTCCATCAAATCCATGCTGAAAATGCAGAGGAAAAGCTCCGTCACAAGCAAACTCATCATCTTTTCGGCCATCGTAATCCCTTGCATGGTCCTTCTCATCAGCAAGGAGTGTACCATGAGCAGCCTGTAGGTACTGTACTTCCCACCACCACCACCACCACCACTGCAGGTGCAGGGGTTACAGATCCTAATTACCCTCTAGAAGGCAACCCTCCAACTCATCACACCCACAAACACCTCTAGCTTTTATCTATTTGGCTACACCTTTAGTGTTTTCTGTTTAGAGAACTTTTTCTCCAATGTTGTATATTCAAGATTGTAGTAGTCTTAATTTCGTAAAAGCTGAATATGGTTTGTGAGAGGAACTGTGTATGTCAAAGTTAATCTTAGTTTTAATAAAATGATTCCGTATATGATTTCAAGTGCTGATTTATATACTTAGAAGTTAAAACTAATAAATGATGAACAAAAGATAAGATTTATTTAATTCAGAGCCAACAATTATTACACACAGACAAGATTTAAAGTGGTAGGTTTACTCGAGTCACACTTCAAAGTGGCTGCAGTTTTTCACACAAAAGAAATAAGCATGAAAACACAATTTTCAGTTAAGTCTAATCAGGCTCTTTCAGAAGGGCAACTTTTACATTCACGCTAGTATATATAATGGGAAACTAAAAAGGCTATAAATTTGTTAAAAAAACAATGAATGACAAAATCAAAAAGGAAGCAAAGCTCAGTGGAGATTGAATGTAATGATATATCAAATTGAAGGTACATTATGCAACTGCACATCAATCAGGCAAGAGAAAGTAATTTGATCAATGTCAGGAACTCCATTGTTTGTTTTGTCAGAGGAGCTAGTACCTTACACCCACTGTAATCTGCCATGAGATTCCACACCCACTTGGATTTTGCCATCAATCGACCGAAATAGGTTCCTCATCTTCACGGGCCTGGTGTTGTATTTTACTTGAAAGCTTGGCAATGGCCGTTTCTCCTCTGCAGATTTCCCAGGTAAAACTTCTTCAAGGAACTCGTCTGCAACATCCCCATCCTCATCTATTCTAAGACGCTTGGCATACCATCTGAAACCCTGAGCCATGAAACAAACAAATAATCGGACACTTCAAGTTCAATACCCACAAGGAATGGTGGCATTTCCACTACTATTAATTCTAAAGAGAAGGGCGCTATAAAAAGAAAAGCATCTATCTGATATCATTTGAATGAAGCTAAATAGGATACGACTTGTGCAGATAAATTCAAAAGGTGAAAATTTGTGTAATTGCAACTTTTGCAAACTAAATAAAAGTGGAACCCAACTGTTCCTGGCTAAACAAGTGAGTTCACAGAAGCTTAAATATCTGCCACAGAAACAGGGGTACAACTGAGGCAGACATATTGATGAAAGATGCAAAAGTACAACCATAGTTGGCAGTCATCCCTTTAACTTGGTTCCCTAAGGAAATCCAGCTATGCCTCCTACTTATGTCAGGAGCAACTGAAACGATAGTCCAGCTATACCTTCCTACTTGTGACAGGAGCAACTGAAACGAAAGATAGGCTGCTTTTGCAAAGCATCAACATGCACGTACAACTGAAGCAAGATAAGTGTTCTATTCTAACAAATTCAATCATGAAGGATAACAACTCATTTTTTTTCTACCTAACATTACCTGGGCATAATTTACTTGCTGCAACTAACACCGCCATGTTGCACAGTCAATTTCAGGATACTATCTATGGTTTTACCGTTCAAGCCATATGCCAGTCTTTGTCATCTTCTTAGACCTCTAGCCTTAGAATTATAGGTGCCTAACCAATATTTTACAAGTATTAGTCTGTATATAGTACGATACATCTTATTTTCAATTCAGATAGTGAAGATGACAGTACAATAAGGGGGAAAGTTCTAAACAATCAACAAATGCGCACAATGAAAATACAAGGATGCTCTTATTGTATTCTCCACAATCATCAAAAGTAAGTTCATAACGGCATCTTGATATTATTACCCAGTACCTAGCCCAAAAGATATAATTTCCTGAACAGATTCACAATATCCAAAGTTCATACAGAGATGTTATCTGCTGAAGATTAGATTCAATTCATGATGTTGTGACACAAACTCCAAAGTAGGCAGAAAAGGGAACCAACTCTGTTAAAGCACATAATGAACTCATCGAATAGCTGGAACCATGATCGAGAAAACAAGGTATATATGAATGTATATTTTTCATTCCTCCAAATTTAGAAGGACATAAGAATGACCTTGGACTATTCAGAAGCATATGCTAACCATTAGATCAACTGATCCTTAAATGTTATTTCAATAATAAGCTATGCTAAGCACAAAACACATCAAAGGTAAGGAAAAAGTTATTTACTGTGGTTACAAAATTTGAAATTCCTAGCCAGATTAAGTTGGTGACATGAGACATGAGATAGGGCCCATGGATGAGAAAGAACCTACTAAATGAATCACAGTAAACATCGATAAACCTGCTGGAAAACAAAGACCCAGGATAATCCCTTTTGGAATGTATTCACCTAAAAGAGACTAAGGACCAACAAAATGATAAAATATGCGCACATATTGAACATCCAATGGGTCCCTCATTATGAGCTACTACTCTTATACTTGGTTTAGATAATTATCAATGTTACCATGTAAGCGCTGCAAGGCTGCTGGATTTATAAACTAGATTCCCTGTGTAATAGCATGCTCAGGTAGATTTTGGTCTGACTATGAGCTAAACATCCTTGAAATCATGACCAATATTGAAAGAAATTGTTGACCAATGAATGAGGCACACAATTTGTGTATGACCTTAAAGGAAGAATTCAGGGAAATTTAGTCTATTTCCAGAAACATCGAATACACAAAGCTAAACACACTGAGCAACCGGAAATAAAATCAGAAGCTAATTCCAAGGAATATCATGAAGTTTAGAGAAGCAATACAAGCCACTTAAACAAACAAAAATAAATAAATAAATAAATAAATAAATCATCTTTAACTTAAAACAGGATAAGGAATTAAAACTTATTCCTTGTCATACAAATTTAATTCTTGTCATCCTTCATTCTATAGTTATTCTCCAAATGATTCTGAGCATCCAACTCCTGAATATCTTCTACATACCCCTTTGTAACATATCCAACTAAAGCCAAGATACATTAGGTTTATCAGCCCCACTTCCCGAAGGAAAAATCATAAGAGAATTAACCTTCCCAGCTAAATGGGAAAGGGGGAAAAAGGTACCTAACCATCATCAGCCAGGAGTAGAAAGAAGTATTTAGGTTTAAAAGAGCTAGCCTGCTAACCTTCCAGTTATAGCATCATGAGATCAAAATGTACCATAGACACCAAAAGCAAATGAAGAAAGTTCCTGAGTTTAATTGTAAATATTAAAGCAAAAGCTCTTGGTTGTATTTGTTCGACTCTCCAATCACCATTCTGCAAAATATTCGACAATACTCACTAATGGTTCCCATCAAGCACTAGCATAAAACCTGAAAATGAAATCTCTATGAAATATAAAAAATGAAACTTTTCCACTGTACTTGTGAAGTATGTGTAAGATCCAATGAGTTTTGTTTTGTTTACACACACACACACAGAAAGGGAAGATACTTGCAAATAGAAAACCAAGGCGTAAACCATTGGCAAGTTCAACTTGCACAGCATAAATGCAACAAAGATCTGATATACACAGGCATATATTTCATATAACCATATAAGATCCTTAACACCTTACTGATCTAATGATAAATTGATAGGGATAGCAGCCCAAGGTTTTCAATTGCTATTCTTACTTAGATCACCCAAACAGAATAGATAATCTTTAATTGGCCATAAGAGACGTAGCCTTTTGGCACCAATTTGATGTAGAAAATTCAAACTCTACTCAAAACGATCAAATCCTTTGACTAACACATAGTAAATGTGAAAAATCGAACAAGTCAAATCTTTTCCAATATTTTAATTGAATTGAACAACTCTGGCCAACCTAATCAATCCAAAAATAGAATTGGCAACTAAGCAACTAAAAAGTATAAAACTTCACATCTAGATACAATAAAGAGAAGCAATGTGCAAGGGAGCTAGAAGGAAAAACGAAAATTGAAAGGTTTGTAGTTTCTTCACCTGAACGCCACCGTCGCCGGAGCTACACGGTACAAGAAGTGGTCCAGCAGGTTTATCGACGGGAACTTGTACAGAGACACTAAAGCCTTTCCGAGGAAGATGCTGAGCTGCTGCCTCAGATACATTTGGAACTGATGTCGAACTCGATACTCTATCCTTTTCCTCTTCATCTTTCAATTCTTCCGATTCATCTTTAACGAACCCTAGAAAACTCCCTAGCTTCCGAAACAACCCCATCACCGTCTACTAATACATGGAAAGAGAGAGTCTCCGGCCAGCGACGGTGGACTGATGCGGAATTTCGCGAGAAGTGCTAAGCAACAAGACTATATATTGAGAAATTCAGTAAACTTCTGAAGCTGAAACACCGAGAAGAGTCGCAGACGGACAAAGTGATATTTTTGGGGCTTTGACAATTGACCTTCTTCCCCAAATCTCCGTAAACGGAGATGGAACGAACAGCGGCGGTTGGACGCATTAACCCATGCGTTAATTGAATGAATAATAATCCAAGGATTTATTACATTTTCCCTTTCAAATTTGTTCAAACTATAATTTCATCAAATTACAAATATATTTTTATAGTTTATATTTTCATATCTAAAATAATAATCTTGCAGAAAAAAATTTAAATATTACTTCTTATTTAACGCTAATAATAAAAATTTTAGTATAAATATTTTAACCTTAATATATAATAATATTGTTCAAACTATAATTTCATCAAATTACAAATATATTTTTATAGTTTATATTTTCATAGCTAAAATAATAATCTTGTAAAAAAAATTTAAATATTACTTCTTATTTAACGCTAATAATAAAAATTTTAGTATAAATATTTTAATCTTAATATATAATAATAAATAAAAATTAGACACATAAAATTATATTTTAATGAAATTATAATTTTTTTACGTTTTATTATCTATAATTTCTTTTATTAAAATTAGTAATATACGTCATTAAGTTATAAATATAAATAATAATAATGTATTTGTAATGTAAAAATTAAAGGAATGAAATAATATATTACACACATTTTGAAAGAGGAAAATGAGAATTAATCCCTCAAAATAATTCAAGAATATTTACCAAAAAAATGATAATAATTTAAGAATATTGGCAAAAATTCTAACAAAATAGATCACGCGAGATGCACGTGACATAACATTGCAAATTGCAACGAGGAACGAAGCAGGAGACAGCGTTTCTTTGACTAATAATAACGTTTTTCCTTCAACAGCTCTGCAGGCGCCCCAAACGAGATCCTTTCTATTCTATTTTCAACATTTCATAACATTTTCCTCTGAATTTTTCATTCTAGGGAGATTCATCGTTTGAATTTTCAAATCCAGCAGCAGTAGCTTGCTTATTTGCATTCTTAATTGTTAATAATTAGATACTGTTGATGCAGAATCTGTTTCTTCCTAGATTAAGTGATCGTCAAGGGTTGAAAACCCTAGATCTTCTCTGATCTGGAGATTCTTTTCGTTACTCATTTGAAGTATTCCGGATCCAGAGTGGATTGCCTTGCGGTGAATCATGCCAGTGGCAGCTTCAGCTATATATTTCTTGAACCTTCGCGGCGATGTCCTCATCAATCGTCTATATCGTGATGATGTCGGGTAAACCCCTAAAAGCTATGGGTTCTGTTTTATCTGTAATTTAGTTCCGAGTTTGTTGATGAGAATAGCTGTATTATGATGAGAAATTAGTGGAATTGTGTGCACAATTTCGCATTGTAATAATTAAAGTTTGAATTTTTGGTTGAGTTTTTTCGTATTTTAAAAGTTTCAAGTGGAGTTGGGAAGGACTGATTAATTAAGTTTTTGTTTAAATGGTAGAGTAAGTAAAAGGAGAAAAATGGTAGGAATTGTGTCAATACGAGGATCTCCAGGAGCAGTTAGCTGAGAAATAGGTTGCTATCTTTTGTCCATATTAGTGGTTGGGACGAGCTGATGCAACAAACAGTTGTAATGATGATACTTTATTTTTCATTTTCTTTTGAAGCATCAGGGTTGTGTTCTGTACTTATTTTTATCTCCAAGAAGAAGGCATTTCCTTGTGGATTTTTGTTAACATTCTGCATCTTTATTGGTGCATAACTTGTTTTGATACTCCTTTTCGTCTTTAATATTTAAAAGCTGTTCTGAAATAATTGCCTGTTGTGCCTTTTCTTCATCTAACCAGGGGTAATATGGTCGATGCCTTCCGAATGCATATTATGCAAACAAAAGAACTTGGAACTTGTCCAGTTCGTCAGATTGGAGGATGCTCTTTCTTTTACATGAGGATTAGCAATGTCTACATTGTCATTGTCGTGAGCAGCAATGCCAATGTTGCATGTGCATTCAAATTTGTGGTTGAGGTACTCAGCTTTTTCTTGTGCATTGTCTTTAAGAGTATTCTAAAGCTGGCAATCCTTGAAGAATGAGATGTTTATATTGAGTCCGCATCTTTTGCAATAACCTGACTTCTAATTCAAGTTGGACTGCTGTTATGAGGATCTTATGTGTTATATAATAAAACCTGTCTACCTTCTTGTATCTCCTTTAAGGACCCTTACCACAATTAGGCATCTTTTTTACTTTATTTTTTTTTATTTTTAAATTTGTGCCATCCTAACATATTGATATTTTTGCAAAATGCAGTTTTATTTCCTTTTTAAATAAATTCACTAGAAACCATATTGTTCTTTTAAAGTTGGTATCACCAATCTGAACCTCAGTACAGATATGTTTATTTGGAAGCAACAGTTGTTCTTTAAATTGTTCAGGTACATCCAGGTACATACTTAGAATATATGCTGAATAGCATTCAATTTCTGAGATAGCAGTACCAGATCATATATCTTATGCTCCTTCATTTCTTTCTCTTTTAATATTGGTTGTAAACGGACAATTGATGTCTGTTATTTGATTACCTGTAGATTTAGTACCATCTGCATCATATTTGGATGTGAATTGAGAGTCATATTTGCTTCTCGTTGTTTAATATAGTCATATTTTACTTATTTCGCAATTGTGACGCCAAATATTTTTGCAGGCAGTTAATTTATTCAAATCCTACTTTGGTGGGGCTTTTGATGAAGATGCCATTCGGAATAATTTTGTTCTGATATATGAGCTCTTAGATGGTATGTGCACATTCAATGTTCCATGATTTTCTGGGAGATTATTTGGAAATACTTATGTATATATTTATTCTGCAATGTTATTTATCCTCTTATGCATTTACTTTTGATGCTTGATAATTTTTTTTTTTAATTTTAATGTCTTGTGCTTCAAATTTCCTTGTAGATTGCGTTAGATCTCATTCATAATAAATGATTGTCATGATCCTTTATGTGATAGAATTTTCGATGATATCATAAGAATTAGCTTTTACCCTCAAATCTGCGGAATTCTAGTTTTTCCATGTACTTATATGAATTTAACTTTGATCCCGATCCTATCTTGGCTATTGCTTCTTATGTAGCTTGATATGTATGATAGATCGTTGTAGGGAATAGTAGCTTTAATGCTATGAATTGACATTGATAGCAATTTTAAGATGAATTAGTTTGTTTCTAAAGCAGTATCCAGAAGCTACCTTAGCCAGGGACTTTCAATGTGCGATTGTTAACTCTAAGCAAGGGTGTAGTTGTACATTTTTATGTTTATTTGGTGAAAAAGGTGTAATTGTTTTTGCCTGAAAGTTTTCGTGTATGATTGTATTTGCAGAAATAATGGACTTTGGCTATCCTCAAAATCTTTCTCCGGAGATTTTGAAGCTTTACATCACCCAAGAAGGTGTACGCTCACCGTTTTCTTCTAAGGTCAGTAATTTCTTTTTTCTTGGATAAATTTTTAGGTGCCTCAATCTCCATAGAGGTGGCACATGGTGTACACTGAACATCAATACTTTCTTTAGAGTTATTATGAATATCCTGATTTCTAATTTATGTTACAAAATTCAAACAGCCTACTGATAAACCAGTGCCCAATGCAACTTTACAAGTTACTGGTGCTGTTGGCTGGCGAAGGGAGGGTCTTGTTTATAAGAAGAATGAGGTATCCTTGTGCCATTTTCTATGTCTGCTTTTTGTTAATGTATGCATGTATCTTATTGGGTGATAACATTTGTTGTAAACAGGTGTTCCTAGATATTGTGGAAAGCGTCAATCTACTTATGTCTTCAAAAGGTGAAAATTGGATTCTCTTGGATATCTTGGCCAGTATTCTCTTGTTTTTTATTTACATTCTGCACTTGCAGGTAGTGTTCTGCGTTGTGATGTAACTGGGAAAATTCTCATGAAGTGTTTCCTTTCTGGAATGCCTGATCTAAAGTTGGGCTTAAATGATAAGATTGGCCTTGAGAAAGAGTCGCAGCTTAAATCACGTCCTACTAAGAGGTGAATGCTCTAGGCTTTAGTATTTTATTTGAGTAGTCGTGTTGGGATGCCCTTCAGTTTCTGTCTGTGCTCACTTTGCTATCATTTATGAATCAAGCACGAACTAGTGACCATGAACAGTCACACAATCCCGATAATTTTTTACCCTCACAAGGAAAGAAAAGTTAACTGCAGTTTTCCCCTGTTTGCATAGAACATTATATGCTTCCTATAACTTCTATTGTTGGAAGCTGGTCCTTTTGCATTCTGCTAAGCAACCTCTTCAGAAGATGATGAGCTTTCTCTATGCTTCAAAATGTCCCATGTTGTATTTCCATTTTAAGTTCACATGCATACTCCTTTACAGTTTATTTGGTCTTTTCTTGTCAGTTTTTCTTTTTGCTTATTAGTTGCTCGTTATCTTGCAGTGGGAAAACAATCGAACTTGATGATGTTACTTTCCATCAATGTGTAAATTTGACCAGATTCAACTCAGAGAAGACAGTCAGTTTTGTTCCCCCTGATGGTGAATTTGAATTGATGAAGTAAGCTTGTGCTTCTCATGGAAAAAAAAGGATTTCATCTTTCATTAGTTTTTCATCATCTTTGTGTTTAATGGGGTTGTTTGCAATTATTCGACTCACAATTTAACTTCTTGCTTGTAATTTTGTTTTATAAAAGGTTGCCATGCTTTAAAAAAGATATTAAGCACTAGGAATTATAGTACAAAAACAAAGTTGTAGTACTTGCTTCCCTTTACACCCCAAACCCCCTCCCCCCACGGCCGCCCAGAGAAAATAATAATAATCATGCTTTTAGTGGTTCACATTACATTTCCATGTGCTTTTCCTTCCAAACAAATTGTTCCATTTGAAATTTTTTCAAGGTACTTTCGCCGAGTGGACCTGTATCGTCTAGCTTTGATGGTTTGTGATATTCTTTGGAAAAATGTAGTAAATTTTTGCTTCAGTCACTCTGTTGTCTTATCTTTACAGAGAAATGCAATGTGCTATCAGAGTCTCTTGATTCCATACATGCATCATGTATTGGCTCTACATTTTGTGTCCATGCCTAAGTTCTTCTTAGTACTTACTCTTGACAATGCTGGTACTCTAATGTTCTATTTCTATAAATGTACTTGGCTCTATTTTACTGGTTCTCACATACATTAATCCTAATACTTGTGTAGATATCGTATTACCGAGGGTGTCAATCTCCCATTCAGGGTTTTGCCCACTATCAAGGAATTGGGCCGTACACGCATGGAAGTAAACGTTAAGGTTTGTGTTCTTATGATGAAAGGGATCCTACTTAGATGACAATCATGATTCCTAATATTGTAAAAATTGTTTCAGGTCAAGAGTGTTTTTGGTGCAAAAATGTTTGCACTTGGAGTTGTAGTTAAGATTCCAGTACCGAAACAGACAGCAAAGACAAGTTTCCAAGTAACATCAGGCCGAGCAAAGTACAATGCTTCTATTGACTGTTTGGTCTGGAAGTAAGTCATTGATTAGACTGATTGAATTTTGTTATTGATCAGATATGTGGTTTTTTGTTTAATCATAGTGGAGTCTTACTTTTTATCAATCAAAATCTAGCCTGCAGATGGCACATCTATTGTTGATTCAGAAGTGGTGCTTTTATTGAACATATCTTCTAAGTGAATGTGGGTTTGGGTAAATTGATGCAGTTATCAAAATTTTACAGTTTCTTTCAGTTTCCTTTTTTAAAAATTAACTATGGGAAGCACATTGTATCCCTCCAAAAGCTTACAAAAATGGTCACAGAAGTTCTGTATGTGTCTATTTTTGCATCCTTCAGTAATACGTCTCACAGAGATTAAAGACAATGTTGAGCAATAAATGGAACTTCTAGGCCATATTTGAAGGGGAAGAAATCTGTACTACCCAGAAAATTTACAATGACTTCAGCCAGAGGACACTTTTAACAATTCTTTAAGTTTGTTGCTCATGTTTATTATCTCTTCAAATCAGCTTTTTCCTCTTCCTCTGCATACTCTCCACGTTGTCACTTGTCAGCTGTCTATTTTGTTTGTTTTTTATCCTGAGGACCCTGTCCTTATAGCAAAACTTTGGCATTTTTAAAAGTTTTGTTAACAACGCGAGAGCATTATTAGTCATTAAGTATATTTCTGTGGTCTCAGATATCCCTGTTATTTCTGTGATCAACTCTCAAGAATGCACGTCTCTTATGATCTTGCAGGATAAGAAAATTTCCCGGACAAACTGAGCCAACATTGAGCGCTGAAGTAGAGTTGATCTCCACAATAGCAGAAAAGAAGTCTTGGACGCGGCCACCGATTCAAATGGAATTTCAGGTGTCTTATTGATTGCGATCTATGTACACAGTGCTTTATCATGAACCTCATATTATTGTTGTAACTTCACTTTGATACATAAATCCCTGACATTCTAAGAATAGCAGCTTGGTAAATAGTTGAGAAATGGGTAACCTTTGGATCAAACTAATTACACTCCTTGTTTGTAACCTTTGTTGGATGAGAAAATGATTTTGTCGTTTGTTTTGCAGGTTCCTATGTTTACAGCATCTGGGCTGCGTGTTCGTTTCCTTAAGGTATATGCTTAACTGAAATACATCTAAATAAGTTCTCTAATGGAAGAAACTAACACGAATTGATTGATACAATCTGCAGGTATGGGAGAAGAGCGGGTATAACACAGTTGAATGGGTTCGTTACATTACTAAAGCAGGTTCATATGAGATTAGATGCTAGAGGAACAAACATGAGAGTGCTGCTGTGAATTTCAATTGAAAATCTCTGCCAATTGGAGGGAGGAGACTTGAATATGCCGTTATCAGTTATCCATTTCTCCTCCCATTTTGTATGACTTCTTCACTTCTGCATCTTGTATAAATTGAGATATAGCTTGTTCCAAGGGAAAAAGAAGCAAGAAGGTACGAAATATCTGTTTCCGGTAGAGGGTTATCGTCTATAGAATTATTTGGGACTATATCAAATTTGGTTTCGGTTTTGTTGTAAGGGGCATGCCTAGCCTTTTTTTCTCTCTTTTTTTGGGAGTTGATTGGACATTCTATTACAATTTACATTTGTGCAAAATTGTTAGGATTGATACCTAATTGCTGTAAATTTTTCATTCATGGTGTGTGCAGTAAAACATTTTTGTTGATTTTCTCCTTTCCTCTCTCTTTCTCTCTCTCTCTCCAACTACAAAGTGTAGTACAAATCAAGTAGTATGTGGGGCCAGATTGTGTATTTTTGAGTCATTTCCTTTAAATTCCATCTTGTTAGAATTGCTTCCCCTTGCAAAACCATTTTTTGGCCTGAGTTAATAAACATAACTCCGCCTTATGGCCCCTCATGTGTATTATCAAAAAGGAGCGTGGGGTATATGAGAGAATGTCCTTCTGAACTCTTCTGGGACGGGGAAAAAAGTATATGAGAGAATGTCCTTCTAAGACCTTTTGGGAACGGGGAAAAAGAAGCGTGGGTTACTTGAGAGTACCCATTGGTACCGAGCAATTTACATATATAGTGTGAATATTTTCATCTTTTTCCGTCAAAATTTCTTTCTCTAACTTAATTCTTTTTAACTCAAACTTAAATCTTTTACATTGAACACAAATTTAAGATGAATATGGATAATTTTAAATATTTTTTTGCACAAAAATATCGATTTTGAAGTAAAAAAAACTTTTAAAATTATATTTTTTTCAAACATCGAGAGTTTTTTTCAGATGGATGAAATTTCATCCAACCCGGCAAAATTTTTAAAGGAATTTCACCCACCTGGACAAAATTCATTTCAGTGGGGTTTTTTTCTTCCAAATATTGTCAAAGTAGCCGAAAGAATTACCAAGCACTAGATAAAGATCTAATTGGTATTCTATAAAAAACAAATCTTGGACGATAACTGCAAAATCCCAAAAATTAAACCAACCAGAAGAATCCAGACAACTGAGCAAACTTTTAAAGTAGTTCTGCATACAACCAAATTTGACAAGGTGAAAGGCAAATAAATTACTAAGAGAAGATAGGATCTAAGGAATTTGAGAAATCAAGATGTATTTACACAAGTTCAAGTGGGCAAAAAACATTTTACTCGTCATCTTTGTAGGGGTACTCTTCAGGGACCTGCTTAAGAAGTTTCACTTGCATTTCATAAGCATCGTCTCCTCTTAGCATGTCGCGTATCCATGTTACTTCCGTTTTCATTGAAACCTGTATAATGGCAAGGAAAGAGCAGATTTTGTCATGAACGCAACTGTTTAAGCTCCATTCTAGGTGTCATACCCATTCCACACGTCTTTATAATGTATCCATCGAGTCCAGAGGAGATAGAATTTCATAATTGCTTGTGAAAAAACATATGATTACTGAGATAAACCAGTTTAGAATCAAATGTGCTGAGCATCTTCCAATGTAAGCTTCTTCAAGTGTAATAATCAAAAAGCACAGGAAAATTCCACAAGACATTTGTTGGCAACAGCTTTATGATTTTAACCAACTACTCTGAAGTTTAAATGGTAAAGAAATATTACTTGGATAAGAACAGATTGAAGTTTATGCAAGTTGAAGGACTATTTCCTTCACTTCAGAAGACATTGCAAAAGATTCAATTTTCTTTCAATAATAAGATGGATAATGAGTTGCATATTAAAACTTTCACCTGAAGAAAAATGCATGCAGGCCTTGTCAAAGACAAACAAATAACTACTTACTCATCAAGAAATTCTAGCATGCTTCAATAAAAATTGTTGATAGAATGGATAAACGCAGCAAGAGAGATAAATACTAACCATCTCTAAAGCTCCTCTGATGACTCCACTTAAGATGTTGCAATAATACAGACCTTGACACGTATCAGGTAGTTCAACAAAATCTACCAATGGGTTGTCCTCCAAAATTAAGCTGCATGTTGTTCCCTCAGCATCCCAGTTAGTAACGGTGGCAGTAACCCCTAGGAACATTTTGAAGCCTACCTGTTACCAGAGAAATTTCAGAGAATTCTGATTGAATAATAAAGCATTTTATCAACAAGAGAAAGAAACAGAGAGATCATTCAATGTAGATCTTCAAGTATTTTAAGAAAGTAAATGCGCAAATTATTTTACATAAATTTACATTTTAAACATCTATCCTCATGGCAAGGTAGTAACTTAGTGGTACAAATGTTCCTTACAGTATAGAAGACCCTCGGTTCAATACACATTCCCATCCCTTGATGTATTTATCATTTTTCTTTTCAAAAAGTAAAGTGTCTATCCTGAACCTATTACATATGGAATCTTGCAAGAGTTGCAATCTAAACAATCTAACACCTAAGCTATTTTCTGGTGCTAGCATTATCCACATGGTATTTGTATTATTATCTTTCGGTATTTGAAGTAATGGAATTGCTTCAAGAACCTTGGCATAGTTTAAAAAGCATGAGCACGATCTCCCCAGAAAAAAACTCTTCATCTAAAGTTGACAAATTTCATTCTGAAAGTATGGTCAGAAGTTTCGGTACTTCACTTTCTCCAGGTATTATTTTCCCATCCTCTTCTATACTTGAATGGTTAATCATGATGTGACTAATACCAAAGCACAAAAACATGGGGAGAATGGAAGATGCATCAGATAAATGCTAAGATTTCAGGGACATGGATGCCCAATAATATTCAAAGAACCACGCATCAAAACGAGAGGAAGAGACCTTTGCGATGACTTCAGCTGTTTCCTTGAAATCAACACATCTAGAGACATTGGATTTTGCAAGAAACTCATCAATTAGTCGAATCCCAATGTTGTAACCCCTGTAACATCATAGAATTCCCCAAATTAATCAACTTTACCACTTTTCAGCATTCCAGTTATCAAATGAAACAAAAAACTTCATGATCAAAACGGAATCAAACTAGATGTATTCTACAATTATGCACATGCCTCTATGATTAACCTGACTGACTAGACTAAGCAATCATCTCACAAAGCAATTACCATAAAACAGAAACGAATCAATTACATTTGGTCAAGCTGTTTGTTGACTTCCTCGACCTCTTCCAGATCCGTAAGCAGCTGACGGACGATCGCACCATATGTTAGAGTGAAAAGCTCAGCGTTCTGCAAACAATTTCCCAAAAACATTTTAAGTTGACTAATAAGATGTTCTGAAATTCAAACAAATATTCAACAAATTCTACAACCGCACAATGAAAAATGATAATTCAGAAACAATTTCTTTTCATTTACACTTAACCTACCACGCGTTCAACACTGGCAAAAATGGCGTCACCAGATCTAGGAGCCACGGGAGCCATCAGTAATCGGCGATCACCGTCGTCTGTAAAATATTCCGGCCGAAAGCAACAGCTTAGTTAGAGTGAGAGGGTGAGATTTATTCGGTACATTCTTCGCCCGTTTCAAGGTTTCGGAAGAATTTCAATCGCCATTGCATTCACAAGTGGGCCTTAGGAAGGCTTCCAAAGAGATCTAATTAGGCCCAACTATACTTTGACCTATGAATTGTGGATCTATAGAGGCCCATATTGGCCCAATACTCATTGCTTTTCAAAAATTTAAAAATAAATAAATAAAAGCAGCAACCTGTTTTTTTCCCCTTCATCCAAACAAAGAAACTCAATCATCGCCCGCATAGGCATAACTTAGTTAGTTTTAGGGTTGAAAAGTTAGTAACAAGGATCAAAATTTAAATTCTGGCAGCGACGGTGTAGGAATTTCAATATTGGAGGGCCTAGCCTCTATTCTGCAAGGCCCCTGAGTCACCATAAAGCATCGGACAATTTGGTAACAAGAAACTCAATCACTATTTTATGATTTTAAGGACACGGATCGGGTGTATAACATATTTTTCTTTAGGTGTTCCATTGAAGTTATAAGTAGGATTCAAATCTTTAACCTCCGAGAAATTAGTACTGCGTTTAACCACTGCACCAAGCCATCATTTACCTATTTAACAATATTTTTTTCGTAAAAGAAATTCTCTACTTGAATTGTAACTGGCCTGAGATAAGTGAGTTAATTTGTGAGGTATATGTTTTACTTTTATGAGAGAAAAAGTAGAAATTATTTTTAAAAATTTAATATCAATCCAAATAGGAAAATTCTATTATGCATTCAATTCATTACGGATCATGTGACCGATATTATATCACATCACTTTCTTTGTTATTTTTGTTTCCATAATTAGAGATATAATGAATGATAGAAACGATATAATCTAATACGCGTTACATGCTTTATAGATTGGGATAGACAGTTCGTATATTGTGTTTGCATAAATCACGAAATAACTTGATATTGATTATATAAGCTCTATTAGGAAACAAAAATATTCGGCCACAAAAATAATAACAAAGCAAATATCGCATTTTTTTTAATACATATTATTTAATGTGAATTAATTTCTCTATTTAAATATAAATTTTTTTGAGATCGAATAATTTTTATTAAATTTTTTAAATTTTATATAAAATGTATTAAACTTAAACTATTTATATAGTATATTTTATTCGTATCGACAAATTTACAAAAATAACTTGAGATTATTTGTCTTTATATTATACGTCTATATCTAAAATTGATTATTAAACATTCCAGAAGCTTATTTTTTCAAGAAATATCCTTGAGTTTTTTCAATAAAATGTGATTTCGAAATTATAAAAATGTTGAAAATATGACTGAAAATACATAAGCATGAGAAAATATTTATCACTTGGGCAAAATTTCTAGTTTTTTTTTTTTAAGAAACTAATAAAATTTAAATTGATTTTTGAGAACTTTATGGGTTCATTTTATGGACCTATGATGTAAAAGGTAGATATTTAATATTAATAAATTTTAAAAAATGATGTTTAATTGAACCAATGGGCCATAAAAACTTTGACTATAAATCCCATAGTTTTTGAAAATTGTAGTCTATTTAAGCTAATTGAGTCAAATTACTTTTTCAGCGTGCTTCTTAGTGTATTGTTATATTATTATTATCATTATTATTATTCCATTTTAATTAATAAAAAGAAATGGAAATGGTCCTAACAAGTAACAATACACTACTAAATGGCTTGATAAGTTTCCTTAAGGTTTGATAAGTATTATGAGGTAGCTTTGTAAAAAAAAAAGTGTTACGAGGTAGTTTTCTTTTTTTTTTTTTAACAACTCGTATTTTATTCAGACTAATAAAGATCTTGGGGAATAGTTGAATTTCTGAGGGAAATCTTAAACAATCCATCTTTGACCTGTCAAGAAACCAGCTAGTTGGAGATTTATCTTGGTATATGCATTAGAGTCCAACTTTCTTTGCCGCTTATAAGCCTACAACTACACTAAACAAAACATAACATAATCACAATAATGAAAACATATCAATAGATCTCAATTGAGTCAGTATTATATCTCAACCGAGTCAGTGTTATGAGGTAGTTAAAGTTAGAAATTGATGACATAATATTGGTTTAAAATATTGATCAACTATAAATTATCTCGATTTATTCGAGTTGCTGGATTTTTTTTTTTTCTATTTCTTGTATCCCATTGTATTAATCAATAAAAAAAAAAAGGGTCAATATTTGGTTCATTTAGTGCAAACTTTTTTTTCTCAATAAGAGGCAAAGTTTAACTTTATTAAATTTGACAATTTTTCCTTTATTTTGAGCCAATGAATTTTGTGAATTTGAGAAAATAAGTATATTCCTTAAAACAATAGTTTTTTGTGCTGAAGAATTTCTTTTTAATATAAGATATATTCTAGAAATTTTTTTAATAATTTGGTACTTAGATATAGGATTATTTTGAGTTTTGGATGTATTTTTATTTTTTATTTACCATTCAAATTTGAAACATAAGTTTGTAGTTTTGGAATACCTAATAATCAAGAGGCATCGGAGGAGTTCGATCCAAGTTTACAGAGAAAATATCGTGATTTCCTTCTTTACTCGTTTAGAAACCCTTTTTTCCTCTGCAAAGGCAATTTTATCTGTTTGATAATTTCAGAGTTCAGCTAATAGCTTAATTAACACCGTCATTATAGAGGGGGTTATTTGACCGATTTAAAAGTTTGGGTACTTATTTGTCCTAAGCATTAAGATGGAGGTAGTTTTTTGGCTTTTAACCCTTATTTTTATTTACCATTCAAGGTTGCAACTTGAGGATAATTTTTTCTATTGGAAAAGTATTTATTCCTATTTCTATCAATAATTAAATGTTTACTTTCCTATAAATTTTTAGATACATGAAAATTTATTCAATGTAACGTTTGTGATCCTACATTAAAAAAAAGGAAAAAATTGTAATCCTTCTTCATCTAAAACTAGTTGATCATTGTACCACTCCAAGATGGATACAAGGGATGTAAATATTATGTAGCTTAGTTTTAATGAGATATCATTGAATATGATGTGCTTTTGAAGCTATTAATTGAACTATTATGTAACTTACCTAAAAAGTAATGTTTACGAATTAGTGGCACTCTTTTACGAAAGCAGTTATAGATATATTAGAAATACTCGAACTCGTATAAGCACGAGCTATTGAATTGAGCTCAGGCTTATTAGAAAAGGTTTGAGCTGAGCTTGAGCTAGCAAAAGTTTGTACTCAACTCGACTCATATACATCCCTATTAAACTCTTAAAACTCTTGCTCAGATGATCTTGATCTTGTCATGCCAACGGGTAAGGAGAACCTGGTTCACATACTAAAGGTTGCTTAGTCTCAAGCCGTCAAACTTTCTTAGGCTGGCTTATTCTCTTCCATGCCACAGTCTAGAGCTCTTGTTGCTCCCCATTCTCACCTCAAAGAGATTCGGACGTATGCTTTGCTATGCTAGATGGTGATACATACTTTTAGTTATGTTTTGTTTATTTATTTCTTATAATTAGCTATTGCTATCTATACTGGCCTTTTGGCTACGATGTTATTCTTTTATTAATATAATGATCCCACTTTTACACCAAAAAAGAGACTGAGATATGTATGTCAAAAATACTCTTGTACTATAGAAGAACATAATAAACAAAATCTTTTTTCAGGATTCATGTTTTGTTTGGTGTACTTGGACTACATATATAACTAGAAGTCGTGGTTGAAGTTTCTAGAAATGTACTATAAAGGAAAGAAACTCATAATATATATCACAGCTATAGTGCAGATGGGGCCTTAAAATATGAGTTGGCGTTCTAGTGAAGATAAGGCTTGTCTGCTTAGATATATTGTGGGTGAATATATCTAGTTGAGAGGTTACGTACTTTGTATGTTGGGTATGGACTTAATTAGCCGAGAAGAATTTGAATGATAAAAGCATATAATCGCTTCTTTGTGATTGTTTGGGATAACCGAATAACCAGGGCCTTGAGAGTAAATCTCTACATATTTGCTTAATGGTAGCTCTATAAGATAAGCTTGAACATTTTAGAGTTTATGAGTAGTGAACTAAATGTATAAAGATTGTAGATATCAGAGGAAGATAATAATACTGAACTTCATATACTCGATGATGGGAGTTATATAGAGGGGCGTTTTCGTTATTACACTTATAGGGCAAAGAAACTATATCACAACATTATTATGATGGTCAATATTTTATATGATGATATTTGAAAATATTTAACGGTTAATTGGTCATGTACTAATATTACTGCCATTCTTAATATTAGCCGAGCTATAACAATAACTTATTTATTTTACCAGGTCAGAAAGACATTAAAAAAACTTAAAACAAAATAAAAAAATATGTAGAAATACAACATCTTTATACACTATACACAACACACGTGTCTACCAAGAAAGGTAATCTACACGTGGCAACTATTGATACATAGTTACCGACAACACAACAAGCAAAAGTGCTAGTAAGAAAGGAGACAGAAATCTTAAGAGGTTTTCAGCGGTCAAAGATTAACAAACACAAACTAAACACTAGTTAAGCCAAAAGCCAACATTTATAAATGTGCATCTAATCCGAGGTTTACCCATACTGTTTTAGTTGCATGGCTGTTACGCTTAATCAACCATACAAATCAGCCGCAAATTACCAAATCCCATAAAATGAAATCTAGAGAACACACAAAGAAGATTATAAATGCAAAACAAACCCAACAATCCCTCATTTTTACGTAAAAGCTCGTCAAAAAGAGGGTTTGAAAGTTTCTGGACGCAACCGACAAAATCACAAACCAAGAAAGCCAATAGATTTTAAACATTACCCAAACTCTTCAATTAAAACAAAACATAAATAACGCCAAAAAATCTATTTAGTGACTCTTCACCTCCTTCCCTACCATACGAATGGCCCCTCATAGACGAAAAAGAGAAAGCGAAACTGAATTAGGAAATTCGTCCGTCCAACTGCAAAACCTTCACAAATAGAAGGAAATCAGTATTACGTTTTATTTTTCAAAACCCTTCAAAAAAAAAGTTTAAAATCATATATATATATATTTTTCATAGAAAAAAAAAGAAAAAGAAATTTTTATGGGGAAAGATCCAACGTGCCAAAATCCAAACAAAAGTCATATAAGTCATTAAAGACACCCACAGGATCCTCTAACAACATCTCACACACGTACTCACACACACATACAGATCCAATATAGCTATCCTACGCCTATACATACATATAAATCTGTATCTATACACTATATATAAAATTAATTTCATTATAAAACCCTAAATTCTAAACCCCCCACCCCCCCACCCCCACCCCTCCCATTCGATTTCCCTTCTCTTTCACCGTGTTTCGGCTCCGCTTTTCTTCTGCTTCTGTTCTGTTTTTTTATTTTTTCACTTCGTTCACACCCACAAAACTTTCTGTATCTTTCTTTCTTTCTCTGAGTCTGACTATGAGAATTTGTGGGTTTTAGTTAGATTCGAAAGGCAGGGTACCCAAAAACCAAAAGACCAAAAGCCACCCCACGCTCTCTGATTAGATACCATTCCTGTTTTTTCTTTCTTCACAAATGATGGATTCTCAAGATTCTTCAGCTCCCCCGCCACCGCATCCCCAATCCCAACAGCAAGCTATGCAACATCTCCATCATCAACAACCACCGCCGTCTGCTATGTTAGTCCACCCATCCCAATCGCAGCTTCAATCGCAACCCCAACCACACCCTAATTCCTATACTCTTCAGGCTGCCGTTAATAATAATAATCTCCTCCACCAACAGCATAACCCGGCGGGAGCTCCGCGGTTTCCGTTTAACTCTATGGTGGGCGCGTCGCAGGCTTCGAAGATGGATTATTCTGATGGTGGCGGGTCGTCTTCTCCTACCGGTGGCGCTGGCGGTTCGGGATTCAACATTGAGCCGGCTAAGAAGAAAAGGGGCAGGCCCAGAAAGTACTCCCCTGATGGTGCGGGAAGTAGCATTGCTCTGGGACTCTCGCCTACGCCCGTTACTCCGATTTCCTCGGCTGTGGGCTTAGCTGATTCTGGTGGGGGCGTAGGTAGCGGCGGTGGTGGAACCCTTTCATCCGAGACGCCCGCCAAAAAGCACCGTGGACGGCCCCCTGGCTCTGGAAAGAAACAGCTTGATGCTTTAGGTATTTTCTAATTCTCGCGTCCTGTTGTCCTTTGATTTACATGTCTGGAAATCTGCATTCTGATTGACAACTTGCGATCTTGTGATTATTTTGCCGTTATTTGAGTTCATAGTGTGTATCTTTCCTGAATTTCATTTTGGAACAATTATGGAGAGTTAATGTATATTGATCGTTTTTATGGGATTGATTTATTCTTGGACGG
Organism: Catharanthus roseus; assembly: GCA_028651295.1. Taxonomy (NCBI): domain Eukaryota; kingdom Viridiplantae; phylum Streptophyta; class Magnoliopsida; order Gentianales; family Apocynaceae; genus Catharanthus; species Catharanthus roseus. The sequence continues at coordinate 17,469,495 of JAPQWS010000054.1, forward strand.
CAGGGGCTGCTGGAATTGGGTTTACTCCGCATGTCATTACAGTGAAAGCTGGCGAGGTAAATAGTCTTTCTTTTGTGTAATAATTTGCCTCAATTTTGGCTTTGGTTTTAATATGTAATGTATCTATCCTCGCTTTTATGTTGGCAAGATGGTTCTTTTGTTATGGGTTAGTTTAATCAATGAATTAATTTTTACAGGAGATTTAAAGCAAAAGATTTTCAGGCTTGTTTTGATTGTTATAAAAGTTGTTTTCTTTGGACCAGACATGGCCCTGAGACATAGTTGAAAGTGAAGTGTATTAGAAAAATGCATGGGAGGAAATAATCAGGTTGCTGCAATGATTAATTAGTTATTTCCTTGCATGTAGAGGCAGGCTTTTAGTTAGTTTCATTGTTCTGGCGTATTTTAATGCCTTTGCCACTTATTTGAAGGTGAAGTGTCATTATTCGTGGGGCAGAACAATGAGGTTGCTGCAGAAATTAATTACTTATTTCCTTTTATGCAGAGACAGGCTTCAATCAATTTCATTGTTTTAGATTTTAGTCAACCCTGTCTTGTATCTTTCTGGATACTGTCTTGAATGTTTCTTTGATTACCTTGCTCTTTATCTTGTCGTGTGTCAAGGATTGCGGAGGGTGGTTATGCAAGGGGTTAGTTTTAGGGAAGGAAAGTTAAGGATTGTCTGAAAGTGATAGTACGACACCACTAAAGGATTCTGGCTAATTTAATGCATCCGAGTCAAAACTGCTCTTCAAAACCGTGTACTTGATATTGGTATGTGCTTCTTTTTTTAAAGGAAAAAGATGGCATGGGGAAATTGCAACCGATCAAAAATGACTTGCTTTACTAGCAGCAGCACCTGCGGTGGGGCTTTCGATCAAGGTCTTCTTGCCTACCCAGTTTGGGCTCTTGCTCGAATCGGCATGGGTACGACTATGGAGTTTCTAGCACCAGATGTGCTTAATTTTCCTATAGGTCAGATTTCACTCTTATAGTGAGCGAAGTGGACCAGTTTAATTTAGCCAAAAAAAAAGGACAAAAAAGTGAACCAGTTTAGATAAGAGATCACCGGTTGCATTTAGTTTTGAAAAAGTATCTAATTTTTTCTTGGAGTTTGTGAAAGGTAAAATTTTTTTGAGAGTTGTGGGTCCCAAAGTGGAAAAATGGAAAATATTTTGTTTTTAAAAGCAATCCAAGTAGAGCCTAAATTGCAACAATCTCATTTCGACACTGACAGTTTTGGAAGACGAAGAAAAGAGGTCAAAATGTGCGAGTATCTAATCTCTTTTGCAGTTTAGGATGCTTTGAGTGTCTCTTGAACAATGGTATGATTGGAATCTGTACTAATGGGAAGAAAGGCCACCGCAAATGCATATTCAAGCTCTGGGCTTTGGCAATTAATTATAAGGTGATGGAAGAATAGAGCCAAAGGAAAGGTTAAAAAGTCAGGAAAAAGGCCTGACATGTGGCTCTGCTCTTGTGCTATTGGATACAAACACTGTTTGTGAAATGTTAACTAGAAAGGAGAGAAAAATCTGGGATATTGAACTAGTCGATGTATGTTTTGATAAATCTTGCTTCTAATGCATGCCGTACTTCAAATTTGATGTCACTTTTTGTCACATCCAACTCGTTGCTGACATTTGCATGAGTCCATTCTTAAGCACAATCTATCCCTTTGACCTGGCATATTGGACATATTGTTAAAATTGCATCTTATTCATACATCACCCAGACTATTTTTCCAATTTGGTCATAGTTTCCTGGATTTATGATTCATATCTGCAGCCAATGGTGTATGCCTTTATTCAACCTCCTGGTCTTTTATGTTTGATTGTGATTTGCAAGGACTGCCTGTCCTTGGAAAACTAACTCCTGCATCTTTCAGCATTACTAATCTGAATCTTTTCTCTTACTTATAGGATATAGCATCAAAGATAATGGCTTTTTCACAGCAAGGGCCACGTACTGTTTGTATTCTATCTGCAAATGGTGCTATTTGCAATGTCACCCTTCGACAACCAGCAATGTCTGGAGGCACTGTGACTTATGAGGTAAGTTCTAATTCTAGCTTTTGTGTTAGGTAAGTTCTGAAACTGTGGACCCTCTAATGTTATCTTTTGTGCTACATACACTTGTTTAGAAATGCATGCCTGTGTGTTACTCGCAGAGTTTAATGCTCACACAAGATTTATAAGAAAAATATTTCCTATTGTGGATGATGAATTCCTACTCCTAATACATCTAGTATTGTTAATACACTGACCATGATGGTAAGAGGGTTAATATGTTTTAACTTGTAAAATCTAATTAGAAATGCGGCTCTGCAGTTCTGGTAGTTGGTCACCGATGTTCTAATGGTGTGTTCTATTGCTATTTTATGCTTTATTCTTCTTTTTCCAATTCAGTAATCTAGTTTCCCTATCCTCGTGGGGGACGGAAACATAGAAAGAAGCACTGCCGAAAAACATGAGATGTGTCATAATCTTTTCATTTCTGCCACAGTATGCAAATGTTATTAATGAAAGTTGGGTTTCAATGTTTTGAGGGATAGGTAGCATACGCAATTCATGTGAGAATTAACTAGGAAGCCCTGATATCTTTGGGTTATGACCAAAGTTGGAAATCTGATTTTCTTATTCAATCGTTTTCATGAATAAGTTTGAGAACAGGAACATTTTCCATGTGACAGTATACCCTAGCCTTGACTATCTTCTTGTATGGCTATGCATATAAAGAACTCTGGAAGAAAAATCTGGCAAGTTATTATTCAAATTTGCTTAACTTCTTGCTCTGGTGTGCTGTGGGTCACTGTGTCCGGTCTAACCATCTAGGAGGCACCTGGATGTATTCAAGCTCGTAACAGTGTTACAGAGGATGTCTTTCCCACCGATGATACGTGCTTCCATTGCTTTTCCCCCCTTCATGTTATTTCCAGCAAACAGCAGTGTCCTCTCTCCAACACTTTTCTAGATTAAATAGTAGTTTCCATGCCATTGTTCAAAATTCTTTATTTGATTGCCAATAATTTTCTTTCATGGTTTTCAAACTTTGTTTGGGATTTGCAGTTGGTCAAATAGAATCTTCTAAGTTGATTCTCCTTGCTAAGATTCGTATTAAGATGCATACAATTAGTTTTACTAGAGATATGATTGTTTGTTTGGACTACATGCCTTTACATCACAAAAAAATTAGATCCCCTTTGTCATTTTTCTTATTTATTTATTTGTGGCTGCGGATTGATTTGCAAATTTTGTTTTGCCTTTAACCAATATTTGTTACATTATTAATAGATTTTGAAGTAATATTGTGATCCACTGCTACCCTTTGTATGCCTTTTATATTGGTGATTTTTGTATAAATTTTTTTTATCTGGTTTCAAAAGTAGAAAAGGTAATTTACATTGAATTGCCTAAGAAAGAGAGTGCCAGGTTTTGGAAGCTGGGATTTAAGAAAAAAAGGGATCTTCAACATTTTACAGCAAGAAAAGGTGTTTTCAAGTGTTCACCCATTGATAAAAGTAGGCAAAATCATAATGGCCAACCATGGGATTAGTGAATGCCACGAATCTTGGATTCATGAATCTAAAGAAGCCATAGGTTCTGACATCAGCCCCCAAAAAATTAAGAAGAAGAAATCTACAACAATTGACAGATCTAGAATGACTATTCCTGCGTAAAGAACAGTATAGTAGAATTTTATGTGCTTTTCATCTTCCTCCAATGTGCAATCAGCTAGGATGAATGTTGAAAAGAACATAGGAGGCAAGTGGAGAAAGCTCAGTATTTATGATAGAGTAGGGTCTATACCAAAATGTGGTCTACAACCTTGTTGATATGCTGAGTAAACGCGGAAAGTAGAGAAGAGCGTCACTTATGACCAGTAAAGCATTGTTCATCCTTAAATGGACAAGAGATAACCCACGGCTTCATCTACTGCCAGAATGTGATGAAGATATCCCCCCACTAAAGCTGAATGCTTTTGGTATTCCAGGGAGATAATTGTGTTTTCCGCCTTCACATTAGTATAATATATTATCAGGATATGAGAACCCTTTGCCCCATAAGTCAAGCCCAAGTTTTGCCCAGATGATAACAGGCTGGCTTACAGGAGGAACTTTGTTTCATAATCATCCTGTTTTCTTTTGTTAATCAGCGTGAAAATGATGTCACTTCTTTTAGACTGAGAAATTTGAGTTTGGAAACTTCTTTTAGCCTATTTTGCACATCGTCTTAAGGAATCTGAATCTGTAGATTGAGATACATTCCTACTTTTGGCAATGCTGAGGTCAGGTTGGGAGAGGTGTAAGAGTAGAAGGGATATTAGTTCAGGATGAAGGGGAATAGAGATGGTGATGGAGATGAGATAAAGATCAAGAAGTATTTCTAATTGTACAAATAGCTGTATTAGTGCGAGCGATTTGATACTGGTGTCTTGCATAATTTTTGTTGTCTTATGTATTATTTCTATGTCCTTTGCATGGTTAAAGGTTTTTCCCTTAGTCTTTTGCCACTTGGTTTTCTGCTTTATTACTCACTGACAGTAATATTTCCTTATTTGCAGGGTCGATTTGAAATTATTTCTTTGTCAGGTTCCTTCTTGCTGTCAGACAACAATGGTAGCCGTAGTAGAACTGGGGGTCTGAGTGTGTCATTGGCAGGGTCAGATGGTAGAGTCTTGGGAGGCGGAGTTGCAGGAATGCTTATGGCAGCATCACCAGTACAGGTATTATATTAAACCTTCCTCTCTACAGAGTCTTAATACTCAGTCATAGTCATAATTTATTCGCCTTTACAATGGTGCTGCTAGAGGTATCAAGTGTGTTACTCTTCCTTCCTTCCAGGTTGTTGTAGGTAGCTTCATTGCAGATGCGAAAAAACCAAAACCTGAGCCAACCTCAGCCCCATCTGCTCCAAACATGTTGAGTTTTGGTAACCCAGTGGTGGCATCTAGTCCGCCATCCCAAGGTGGTTCGAGTGATTCATCAGCCGACAATGGCAGTCCAATTGACCGGAACACTCTTCCTTATGGCAATGCTGCACAACCAATGCAAAACATTCCCATGTATACAAACATGGGTTGGGCGAACTCAGCTGTGAAAATGCATCCAAATTGACTCTCTGAGTATTGAGTTTTATCGACTGGGCTGCAACAAAAGGTTAGAAGTTGACTTGAAAATGCTAACAGGCAGGATATAGGGATTCCAAATTTCCTTTCTAAGAAGAACTTGTCAGTTTCCCCTTTTCTTTTCGCCTTTTTAGTGTTAGGTTTTTTCTTTTTTTTTTCTCTTGCAGAGATTGAAATATGGCTAAGTTAGAGAAGAAGCCAGCAGAATTTGTTTGCTGAGACAGTGGGGTTCTTTAGGGATATCTGTTCTTTCTATTTGGTATCTGTTTTCTGAAATGGTGGCTAACTATTTGTAAACTTCTTTTTTTATTTTAGGAATTTTTAGATGTAAAAGTTTTCTATTGGTATATTATCTTATCCCTTTAGGAAAAACTCCTTTCTGACTCAAGAAATTAGGGCATAATACCCCATTATTAGTTTGTGGGATGTGCATAATAAATAGGCAAAATCAAGAAAATATTAGATTCTATTTAGATTAGTTCTTAAGCTAGAGAAAGTGAATTTTTTTAATTTATTTTTTAGAATGGGATTTTAGAACTTTGATATAAGGCTTAACTTGGATTGTTTTGAAAATGAAGATTTTTTAAATTTTCAAATTTTTGGATTCGTATCTCTTTTCACAAATAATTTATTGTTTATTTATTAAAAAAGAAAAAAATTATTGTTTTTCAAATTTTAAAGATAAAAATTATTATGTACCAATTAAAATAAAGCCTAAAACACTGTTAATTAGCCAATTAGAAAAGGTAAAAAATGAATTTTTTGCGAGGTGTAGATAGAGAGATTTTGTTGTGTTTTGCAAGGGATATTGCATACTATTGAATTGTCGACTTAATCATTTGGACTCAATTCATTTGGTCCAATGCATTTTAATAAATAATGAGATTTATTTTAGCTCATAGACTATAAGGGGATTAGTTACAACCTATTTAGGCATAATGACTAATTTGTCCCTACTGTCGATGTTTTATGAGCTTCATGAAAATGTCATGTGATTTTTTTTTTTGGGAAGTAAGGATATTTATCTTATAAATAGATGTAGTGTTGATTATTCTGTTATCCAAATCTATTTTTTCCTATTGTTACGTTGATGGTTCAGTTTGGGAAATTTATTTTACAACCTTTCACATGCTCTTTACGTACGACATGCTCAGGAGGATCATTCCTCTCCACTTTTATTAATGGAGTTTCTTCTTCCACCCTTGATAGCACTTGCTCTACCGGAATCAATGGAATAATCGACTTCTTTTTGGAAGTACCTTCGGTCCTTTTTCTCTTTCTAGTGAATGACATATCCTCCTTTTCGCTGCATCAGGCAGATTAATGGGGACTTGATCCCCGGTAGCTGGAGTTGGTGTTTCTTTTGCCCCTTTAACCCTCTCTTCTTGTCTCCTTTTCCCAAAAGTTCCGTAGAAGGTAGATCATCTATGAAAGTTCACATATTTACAATCAATTTTACAAAATATCCCAAAACAAGTTTATATCATTATATTCACCTTCATCCTTGGTATCTACTATCGGGGGTAGCACCTTCAATTTTGCAGCTGCTTCCTCCATGCTGCATAATATCAGCTTTCCTATCGTTAAAAGAAGAAATATTAGCCATTCCTTATACCATATCAATTCATATAATCGAACATTATATATCATTGACACTTAGTTTCCAACTCTAATATTCAATTTCATGCAAATCACAGTCTGCTCGAGAATAAAATCTAGCTACTATCATTATTTCTTCACTCTATTTTCCTTCCCTTAATAGCATCTGACATGCACATCCCTTCATAATATTTATATACTCCTTCATAAATGGTTGTTTTGTTTCAATTTCTAAGTCGGGTAATGTTTTTATCCTATTCCACGGTCTTTTGGCCCTACCCTCTCTACAAAATATTAATGTCTTTCCACCCCTGGATCGATGAGGTAATTTCCCTATCAAATTCCCTGCACCACTTTTCTTCTAAAACAATTTATGCCAAGCAGGACCATCCTTGATAGGTTTTATATTAAAGAACTTCGAAAACAATACCAAACTTGTCGGCATTCCAAAACATTTACAAAGCAGTGTAAAGGCCACTGCCGTTCTTACCCCGTTAGGTGCAATTTGCCATATATCTATTCCCCAATAATTCATTGTGTCATAAAACAAGTTATGTAATAAAAGTCTAAGCCCAGCCTTCAATTGATCCTGGTAGACCGACATCCATCCTTTCAGGGGTATATGAGCTCTCTCATTGGCAGAAGCAGCCCTTAAATCTAACCCGATATGTATCAAACATTCCTTCCTTATGTCTTCGAGATTGCTACAACGAATTGTAGAAGGATACATGACGGCTCCTGTTTCACACAACTCCGAATCATCATCAGGATCATATGATATAGAAATATCATTAGTACGAAGATGTCTCTTCATAACTTCAATCGATTCGGCCGAACTAACATTCGAGAATAAGATAGAGCAACCCCCTTTTGAGTATTTCCAACCACCAAGCCAAGATTACCATTAGGGCGAATAATCCTAACATCTGAAGAAGAAGAACTACCTTAATCAGCAGCGACAGTTTTTGAACCTTTCTTCAAAATGGTTTTGGAAAATTTTGAAGTTGTTGCTCTAGAAGTTAACAATGTGATCAAGAAAATTTCGTATTTAAAAAGAAAGGAAATTCAAGGTTTGGAAAAGAAACTCAAACTTGTGAGTTATAAACTTATATGAGGAAAAATTTACAAACAAAGGAAGGCAACGATTACTTGAATCGACGTCAGAGAAAGCTTTCCCCTCGGGAAAGGCCAAATTCAAACTTTCGCCCAAATGAAGGAAATGATTCAAAATCAAAGAACCACAACCCATTTATGCCTCTTTTCAGAGGGCTTATGATGTGGACAGTCCATCGGCTTAATCATTTAGCCCAATATACTTTAATAGCAAGAAGAGATTTATTTTAGGCTATACTCTATAATGGGATTAGTTACAACCTAATCAGACATAATGACTAATTTGCCCCACTGTCGACGTCATATGATCTTCATGGAAATATCACGAAGAACTTTTCTTAGAAAGGAAGGATATTTCTCTTATAAATAGAGGTACTGTTTATTACTCTGCTACCCAATTCTATTTTTTCCTACTTTTACGTTATTCATCCTCAAACGAGATGGGATTTGCTATTGTGGAAACACATTAAAACCTAAACATGAGAAGTGGAGTATGGGGTTATATAGGAATATAAATGTAGCCCCAAACTATTGCCATTATACTTGTAAGTGGGCCCAAATCCACTTGATGTTTTTCATTTAGATTAAATAATAGATAAGTTTACCCTTATTGCGGAAGTAGCTAGAAAATGTGTTTTGTTGCATTTGCTATATAACAAGTACTCCAATAATAATGTTCTAAAGTGGCAGTACCCTTTTGAGCCTTAAATGTTATTTTCTTTCTTTGAACTACTTAAATATTAACCCTTAATCTTGTAGAGAGCTTAAATTAAACTTCTAACTGGTGCTTCAGTGCTGGGTTAATTCGTGTGCTAACCATCACGTTTTTACAAAATTTTGGCCCGAAAAAAGTTCTCTAAAAAATTGCTCAAAACGATTCTGAATGTATTTTATTTGTATAAATACACAAAACGAGTATCACATTCCCAATAAAGCCCGAATTCGTGTGCTAACCATCACGTTATTTACAAAATTTTGGTCCGAAAAAAAGTTCTCCGAAAAATTGCTCTAAACGATTCTAAATGTATTTTATTTGTATAAATACACAAAACGAGGTATCAAATTCCCAATAAAACCCGAATTCGTGGGCTAACCATCACGTTTTTTTACAAAATTTTGGTCCCAAAAAAAAGTTCTCCAAAAAATTGCTCAAATCGATTCTGAATGTATTTTATTGGTATAAATACACAAAACGAGGTATAACATTCTCAGTAAAGCCCGAATTCGTGTGCTAACCATCACGTTTTTTACAAAATTTTTGTCTGAAAAAAAGTTCTCCTAAGAATTGCTCAAAACGATTCTGAATGTATTTTATTTGTATAAATACACAAAACGAGGTATCACATTCCCGATAAAGCTCGAGTTCTTTTACTAATCATCACGTTTTTTACAAAATTTTTGTCTGAAAAAAAGTTCTCCAAAAAATTGCTCAAAACCATTCTGAATGTATTTTATTTGTATAAGTACACAAAACGAGGTATCACAGTCCCAATAAAGTCCGAATTCGTGTGCTAACCATCACGTTATTTATAAAATTTTGGTCCGAAAAAAAGTTCTCCGAAAAATTGCTCTAAACGATTCTGAATGTATTTTATTTGTATAAATACACAAAACGAGGTATCACATTCCCAACAAAGCCCGAATTCGTGTGCTAACCATCACGTTTTTCACAAAATTTTGGTCCGAAAAAAAGTTCTCCAAAGAATTGCTCAAAATAATTCTTAATGTATTTTATTTGTATAAATACACAAACCGAGGTGTCACATTCCCGATAAAGCCCGAATTATTGTACTAATCATCACGTTATTTACAAAATTTTGGTCCGAAAAAAAGTTCTCCAAAAAATTGCTCAAAACCATTCTGAATGTATTTTATTTGTATAAGTACACAAAATGAGGTATCACAATTCCAATAAAGCCCGAATTCGTCTGCTAACCATCACGTTATTTCCAAAATTTTGGTCCGAAAAAAAGTTTTAAAAAAAATTGCTCAAACGATTTTGAATGTATTTTATTTGTATAAATACACAAGACGAGGTATCACATTCAAAGTAAAGCCCGAATTCGTGTGCTAACCATCACGTTTTTTACAAAATTTTGGTCCGAAAAAAAGTTCTAAAAAAAATTGCTCAAAACGATTCTGAATGTATTTTATTTGTATAAATACACAAAACGAGGTATCACATTCAAAGTAAAGGCCGAATTCGTGTGCTAACCATCACGTTTTTTACAAAATTTTGGTCCCAAAAAAAGTTCTCCAAAGAATTGCTCAAAACGATTCTGAATGTATTTTATTTGTATAAATACACAAAACGAGGTATCACATTCCCGATAAAGCCCGAATTCTTGTACTAATCATCACGTTTTTTACAAAATTTTTGTCTGAAAAAAAGTTCTCCAAAAAATCGCTCAAAACCATTCTGAATGTAATTTATTTGTATAAGTACACAAAACGAGGTATCACAGTCCCAATAAAGTCCGAATTCGTGTGCTAACCATCACGTTATTTATAAAATTTTGGTCCGAAAAAAAGTTCTCCGAAAAATTGCCCTAAACGATTCTGAATGTATTTTATTTGTATAAATACACAAAACGAGGTATCACATTCCCAATAAAGCCCGAATTCGTGTGCTAACCATCAGGGTTTTTACAAAATTTTGGTCCCAAAAAAAGTTCTCCAAAAAATTGCTCAAATCGATTCTGAATGTATTTTATTTGTATAAATACACAAAACGAGGTATCACATTCGCGATAAAGCCCGAATTCTTGTACTAATCATCACGTTTTTTACAAAATTCTTGGCTTAAAAAAAGTTTTCGAAAAAATTGGTCAAAACGATTCTGAATGTATTTTATTCGTATAAATACACAAAACGAGTATCACATTCCCAATAAAGCCCGAATTCGTGTGCTAACCATCACGTTATTTACAAAATTTTGGTCCGAAAAAAAGTTTTCCAAAAAATTGCTCAAAACGATTATGAATGTATTTTATCTATATAAGTACACAAAACGAGGTATCACATTCCCAATAAAGCCCGAATATGTGAACTAATCATCACGTTTTTTACAAAATTTTTGTCAGAAAAAAAGTTCCAAAAATAATTGCTCAAATCGATTCTAAATGTATTTTATTTGTATAAATACACAAAACGAGGTATCACATTCCCAGTAAAGCCCGAATTCATGTGCTAACCATCACGTTTTTTACAAAATTTTTGTCTGAAAAAAAGTTCTCAAAAGAATTGCTCAAAACGATTCTGAATGTATTTTATTTGTATAAATACACAAAACGAGGTATCATATTCCCGATAAAGCCCGAATTCTTGTACTAATCATCACGTTTTTTACAAAATTCTTGGCTTAAAAAAAGTTTTCGAAAAAATTGGTCAAAACGATTCTAAATGTATTTTGTTCGTATAAATACACAAAACGAGTATCACATTCCCAATAAAGACCGAATTCGTGTGCTAACCATCACGTTATTTACAAAATTTTGGTCCGAAAAAAAGTTCTCCAAAAAATTGCTCAAAACCATTCTGAATGTTTTTTATTTGTATAAGTACACAAAACGAGTTATCACATTCCCAATAAAACCCGAATTCGTGTGCTAACAAGCACGTTATTTACAAAATTTTGGTCCGAAAAAAAATTCTCCAAAAAATTGCTCAAATCGATTCTGAATGTGTTTTATTTGAATAAATACACAAAACGAGTTATCACATTCCCGGTAAATCCCGAATTCGTGTACTAAACATCACGTTTTTTACCAAATTTTAGTCCGAAAAAAAGTTCGCTAAAAAATTGCTCAAAACGATTCTGAATGTATTTTATTCGTATAAATACACAAAACGAGTATCACATTCCCAATAAAGCCCGAATTCGTGTGCTAACCATCACGTTTTTCGTAAAATTTTGGTCCGAAAAAAAGTTATCCGAGAAATTGCTCTAAACGATTCTGAATGTATTTTATTTGTATAAATACACCAAACGAGGTATCACATTCCCAACAAAGCCCGAATTCGTGTGCTAACCATCACGTTTTTTACAAAATTTTGGTCTGAAAAAAGGTTCTCCAAAAAATGGCTCAAATCGATTCTGAATGTATTTTATGTCGACATTCCCAATAAAGCCCGAATTCGTGTGCTAACCATCACGTTTTTCACATAATTTTGGTCCGAAAAAAAGTTCTCCAAAAAATTGCTCAAAACGATTCTGAACGTATTTTATTTGTATAAATACACAAAACGAGGTATCACATTCTCAATAAAGTCCGAATTCATGTGCTAACCATCACGTTTTTTACAAAATTTTGGTCCGAAAAAAAGTTTTCCAAAAAATTGCTCAAAACGATTGTGAATGTATTTTATTTGTATAAATACACAAAACGAGGTATCACATTCCCGATAAAGCCCGAATTCGTGTACTAATCATCACGTTTTTTGCAAAATTTTTGTCCGAAAAAAAGTTCTCCAAAAAATTGCTCAAAACCATTCTAAATGTATTTTATTTGTATAAGTACACAAAACGAGGCATCACATTCCCGATAAAGCCCGAATTCGTGAACTAATCATCACGTTTTTTTCAAAATTTTTGACTGAAAAAAAGTTCTCCAAAAAATTGCTCAAATCGATTCTGAATGTATTTTATGTCGATATTCCCAATAAAGCCCGAATTCGTGTGCTAACCATCACGTTTTCACAAAATTTTGGTCCAAAAAAAGTTCTCCAAAGAATTGCTCAAAACGATTCTGAATGTATTCTACTTGTACAAATACACAAAACGAGGTATCACAGTCCCAATAAAGCCCGAATTCGTGTGATAACCATCAAGTTATTCATAAAATTTTGGTCCGAAAAAAAGTTCTCCGAAAAAAAGTTCTCCGAAAAATTGCTCTAAACGATTCTGAATGTATTTTATTTGTATAAATACACCAAACGAGGTATCACATTCCCAACAAAGTCCGAATTTGTGTGCTAACCATCACGATTTTTACAAAATTTTGGTCTGAAAAAAGTTCTCCAAAAAATTGCTCAAATCGATTCTGAATGTATTTTATGTCGATATTCCCAATAAAGCTCGAATTCGTGTGCTAACCATCACTTTTTTTACAAAATTTCGGTCCGAAAAAAGTTCTCTAAAAAATTGTTCAAAACGATTCTGAATGTATTTTATTTGTATAAATACACAAAACGAGGTATCACATTCCCAATAAAGCTCGAATTCGTGTGCTAACCATCACGTTATTTACAAAATTTTGGTCCGAAAAAAAGTTCTCCGAAAAAATTGCTCTAAACGATTCTAAATGTATTTTATTTGTATAAATACGAAAAACGAGGTATTACATTCCCAATAAAGCTCGAATTCTTGTAGCTAACCATCACGTTTTTTACAAAAATTTTTTGTCCGAAAAAAGTTCTCCAAAAAATTGCTCAAATCGATTCCGATCGTATTTTATGTCGACATTCCCAATAAAGCCCGAATTGTAGTGCTAACCATCACGTTTTTTCACATAATTTTGGTCCGAAAAAAGTTCTCCAAAGAATTGCTCAAAACGATTCTGAATATATTTTATTTGTATAAATACACAAAACGAGGTATCACATTCCCGATAAAGCCCGAATTCGTGTACTAATCATCACGTTTTTTACAAAAATTTTTGTCCGAAAAAAGTTCTCCAAAAACTGCTCTAAACCATTCCGAATATATTTTATTTGTATAAGTACACAAAACGAGGTATCACAGTTCCAATAAAGCACGAATTCGTGTGCTAACCATCACATTTTTTACAAAATTTTGGTCCGAAAAAAGTTCTATAAAAAATTGCTCAAGACGATTCTGAATGTATTTTATTTGTATAAATACAGAAAACGAGTATCACATTCCCAATAAAGCCCGAATTCGTGTGCTAACCATCACGGTTTTTACAAAATTTTGGTCCGAAAAAAGTTCTCCAAAAAATTGCTCAAATCGATTCTGAATGTACTTTATGTCGACTTTCCAATAAAGCCCGAATTCGTGTGCTAACTATCACGTTTTTCACAAAATTTTGGTCCGAAAAAAAGTTCTCCAAAGAATTTCTCAAAACGATTCTTAATGTATTTTATTTGTATAAATACACAAAACGAGGTGTCACATTCCCGATAAAGCCCGAATTATTGTACTAATCATCACGTTTTTTACAAAATTTTTGTCTGAAAAAAAGTTCTCCAAAAAATTGCTCAAAACGATTCTGAATGTATTTTATTTGTATAAATACACAGAACGAGTTATCACATTCCCGGTAAAGCCCGAATTCGTGTACTAACCATTCACGTTTTTTACAAAATTTTGGCCCGAATAAAGTTCTCTAAAAAATTGCTCAAAACGATTCGAATGTATTTTATTTGTATAAATACACAAAACGAGTTATCACATTCCCAATAAAGCCCGAATTCGTGTGCTAACCATCACGTTATTTACAAAATTTTTGTCCGAAAAAAAGTTCTCCGGAAAATTGCTCTAAACGATTCTAAATGTATTTTATTTGTATAAATATACAAAACGAGGTATCACATTCCCAATAAAGCCCGAATTGCATGTGCTAACCATCACGTTTTTTACAAAATTTTGGTCCGAAAAAAAGTTCTCCAAAAAATTGCTCAAATCGATTCTGAACGTATTTTATGTCGACATTCCCAATAAAGCCCGAATTCGTGTGCTAACCATCACGTTTTTCACATAATTTTGGTCCACAAAAAGTTCTCCAAAAAATTGCTCAAAACGATTCTGAATGTATTTTATTTGTATAAATACACAAAACGAGTTATCACATTCCCGGTAAAGCCCGAATTCGTGTACTAACCATCACGTTTTTTACAAAATTTTGGCCCGAAAGAAGTTCTCTAAAAAATTGCTCAAAACGATTCTGAATGTATTTTATTTGTATAAATACACAAAACGAGTTATCACATTCCCAATAAAGCCCGAATTCGTGTGCTAACCATCACGTTATTTACAAAGTTTTTGTCCGAAAAAAAGTTCTCCGGAAAATTGATCTAAACGATTCTAAATGTATTTTATTTGTATAAATACACAAAACGAGTTATCACATTCCCTGTAAAGCCCGAATTCGTGTACTAACCATCACGTTTTTTACAAAATTTTGGCCCGAAAAATGTTCTCTAAAAAATTGCTCAAAACGATTCTGAATGTATTTTATTTGTATAAATACACAAAACGAGTTATCACATTCCCAATAAAGCCCGAATTCGTGTGCTAACCATCACGTTTTTTACAAAATTTTTGTTCGAAAAAAAGTTCTCCAAAAAATTGCTCAAAACGATTCTGAATGTATTTTATTTGTATAAATACACAAAACGAGGTATCACATTCCCAATAAAGCCCGAATTCGTGTGCTAACCATCACGTTTTTTACAAAATTTTTGTCCGAAAAAAAGTTCTCCAAAAAATTGCTCAAATCGATTCTGAACGTATTTTATGTCGACATTCCCAATAAAGCCCGAATTCATGTGCTAACCATCACGTTTTTCACATAATTTTGGTCCGAAAAAAGGTTCTCCAAAAAATTGTTCAAAACGATTCTGAATGTATTTTATTTGTATAAATACACAAAACGAGTTATCACATTCCCGGTAAAGCCCGAATTCGTGTACTAACCATCACGTTTTTTACAAAATTTTGGCCCGAAAAAAGTTCTCTAAAAAATTGCTCAAAACGATTCTGAATGTATTTTATTTGTATAAATACACAAAACGAGTTATCACATTCCCAATAAAGCCCGAATTCGTGTGCTAACCATCACGTTATTTACAAAATTTTTGTCCGAAAAAAAGTTCTCCGGAAAATTGATCTAAACGATTCTAAATGTATTTTATTTGTAAAAATACACAAAACGAGTTATCACATTCCCAATAAAGCCCGAATTGCGTGTGCTAACCATCACGTTTTTTTACAAAATTTTTTGTCCGAAAAAAAAGTTCTCCAAAAAATTGCTCAAATCGATTCTGATCGTATTTTATGTCGACATTCCCAATAAAGCCCGAATTCGAGTGCTAACCATCACGTTTTTCACATAATTTTGGTCCGAAGAAAAGTTCTCCAAAAAATTGTGCAAAACGATTCTGAATGTATTTTATTTGTATAAATACACAACACGAGGTATCACATTCTCAATAAAGTCCGAATTCGTGTGCTAACCATGACGTTTTTTACAAAATTTTGGTCCAAAAAAAGTTTTCGAAAAAATTGCTCAAAACGATTCTAAATGTATTTATTTGTATAAATACACAAAACGAGGTATTACATTCTCAATAAAGTCCAAATTCGTGTGCTAACCATCACTTTTTTACAAAATTTTGGTCCGAAGAAAAGTTTTCCAAAAAATTGCTCAAAACGATTCTGAATGTATTTTATTTGTATAAATACACAAAATGAGGTATCACATTCCCGATAGAGCCCGAATTCGTGTACTAATCATCACGTTTTTTACAAAATTTTTGTCCGAAAAAAAGTTCTCAAAAAAATTGCTCAAAACCATTCTGAATGTATTTTATTTGTATAAGTACACAAAACGAAGCATCACATTCCCGATAAAGCCCGAATTCGTGAACTAATCATCACGTTTTTTACAAAATTTTTGTTTGAAAAAAAGTTCTCCAAAAAATTGCTCAAAACCATTCTGGATGTATTTTATTTGTATAAGTACACAAGACGAGGTATCACATTCAAAGTAAAGTCCGAATTCGTGTGCTAACCATCACGTTTTTTACAAAATTTTGGTCCGAAAAAAAGTTCTAAAAAAAATTGCTCAAAACGATTCTGAATGTATTTTATTTGTATAAATACACAAAACGATGTATCACATTCAAAGTAAAGCCCGAATTCGTGTGCTAACCATCACGTTTTTTACAAAATTTTGGTCCGAAAAAAAGTTCTCCAAAGAATTGCTAGAAACGATTCTGAATGTATTTTATTTGTATAAATACACAAAACGAGGTATCACATTCCCGATAAAGCCCGAATTCTTGTACTAATCATCACGTTTTTTACAAAATTTTTGTATGAAAAAAAATTCTCCAAAAAATCGCTCAAAACCATTCTGAATGTATTTTATTTGTATAAGTACACAAAACGAGGTATCACAGTCCCAATAAAGTCCGAATTCGTGTACTAACCATCACGTTTTTTACAAAATTTTGGCCCGAAAGAAGTTCTCTAAAAAATTGCTCAAAACGATTCTGAATGTATTTTATTTGTATAAATACACAAAACGAGTTATCACATTCCCAATAAAGCCCGAATTCGTGTGCTAACCATCACGTTATTTACAAAATTTTTGTCCGAAAAAAAGTTCTCCGGAAAATTGATCTAAACGATTCTAAATGTATTTTATTTGTATAAATACAGAAAACGAGTATCACATTCCCAATAAAGCCCGAATTCGTGTGCTAACCATCACGGTTTTTACAAAATTTTGGTCCGAAAAAAGTTCTCCAAAAAATTGCTCAAATCGATTCTGAATGTACTTTATGTCGACTTTCCAATAAAGCCCGAATTCGTGTGCTAACTATCACGTTTTTCACAAAATTTTGGTCCGAAAAAAAGTTCTCCAAAGAATTTCTCAAAACGATTCTTAATGTATTTTATTTGTATAAATACACAAAACGAGGTGTCACATTCCCGATAAAGCCCGAATTATTGTACTAATCATCACGTTTTTTACAAAATTTTTGTCTGAAAAAAAGTTCTCCAAAAAATTGCTCAAAACGATTCTGAATGTATTTTATTTGTATAAATACACAGAACGAGTTATCACATTCCCGGTAAAGCCCGAATTCGTGTACTAACCATCACGTTTTTTACAAAATTTTGGTCCCAAAAAAAGTTCTCCAAAAAATTGCTCAAAACGATTCTGAATGTATTTTATTTGTATAAATACACAAAACGAGGTATCACATTCGCGATAAAGCCCGAATTCTTGTACTAATCATCACGTTTTTTACAAAATTCTTGGCTTAAAAAAAGTTTTCGAAAAAATTGGTCAAAACGATTCTGAATGTATTTTATTCGTATAAATACACAAAACGAGTATCACATTCCCAATAAAGCCCGAATTCGTGTACTAACCATCACGTTATTTACAAAATTTTGGTCCGCAAAAAAGTTTTCCAAAAAATTGCTCAAAACGATTATGAATGTATTTTATCTGTATAAGTACACAAAACGAGGTATCACATTCCCAATAAAGCCCGAATATGTGAACTAATCATCACGTTTTTTACAAAATTTTTGTCAGAAAAAAAGTTCTCCAAAAAATTGCTCAAAACTATTCTGAATGTATTTTATTTGTATAAGTACACAAAACGAGGTATCACAGTCCCAATAAAGTCCGAATTCGTGCGCTAACCATCACGTTATTTATAAAATTTTGGTCCGAAAAAAAGATCTCCGAAAAATTGCTCTAAACGATTCTGAATGTATTTTATTTGTATAAATGCACAAAACGAGGTATCACATTCCCAATAAAGCCCGAATTCGTGTGCTAACCATCACTGTTTTTACAAAATTTTGGTCCCAAAAAAAGTTCTCCAAAAAATTGTTCAAATCGATTCTGAATGTATTTTATTTGTATAAATACACAAAACGAGGTATCACATTCGCGATAAAGTCCGAATTCTTGTACTAATCATCACGTTTTTTACAAAATTCTTGGCTTAAAAAAAGTTTTCGAAAAAATTGGTCAAAACGATTCTAAATGTTTTTTGTTCGTATAAATACACAAAACGAGTATCACATTCCCAATAAAGACCGAATTCGTGTGCTAACCATCACGTTATTTACAAAATTTTGGTCCGAAAAAAAGTTCTCCAAAAAATTGCTCAAAACCATTCTGAATGTATTTTATTTGTATAAGTACAATAAACGAGGTATCGCAGTCACAATGAAGCCCGAATTCGTGTGCTAACCATCGCCTTATTTACAAAATTTTGGTCCGAAAAAAAGTTCTCCGAAAAATTTCTCTAAACGATTCTGAATGTATTATATTTGTATAAATACACAAAATGAGGTATCACATTCCCAATAAAGCCCGAATTCGTAGTGCTAACCATCACGTTATTTACAAAATTTTTTGTCCAGAAAAAAGTTCTCCAAAAAATTGCTCAAAACCATTCTCGAATGTATTTTATTTGTATAAGTACACAAAACGAGGTATCACAATCCCAATAAAGCCCGAATTGTCTCGCTAACCATCACGTTATTTCCAAAATTTTTGGTCCCCAAAAAAAACTTCTAAAATAAATTGCTCAAAACGATTCTGAATGTATTTTATTTGTATAAATACACAAGACGAGGTATCACATTCAAAGTAAAGCCCGAATTCGTGTGATAACCATCACGTTATTCATAAAATTTTGGTTCGAAAAAAAGTTCTCCGAAAAATTGCTCTAAACGATTCTTAATGTATTTTATTTGTATAAATACACAAAACGAGTATCACGAAATCCCAATAAAGCCCGAATTCGTAGTGCTAACCATCACGCTTTTTTTACAAAATTTTGCTCCGAAAAAAAGTTCTCCAAAGAATTGCTCAAAACGATTCTGAATGTATTTTATGTCGACATTCCCAATAAAGCCCGAATTCGTGTACGTTCATCACGTTTTCACAAAATTTTGTACCGAAAAAAAGTTCTCCAAAGAATGCTCAAAATGATTCTGAATGTATTTTATTTGTATAAATACACAAAACGAGGTGTCACATTCACGATAAAGCCCGAATTATTGTACTAATCATCACGTTTTGTTACAAAATTTTTGTCTGAAAAAAAGTTCTCCAAAAAATTGCTCAAAACCGTTCTGAATGTATTTTATTTGTATAAGTGCACAAAACGAGTTATCACATTTCCGGTAAAGCCCGAATTCGTGTGCTAACCATCACGTTTTTCGTAAAATTTTGGTCCGAAAAAAAGTTATCCGAGAAATTGCTCTAAACGGTTCTGAATGTATTTTATTTGTATAAATACACCAAACGAGGTATCACATTCCCAACAAAGCCCGAATTCGTGTGCTAACCATCACGTTTTTTACAAAATTTTGGTCTGAAAAAAGGTTCTCCAAAAAATTGCTCAAATCGATTCTGAATGTATTTTATGTCGACATTCCCAATAAAGCCCGAATTCGTGTGCTAACCATCACGTTTTTCACATAATTTTGGTCCGAAAAAAAGTTCTCCAAAAAATTGCTCAAAACGATTCTGAACGTATTTTATTTGTATAAATACACAAAACGAGGTATCACATTCTCAATAAAGTCCGAATTCATGTGCTAACCATCACGTTTTTTACAAAATTTTGGTCCGAAAAAAAGTTTTCCAAAAAATTGCTCAAAACGATTGTGAATGTATTTTATTTGTATAAATACACAAAACGAGGTATCACATTCCCGATAAAGCCCGAATTCGTGTACTAATCATCACGTTTTTTGCAAAATTTTTGTCCGAAAAAAAGTTCTCCAAAAAAATTGCTCAAAACCATTCTAAATGTATTTTATTTGTATAAGTACACAAAACGAGGCATCACATTCCCGATAAAGCCCGAATTCGTGAACTAATCATCACGTTTTTTTCAAAATTTTTGACTCGAAAAAAGTTCTCCAAAAAAATTGCTCAAATCGATTCTGAATGTATTTTATGTCGATATTCCCAATAAAGCTCGAATTCGTGTGCTAACCATCACGTTTTTTACAAAATTTCGGTCCGAAAAAAGTTCTCTAAAAAATTGTTCAAAACGATTCTGAATGTATTTTATTTGTATAAATACACAAAACGAGGTATCACATTCCCAATAAAGCTCGAATTCGTAGTGCTAACCATCACGTTATTTACAAAATTTTGGTCCGAAAAAAAGTTCTCCGAAAAATTGCTCTAAACGATTCTAAATGTATTTTATTTGTATAAATACAGAAAACGAGGTATTACATTCCCAATAAAGCTCGAATTCGTGTGCTAACCATCACGTTTTTTACAAAATTTTTGTCCGAAAAAAAGTTCTCCAAAAAATTGCTCAAATCGATTCGATCGTATTTTATGTCGACATTCCCAATAAAGCCCGAATTGTGATGCTAACCATCACGTTTTTCACATAATTTTGGTCCGAAAAAAAGTTCTCCAAAAGAATTGCTCAAAACGATTCTGAATATATTTTATTTGTATAAATACACAAAACGAGGTATCACATTCCCGATAAAGCCCGAATTCGTGTACTAATCATCACGTTTTTTTACAAAATTTTTTGTCCGAAAAAAAGTTCTCCAAAAAACTGCTCAAAACCATTCTGAATATATTTTATTTGTATAAGTACACAAAACGAGGTATCACAGTTCCAATAAAGCACGAATTCGTGTGCTAACCATCACATTTTTTACAAAATTTTGGTCCGAAAAAAGTTCTATAAAAAATTGCTCAAGACGATTCTGAATGTATTTTACTTGTATAAATACAGAAAACGAGTATCACATTCCCAATAAAGCCCGAATTCGTGTGCTAACCATCACGTTTTTTACAAAATTTTGGTCCGAAAAAAGTTCTCCAAAAAATTGCTCAAATCGATTCTGAATGTACTTTATGTCGACTTTCCAATAAAGCCCGAATTCGTGTGCTAACTATCACGTTTTTCACAAAATTTTGGTCCAAAAAAAAGTTCTCCAAAGAATTTCTCAAAACGATTCTTAATGTATTTTATTTGTATAAATACACAAAACGAGGTGTCACATTCCCGATAAAGCCCGAATTATTGTACTAATCATCACGTTTTTTACAAAATTTTTGTCTGAAAAAAAGTTCTCCAAAAAATTGCTCAAAACGATTCTGAATGTATTTTATTTGTATAAATACACAGAACGAGTTATCACATTCCCGGTAAAGCCCGAATTCGTGTACTAACCATCACGTTTTTTACAAAATTTTGGCCCGAAAAAAGTTCTCTAAAAAAATTGCTCAAAACGATTCTGAATGTATTTTATTTGTATAAATACACAAAACGAGTTATCACATTCCCAATAAAGCCCGAATTCGTGTGCTAACCATCACGTTATTTACAAAATTTTTGTCCGAAAAAAAGTTCTCCGGAAAATTGCTCTAAACGATTCTAAATGTATTTTATTTGTATAAATACACAAAACGAGGTATCACATTCCCAATAAAGCCCGAATTCGTGTGCTAACCATCACGTTTTTTACAAAATTTTGGTCCGAAAAAAGTTCTCCAAAAAATTGCTCAAATCGATTACGAACGTATTTTTATGTCGACATTCCCAATAAAGCCCGAATTCGTGTGCTAACCATCACGTTTTTCACATAATTTTGGTCCACAAAAAGTTCTCCAAAAAATTGCTCAAAACGATTCTGAATGTATTTTATTTGTATAAATACACAAAACGAGTTATCACATTCCCGGTAAAGCCCGAATTCGTGTACTAACCATCACGTTTTTTACAAAATTTTGGCCCGAAAAAGTTCTCTAAAAAAATTGCTCAAAACGATTACGAATGTATTTTATTTGTATAAATACACAAAACGAGTTATCACATTCCCAATAAAACCCGAATTCTTGTGCTAACAAGCACGTTATTTACAAAATTTTGGTCCGAAAAAAAATTCTCCAAAAAAATTGCTCAAATCGATTCGAATGTGTTTTATTTGAATAAATACACAAAACGAGTTATCACATTCCCAGTAAATCCCGAATTCGTGTACTAAACATCACGCTTTTTTACCAAATTTTAGTCCGAAAAAAGTTCGCTAAAAAATTGCTCAAAACGATTCGAATGTATTTTATTCGTATAAATACACGTAACGAGTATCACATTCCCAATAAAGCCCGAATTCGTGTGCTAACCATCACGTTTTTCGTAAAATTTTGGTCCGAAAAAAAGTTATCCGAGAAATTGCTCTAAACGATTCTGAATGTATTTTATTTGTATAAATACACCAAACGAGGTATCACATTCCCAACAAAGCCCGAATTCGTGTGCTAACCATCACGTTTTTTACAAAAATTTTGGTCCGAAAAAAGGTTCTCCAAAAAATTGCTCAAATCGATTCGAATGTATTTTATGTCGACATTCCCAATAAAGCCCGAACTCGTAGTGCTAACCATCACGTTTTTCACATAATTTTGGTCCGAAAAATAGTTCTCCCAAAAAATTGCTCAAAACGATTACGAACGTATTTTATTTGTATAAATACACAAAACGAGGTATCACATTCTCAATAAAGTCCGAATTCATGTGCTAACCATCACGTTTTTTACAAAATTTTGGTCCGAAAAAAAAGTTTTCCAAAAAATTGCTCAAAACGATTGTGAATGTATTTTATTTGTATAAATACACAAAACGAGGTATCACATTCCCGATAAAGCCCGAATTCGTGTACTAATCATCACGTTTTTTTGCAAAAATTTTTGTCCGAAAAAAAGTTCTCTAAAAAAATTGCTCAAAACCATTCTAAATGTATTTTATTTGTATAAGTACACAAAACGAGGCATCACATTCCCGATAAAGCCCGAATTCGTGAACTAATCATCACGTTTTTTTCAAAATTTTTGACTGAAAAAAAAGTTCTCCAAAAAAATTGCTCAAATCGATTCGAATGTATTTTATGTCGATATTCCCAATAAAGCTCGAATTCGTGTGCTAACCATCACGTTTTTTACAAAATTTCGGTCCGAAAAAAGTTCTCTAAAAAATTGTTCAAAACGATTCTGAATGTATTTTATTTGTATAAATACACAAAACGAGGTATCACATTCCCAATAAAGCTCGAATTCGTGTGCTAACCATCACGTTATTTACAAAATTTTGGTCCGAAAAAAAGTTCTCCGAAAAATTGCTCTAAACGATTCTAAATGTATTTTATTTGTATAAATACGTAAAACGAGGTATTACATTCCCAATAAAGCTCGAATTCGTGTGCTAACCATCACGTTTTTTACAAAATTTTTTGTCCAGAAAAAAGTTCTCCAAAAAATTGCTCAAATCGATTCCGATCGTATTTTATGTCGACATTCCCAATAAAGCCCGAATTGTAGTGCTAACCATCACGTTTTTCACATAATTTTGGTCCGAAAAAAAGTTCTCCAAAAGAATTGCTCAAAACGATTCTGAATATATTTTATTTGTATAAATACACAAAACGAGGTATCACATTCCCGATAAAGCCCGAATTCGTAGTACTAATCATCACGTTTTTTACAAAATTTTTTGTCCGAAAAAAAGTTCTCCAAAAAACTGCTCAAAACCATTCCGAATATATTTTATTTGTATAAGTACACAAAACGAGGTATCACGGTTCCAATAAAGCACGAATTCGTGTGCTAACCATCACATTTTTTTACAAAATTTTTGGTCCGAAAAAAGTTCTATAAAAAAATTGCTCAAGACGATTCTGAATGTATTTTACTTGTATAAATACGTAAAACGAGTATCACATTCCCAATAAAGCCCGAATTCGTGTGCTAACCATCACGTTTTTTTACAAAATTTTGGTCCGAAAAAAGTTCTCCAAAAAATTGCTCAAATCGATTCGAATATACTTTATGTCGACTTTCCAATAAAGCCCGAATTCGTGTGCTAACTATCACGTTTTCACAAAATTTTGGTCCGAAAAAAAGTTCTCCAAAGAATTTCTCAAAACGATTCTTAATGTATTTTATTTGTATAAATACACAAAACGAGGTGTCACATTCCCGATAAAGCCCGAATTATTGTACTAATCATCACGTTTTTTACAAAATTTTTGTCCGAAAAAAAAGTTCTCCAAAAAATTGCTCAAAACGATTACGAATGTATTTTATTTGTATAAATACACGAACGAGTTATCACATTCCCAGTAAAGCCCGAATTCGTGTACTAACCATCACGTTTTTTACAAAATTTTGGCCCGAAAAAAGTTCTCTAAAAAATTGCTCAAAACGATTCTGAATGTATTTTATTTGTATAAATACACAAAACGAGTTATCACATTCCCAATAAAGCCCGAATTCGTGTGCTAACCATCACGTTATTTACAAAATTTTTGTCCGAAAAAAAGTTCTCCGGAAAATTGCTCTAAACGATTCTAAATGTATTTTATTTGTATAAATACACAAAACGAGGTATCACATTCCCAATAAAGCCCGAATTCGTGTGCTAACCATCACGTTTTTTACAAAATTTTGGTCCGAAAAAAGTTCTCCAAAAAATTGCTCAAATCGATTCTGAACGTATTTTATGTCGACATTCCCAATAAAGCCCGAATTCGTGTGCTAACCATCACGTTTTTCACATAATTTTGGTCCACAAAAAGTTCTCCAAAAAATTGCTCAAAACGATTCTGAATGTATTTTATTTGTATAAATACACAAAACGAGTTATCACATTCCCGGTAAAGCCCGAATTCGTGTACTAACCATCACGTTTTTTACAAAATTTTGGCCCGAAAAAGTTCTCTAAAAAAATTGCTCAAAACGATTACGAATGTATTTTATTTGTATAAATACACAAAACGAGTTATCACATTCCCAATAAAACCCGAATTCGTGTGCTAACAAGCACGTTATTTACAAAATTTTGGTCCGAAAAAAAATTCTCCAAAAAAATTGCTCAAATCGATTACGAATGTGTTTTATTTGAATAAATACACAAAACGAGTTATCACATTCCCAGTAAATCCCGAATTCGTGTACTAAACATCACGTTTTTTTACCAAATTTTAGTCAGAAAAAAGTTCGCTAAAAAATTGCTCAAAACGATTACGAATGTATTTTATTCGTATAAATACACGTAACGAGTATCACATTCCCAATAAAGCCCGAATTCGTAGTGCTAACCATCACGTTTTTCGTAAAATTTTGGTCCGAAAAAAAGTTATCCCAGAAATTGCTCTAAACGATTACGAATGTATTTTATTTGTATAAATACACCAAACGAGGTATCACATTCCCAACAAAGCCCGAATTCGTAGTGCTAACCATCACGTTTTTTACAAAAATTTTGGTCCGAAAAAAGGTTCTCCAAAAAATTGCTCAAATCGATTCGAATGTATTTTATGTCGACATTCCCAATAAAGCCCGAACTCGTGTGCTAACCATCACGTTTTTCACATAATTTTGGTCCGAAAAAATAGTTCTCCAAAAAATTGCTCAAAACGATTACGAACGTATTTTATTTGTATAAATACACAAAACGAGGTATCACATTCTCAATAAAGTCCGAATTCATGTGCTAACCATCACGTTTTTTACAAAATTTTGGTCCGAAAAAAAGTTTTCCAAAAAATTGCTCAAAACGATTGTGAATGTATTTTATTTGTATAAATACACAAAACGAGGTATCACATTCCCGATAAAGCCCGAATTCGTGTACTAATCATCACGTTTTTTTGCAAAAATTTTTGTCCAGAAAAAAGTTCTCCAAAAAATTGCTCAAAACCATTCTAAATGTATTTTATTTGTATAAGTACACAAAACGAGGCATCACATTCCCGATAAAGCCCGAATTCGTGAACTAATCATCACGTTTTTTTCAAAATTTTTGACTGAAAAAAAGTTCTCCAAAAAATTGCTCAAATCGATTCTGAATGTATTTTATGTCGATATTCCCAATAAAGCTCGAATTCGTGTGCTAACCATCACGTTTTTTACAAAATTTCGGTCCGAAAAAAGTTCTCTAAAAAATTGTTCAAAACGATTCTGAATGTATTTTATTTGTATAAATACACAAAACGAGGTATCACATTCCCAATAAAGCTCGAATTCGTGTGATAACCATCACGTTATTTACAAAATTTTGGTCCGAAAAAAAGTTCTCCGAAAAATTGCTCTAAACGATTCTAAATGTATTTTATTTGTATAAATACAGAAAACGAGGTATTACATTCCCAATAAAGCTCGAATTCGTGTGCTAACCATCACGTTTTTTACAAAATTTTTGTCCGAAAAAAAGTTCTCCAAAAAATTGCTCAAATCGATTCTGATCGTATTTTATGTCGACATTCCCAATAAAGCCCGAATTCGTGTGCTAACCATCACGTTTTTCACATAATTTTGGTCCGAAAAAAAGTTCTCCAAAAGAATTGCTCAAAACGATTCTGAATATATTTTATTTGTATAAATACACAAAACGAGGTATCACATTCCCGATAAAGCCCGAATTCGTGTACTAATCATCACGTTTTTTACAAAATTTTTGTCTGAAAAAAAGTTCTCCAAAAAACTGCTCAAAACCATTCTGAATATATTTTATTTGTATAAGTACACAAAACGAGGTATCACAGTTCCAATAAAGCACGAATTCGTGTGCTAACCATCACATTTTTTACAAAATTTTGGTCCGAAAAAAGTTCTATAAAAAATTGCTCAAGACGATTCTGAATGTATTTTACTTGTATAAATACAGAAAACGAGTATCACATTCCCAATAAAGCCCGAATTCGTGTGCTAACCATCACGTTTTTTACAAAATTTTGGTCCGAAAAAAGTTCTCCAAAAAATTGCTCAAATCGATTCTGAATATACTTTATGTCGACTTTCCAATAAAGCCCGAATTCGTGTGCTAACTATCACGTTTTTCACAAAATTTTGGTCCGAAAAAAAGTTCTCCAAAGAATTTCTCAAAACGATTCTTAATGTATTTTATTTGTATAAATACACAAAACGAGGTGTCACATTCCCGATAAAGCCCGAATTATTGTACTAATCATCACGTTTTTTACAAAATTTTTGTCTGAAAAAAAGTTCTCCAAAAAATTGCTCAAAACGATTCTGAATGTATTTTATTTGTATAAATACACAGAACGAGTTATCACATTCCCGGTAAAGCCCGAATTCGTGTACTAACCATCACGTTTTTTACAAAATTTTGGCCCGAAAAAAGTTCTCTAAAAAATTGCTCAAAACGATTCTGAATGTATTTTATTTGTATAAATACACAAAACGAGTTATCACATTCCCAATAAAGCCCGAATTCGTGTGCTAACCATCACGTTATTTACAAAATTTTTGTCCGAAAAAAAGTTCTCCGGAAAATTGCTCTAAACGATTCTAAATGTATTTTATTTGTATAAATACACAAAACGAGGTATCACATTCCCAATAAAGCCCGAATTCGTGTGCTAACCATCACGTTTTTTACAAAATTTTGGTCCGAAAAAAAGTTCTCCAAAAAATTGCTCAAATCGATTCTGAACGTATTTTATGTCGACATTCCCAATAAAGCCCGAATTCGTGTGCTAACCATCACGTTTTTCACATAATTTTGGTCCACAAAAAGTTCTCCAAAAAATTGCTCAAAACGATTCTGAATGTATTTTATTTGTATAAATACACAAAACGAGTTATCACATTCCCGGTAAAGCCCGAATTCGTGTACTAACCATCACGTTTTTTACAAAATTTTGGCCCGAAAAAGTTCTCTAAAAAATTGCTCAAAACGATTCTGAATGTATTTTATTTGTATAAATACACAAAACGAGTTATCACATTCCCAATAAAACCCGAATTCGTGTGCTAACAAGCACGTTATTTACAAAATTTTGGTCCGAAAAAAAATTCTCCAAAAAATTGCTCAAATCGATTCTGAATGTGTTTTATTTGAATAAATACACAAAACGAGTTATCACATTCCCGGTAAATCCCGAATTCGTGTACTAAACATCACGTTTTTTACCAAATTTTAGTCCGAAAAAAAGTTCGCTAAAAAATTGCTCAAAACGATTCTGAATGTATTTTATTCGTATAAATACACAAAACGAGTATCACATTCCCAATAAAGCCCGAATTCGTGTGCTAACCATCACGTTTTTCGTAAAATTTTGGTCCGAAAAAAAGTTATCCGAGAAATTGCTCTAAACGATTCTGAATGTATTTTATTTGTATAAATACACAAAACGAGGTATCACATTCGCGATAAAGTCCGAATTCTTGTACTAATCATCACGTTTTTTACAAAATTCTTGGCTTAAAAAAAGTTTTCGAAAAAATTGGTCAAAACGATTCTAAATGTTTTTTGTTCGTATAAATACACAAAACGAGTATCACATTCCCAATAAAGACCGAATTCGTGTGCTAACCATCACGTTATTTACAAAATTTTGGTCCGAAAAAAAGTTCTCCAAAAAATTGCTCAAAACCATTCTGAATGTATTTTATTTGTATAAGTACAATAAACGAGGTATCGCAGTCACAATGAAGCCCGAATTCGTGTGCTAACCATCGCCTTATTTACAAAATTTTGGTCCGAAAAAAAGTTCTCCGAAAAATTTCTCTAAACGATTCTGAATGTATTATATTTGTATAAATACACAAAATGAGGTATCACATTCCCAATAAAGCCCGAATTCGTGTGCTAACCATCACGTTATTTACAAAATTTTTGTCCGAAAAAAAGTTCTCCAAAAAATTGCTCAAAACCATTCTGAATGTATTTTATTTGTATAAGTACACAAAACGAGGTATCACAATCCCAATAAAGCCCGAATTCGTCTGCTAACCATCACGTTATTTCCAAAATTTTGGTCCCAAAAAAACTTCTAAAATAAATTGCTCAAAACGATTCTGAATGTATTTTATTTGTATAAATACACAAGACGAGGTATCACATTCAAAGTAAAGCCCGAATTCGTGTGATAACCATCACGTTATTCATAAAATTTTGGTTCGAAAAAAAGTTCTCCGAAAAATTGCTCTAAACGATTCTTAATGTATTTTATTTGTATAAATACACAAAACGAGTATCACAGTCCCAATAAAGCCCGAATTCGTGTGCTAACCATCACGTTTTTTACAAAATTTTGCTCCGAAAAAAAGTTCTCCAAAGAATTGCTCAAAACGATTCTGAATGTATTTTATGTCGACATTCCCAATAAAGCCCGAATTCGTGTACGTTCATCACGTTTTCACAAAATTTTGTACCGAAAAAAAGTTCTCCAAAGAATGCTCAAAATGATTCTGAATGTATTTTATTTGTATAAATACACAAAACGAGGTGTCACATTCACGATAAAGCCCGAATTATTGTACTAATCATCACGTTTTGTTACAAAATTTTTGTCTGAAAAAAAGTTCTCCAAAAAATTGCTCAAAACCGTTCTGAATGTATTTTATTTGTATAAGTGCACAAAACGAGTTATCACATTTCCGGTAAAGCCCGAATTCGTGTGCTAACCATCACGTTTTTCGTAAAATTTTGGTCCGAAAAAAAGTTATCCGAGAAATTGCTCTAAACGGTTCTGAATGTATTTTATTTGTATAAATACACCAAACGAGGTATCACATTCCCAACAAAGCCCGAATTCGTGTGCTAACCATCACGTTTTTTACAAAATTTTGGTCTGAAAAAAGGTTCTCCAAAAAATTGCTCAAATCGATTCTGAATGTATTTTATGTCGACATTCCCAATAAAGCCCGAATTCGTAGTGCTAACCATCACGTTTTTCACATAATTTTTGGTCCGAAAAAAAGTTCTCCAAAAAATTGCTCAAAACGATTCTGAACGTATTTTATTTGTATAAATACACAAAACGAGGTATCACATTCTCAATAAAGTCCGAATTCATGTGCTAACCATCACGTTTTTTACAAAATTTTGGTCCGAAAAAAAGTTTTCCAAAAAATTGCTCAAAACGATTGTGAATGTATTTTATTTGTATAAATACACAAAACGAGGTATCACATTCCCGATAAAGCCCGAATTCGTGTACTAATCATCACGTTTTTTGCAAAATTTTTGTCCGAAAAAAAGTTCTCCAAAAAATTGCTCAAAACCATTCTAAATGTATTTTATTTGTATAAGTACACAAAACGAGGCATCACATTCCCGATAAAGCCCGAATTCGTGAACTAATCATCACGTTTTTTTCAAAATTTTTGACTGAAAAAAAGTTCTCCAAAAAATTGCTCAAATCGATTCTGAATGTATTTTATGTCGATATTCCCAATAAAGCTCGAATTCGTGTGCTAACCATCACGTTTTTTACAAAATTTCGGTCCGAAAAAAGTTCTCTAAAAAATTGTTCAAAACGATTCTGAATGTATTTTATTTGTATAAATACACAAAACGAGGTATCACATTCCCAATAAAGCTCGAATTCGTGTGCTAACCATCACGTTATTTACAAAATTTTGGTCCGAAAAAAAGTTCTCCGAAAAATTGCTCTAAACGATTCTAAATGTATTTTATTTGTATAAATACAGAAAACGAGGTATTACATTCCCAATAAAGCTCGAATTCGTGTGCTAACCATCACGTTTTTTACAAAATTTTTGTCCGAAAAAAAGTTCTCCAAAAAATTGCTCAAATCGATTCTGATCGTATTTTATGTCGACATTCCCAATAAAGCCCGAATTGTGTATGCTAACCATCACGTTTTTTCACATAATTTTGGTCCGAAAAAAAGTTCTCCAAAAGAATTGCTCAAAACGATTCTGAATATATTTTATTTGTATAAATACACAAAACGAGGTATCACATTCCCGATAAAGCCCGAATTCGTGTACTAATCATCACGTTTTTTACAAAATTTTTGTCTGAAAAAAAGTTCTCCAAAAAACTGCTCAAAACCATTCTGAATATATTTTATTTGTATAAGTACACAAAACGAGGTATCACAGTTCCAATAAAGCACGAATTCGTGTGCTAACCATCACATTTTTTACAAAATTTTGGTCCGAAAAAAGTTCTATAAAAAATTGCTCAAGACGATTCTGAATGTATTTTACTTGTATAAATACGAAAAACGAGTATCACATTCCCAATAAAGCCCGAATTAGTGTGCTAACCATCACGTTTTTTTACAAAATTTTGGTCCGAAAAAGTTCTCCAAAAAAATTGCTCAAATCGATTCTGAATATACTTTATGTCGACTTTCCAATAAAGCCCGAATTCGTGTGCTAACTATCACGTTTTTCACAAAATTTTGGTCCGAAAAAAAGTTCTCCAAATAATTTCTCAAAACGATTCTTAATGTATTTTATTTGTATAAATACACAAAACGAGGTGTCACATTCCCGATAAAGCCCGAATTATTGTACTAATCATCACGTTTTTTACAAAATTTTTGTCTGAAAAAAAGTTCTCCAAAAAATTGCTCAAAACGATTCTGAATGTATTTTATTTGTATAAATACACAGAACGAGTTATCACATTCCCGGTAAAGCCCGAATTCGTGTACTAACCATCACGTTTTTTACAAAATTTTGGACCGAAAAAAGTTCTCTAAAAAAATTGCTCAAAACGATTACGAATGTATTTTATTTGTATAAATACACAAAACGAGTTATCACATTCCCAATAAAGCCCGAATTCGTGTGCTAACCATCACGTTATTTACAAAATTTTTGTCCGAAAAAAAGTTCTCCGGAAAATTGCTCTAAACGATTCTAAATGTATTTTATTTGTATAAATACACAAAACGAGGTATCACATTCCCAATAAAGCCCGAATTCGTGTGCTAACCATCACGTTTTTTACAAAATTTTGGTCCGAAAAAAAGTTCTCCAAAAAATTGCTCAAATCGATTCTGAACGTATTTTATGTCGACATTCCCAATAAAGCCCGAATTCGTGTGCTAACCATCACGTTTTTCACATAATTTTGGTCCACAAAAAGTTCTCCAAAAAATTGCTCAAAACGATTCTGAATGTATTTTATTTGTATAAATACACAAAACGAGTTATCACATTCCCGGTAAAGCCCGAATTCGTGTACTAACCATCACGTTTTTTACAAAATTTTGGCCCGAAAAAGTTCTCTAAAAAATTGCTCAAAACGATTCGAATGTATTTTATTTGTATAAATACACAAAAGCGAGTTATCACATTCCCAATAAAACCCGAATTCGTGTGCTAACAAGCACGTTATTTACAAAATTTTGGTCCGAAAAAAAATTCTCCAAAAAATTGCTC
The DNA here is from genome assembly GCA_028651295.1 of Catharanthus roseus. Classification (NCBI taxonomy): domain Eukaryota; kingdom Viridiplantae; phylum Streptophyta; class Magnoliopsida; order Gentianales; family Apocynaceae; genus Catharanthus; species Catharanthus roseus. Next base: position 17,502,266 of record JAPQWS010000054.1, read on the forward strand.
AAATCGATTCTGAATGTGTTTTATTTGAATAAATACACAAAACGAGTTATCACATTCCCGGTAAATCCCGAATTCGTGTACTAAACATCACGTTTTTTACCAAATTTTAGTCCAGAAAAAAGTTCGCTAAAAAATTGCTCAAAACGATTCGAATGTATTTTATTCGTATAAATACACAGAACGAGTATCACATTCCCAATAAAGCCCGAATTCGTGTGCTAACCATCACGTTTTTCGTAAAATTTTGGTCCGAAAAAAAGTTATCCGAGAAATTGCTCTAAACGATTCTGAATGTATTTTATTTGTATAAATACACCAAACGAGGTATCACATTCCCAACAAAGCCCGAATTCGTGTGCTAACCATCACGTTTTTTACAAAATTTTGGTCTGAAAAAAGGTTCTCCAAAAAATTGCTCAAATCGATTCTGAATGTATTTTATGTCGACATTCCCAATAAAGCCCGAACTCGTGTGCTAACCATCACGTTTTTCACATAATTTTGGTCCGAAAAATAGTTCTCCAAAAAATTGCTCAAAACGATTCTGAACGTATTTTATTTGTATAAATACACAAAACGAGGTATCACATTCTCAATAAAGTCCGAATTCATGTGCTAACCATCACGTTTTTTACAAAATTTTGGTCCGAAAAAAAGTTTTCCAAAAAATTGCTCAAAACGATTGTGAATGTATTTTATTTGTATAAATACACAAAACGAGGTATCACATTCCCGATAAAGCCCGAATTCGTGTACTAATCATCACGTTTTTTGCAAAAATTTTTGTCCAGAAAAAAGTTCTCAAAAAAAATTGCTCAAAACCATTCTAAATGTATTTTATTTGTATAAGTACACAAAACGAGGCATCACATTCCCGATAAAGCCCGAATTCGTGAACTAATCATCACGTTTTTTTCAAAATTTTTGACTGAAAAAAAGTTCTCCAAAAAATTGCTCAAATCGATTCTGAATGTATTTTATGTCGATATTCCCAATAAAGCCCGAATTCGTGTGCTAACCATCACGTTTTCACAAAATTTTGGTCCGAAAAAAAGTTCTCCAAAGAATTGCTCAAAACGATTCTGAATGTATTCTACTTGTACAAATACACAAAACGAGGTATCACAGTCCCAATAAAGCCCGAATTCGTGTGATAACCATCAAGTTATTCATAAAATTTTGGTCCGAAAAAAAGTTCTCCGAAAAATTGCTCTAAACGATTCTGAATGTATTTTATTTGTATAAATACACCAAACGAGGTATCACATTCCCAATAAAGCCCGAATTCGTGTGCTAACCATCACGTTTTTTACAAAATTTTTGTCCGAAAAAAAGTTCTCCAAAAAATTGCTCAAATCGATTCTGAACGTATTTTATGTCGACATTCCCAATAAAGCCCGAATTCGTGTGCTAACCATCACGTTTTTCACATAATTTTGGTCCGAAAAAAAGTTCTCCAAAAGAATTGCTCAAAACGATTCTGAATGTATTTTATTTGTATAAATACACAAAACGAGGTATCACATTCCCAATAAAGCCCGAATTCGTGTGCTAACCATCACGTTTTTTACAAAATTTTGGTCCGAAAAAAAGTTCTCCAAAAAATTGCTCAAATCGATTCTGAACGTATTTTATGTCGACATTCCCAATAAAGCCCGAATTCGTGTGCTAACCATCACGTTTTTCACATAATTTTGGTCCACAAAAAGTTCTCCAAAAAATTGCTCAAAACGATTCTGAATGTATTTTATTTGTATAAATACACAAAACGAGTTATCACATTCCCGGTAAAGCCCGAATTCGTGTACTAACCATCACGTTTTTTACAAAATTTTGGCCCGAAAAAAGTTCTCTAAAAAATTGCTCAAAACGATTCTGAATGTATTTTATTTGTATAAATACACAAAACGAGTTATCACATTCCCAATAAAGCCCGAATTCGTGTGCTAACCATCACGTTATTTACAAAGTTTTTGTCCGAAAAAAAGTTCTCCGGAAAAATTGATCTAAACGATTCTAAATGTATTTTATTTGTATAAATACACAAAAGCGAGTTATCACATTCCCCTGTAAAGCCCGAATTCGTGTGCTAACCATCACGTTTTTTACAAAATTTTTGTCTCGAAAAAAGTTCTCTAAAAAATTGCTCAAAACGATTCTGAATGTATTTTATTTGTATAAATACACAAAACGAGTTATCACATTCCCAATAAAGCCCGAATTCGTGTGCTAACCATCACGTTTTTTACAAAATTTTTGTCCGAAAAAAAGTTCTCCAAAAAATTGCTCAAAATGATTCTGAATGTATTTTATTTGTATAAATACACAAAACGAGGTATCACATTCCCAATAAAGCCCGAATTCGTGTGCTAACCATCACGTTTTTTACAAAATTTTTGTCCGAAAAAAAGTTCTCCAAAAAATTGCTCAAATCGATTCTGATCGTATTTTATGTCGACATTCCCAATAAAGCCCGAATTCGTGTGCTAACCATCACGTTTTTCACATAATTTTGGTCCGAAGAAAAGTTCTCCAAAAAATTGTGCAAAACGATTCTGAATGTATTTTATTTGTATAAATACACAACACGAGGTATCACATTCTCAATAAAGCCCGAATTCGTGTGCTAACCATCACGTTTTCACAAAATTTTGGTCCGAAAAAAAGTTCTCCAAAGAATTGCTCAAAACGATTCTGAATGTATTCTACTTGTACAAATACACAAAACGAGGTATCACAGTCCCAATAAAGCCCGAATTCGTGTGATAACCATCAAGTTATTCATAAAATTTTGGTCCGAAAAAAAGTTCTCCGAAAAATTGCTCTAAACGATTCTGAATGTATTTTATTTGTATAAATACACCAAACGAGGTATCACATTCCCAACAAAGTCCGAATTCGTGTGCTAACCATCACGATTTTTACAAAATTTTGGTCTGAAAAGTGTTCTCCAAAAAATTGCTCAAATCGATTCTGAATGTATTTCATGTCGATATTCCCAATAAAGCTCGAATTCGTGTGCTAACCATCACGTTTTTTACAAAATTTCGGTCCGAAAAAAGTTCTCTAAAAAATTGTTCAAAACGATTCTGAATGTATTTTATTTGTATAAATACACAAAACGAGGTATCACATTCCCAATAAAGCTCGAATTCGTGTGCTAACCATCACGTTATTTACAAAATTTTGGTCAGAAAAAAGTTCTCGAAAAATTGCTCTAAACGATTCTAAATGTATTTTATTTGTATAAATACGAGAAAACGAGGTATTACATTCCCAATAAAGCTCGAATTCGTGTGCTAACCATCACGTTTTTTACAAAATTTTTTGTCAGAAAAAAGTTCTCCAAAAAAATTGCTCAAATCGATTCCGATCGTATTTTTATGTCGACATTCCCAATAAAGCCCGAATTGTAGTGCTAACCATCACGTTTTTCACATAATTTTGGTCCGAAAAAAAGTTCTCCAAAGAATTGCTCAAAACGATTCTGAATATATTTTATTTGTATAAATACACAAAACGAGGTATCACATTCCCGATAAAGCCCGAATTCGTGTACTAATCATCACGTTTTTTACAAAATTTTTGTCTGAAAAAAAGTTCTCCAAAAAAAGCTGCTCAAAACCATTACGAATATATTTTATTTGTATAAGTACACAAAACGAGGTATCACAGTTCCAATAAAGCACGAATTCGTGTGCTAACCATCACATTTTTTACAAAATTTTGGTCCGAAAAAAGTTCTATAAAAAATTGCTCAAGACGATTCTGAATGTATTTTATTTGTATAAATACGTGAAAACGAGTATCACATTCCCAATAAAGCCCGAATTAGTAGTGCTAACCATCACGTTTTTTTACAAAATTTTGGTCCGAAAAAAGTTCTCCAAAAAATTGCTCAAATCGATTCTGAATGTACTTTATGTCGACTTTCCAATAAAGCCCGAATTCGTGTGCTAACTATCACGTTTTTCACAAAATTTTGGTCCGAAAAAAAGTTCTCCAAAGAATTTCTCAAAAGCGATTCTTAATGTATTTTATTTGTATAAATACACAAAAGCGAGGTGTCACATTCCCGATAAAGCCCGAATTATTGTACTAATCAACACGTTTTTTACAAAATTTTTGTCCGAAAAAAAAGTTCTCCAAAAAATTGCTCAAAACGATTACGAATGTATTTTATTTGTATAAATACACGCAAACGAGTTATCACATTCCCAGTAAAGCCCGAATTCGTGTACTAACCATCACGTTTTTTACAAAATTTTGGCTCGAAAAAAGTTCTCTAAAAAATTGCTCAAAACGATTCTGAATGTATTTTATTTGTATAAATACACAAAACGAGTTATCACATTCCCAATAAAGCCCGAATTCGTGTGCTAACCATCACGTTATTTACAAAATTTTTGTCCGAAAAAAAGTTCTCCGGGAAAATTGCTCTAAACGATTCTAAATGTATTTTATTTGTATAAATACACAAAAGCGAGGTATCACATTCCCAATAAAGCCCGAATTCGTAGTGCTAACCATCACGTTTTTTACAAAATTTTGGTCCGAAAAAAAGTTCTCCAAAAAATTGCTCAAATCGATTCTGAACGTATTTTATGTCGACATTCCCAATAAAGCCCGAATTCGTGTGCTAACCATCACGTTTTTCACATAATTTTGGTCCACAAAAAGTTCTCCAAAAAATTGCTCAAAACGATTACGAATGTATTTTATTTGTATAAATACACAAAACGAGTTATCACATTCCCAGTAAAGCCCGAATTCGTGTACTAACCATCACGTTTTTTACAAAATTTTGGCCCGAAAAAAGTTCTCTAAAAAATTGCTCAAAACGATTACGAATGTATTTTATTTGTATAAATACACAAAAGCGAGTTATCACATTCCCAATAAAGCCCGAATTCGTGTGCTAACCATCACGTTATTTACAAAGTTTTTCGTCCAGAAAAAAAGTTCTCCGGAAAAATTGATCTAAACGATTCTAAATGTATTTTATTTGTATAAATACACAAAACGAGTTATCACATTCCCCTGTAAAGCCCGAATTAGTGTACTAACCATCACGTTTTTTACAAAATTTTGGCCCGAAAAAAGTTCTCTAAAAAAATTGCTCAAAACGATTACGAATGTATTTTATTTGTATAAATACACAAAACGAGTTATCACATTCCCAATAAAGCCCGAATTCGTAGTGCTAACCATCACGTTTTTTACAAAATTTTTGTCCGAAAAAAAGTTCTCCAAAAAATTGCTCAAAACGATTACGAATGTATTTTATTTGTATAAATACACAAAAGCGAGGTATCACATTCCCAATAAAGCCCGAATTCGTGTGCTAACCATCCACGTTTTTTACAAAATTTTGGTCCGAAAAAAAGTTCTCCAAAAAATTGCTCAAATCGATTCGAACGTATTTTATGTCGACATTCCCAATAAAGCCCGAATTCGTGTGCTAACCATCACGTTTTTCACATAATTTTGGTCCGAAAAAAGGTTCTCCAAAAAATTGCTCAAAACGATTCTGAATGTATTTTATTTGTATAAATACACAAAACGAGTTATCACATTCCCGGTAAAGCCCGAATTCGTGTACTAACCATCACGTTTTTTACAAAATTTTGGCCCGAAAAAAGTTCTCTAAAAAATTGCTCAAAACGATTCTGAATGTATTTTATTTGTATAAATACACAAAACGAGTTATCACATTCCCAATAAAGCCCGAATTCGTGTGCTAACCATCACGTTATTTACAAAATTTTTGTCCGAAAAAAAAGTTCTCCGGAAAAATTGATCTAAACGATTCTAAATGTATTTTATTTGTAAAAATACACAAAACGAGTTATCACATTCCCAATAAAGCCCGAATTCGTGTGCTAACCATCACGTTTTTTACAAAATTTTTGTCCGAAAAAAAGTTCTCCAAAAAATTGCTCAAATCGATTCTGATCGTATTTTATGTCGACATTCCCAATAAAGCCCGAATTCGTGTGCTAACCATCACGTTTTTCACATAATTTTGGTCCGAAGAAAAGTTCTCCAAAAAATTGTGCAAAACGATTCGAATGTATTTTATTTGTATAAATACACAACACGAGGTATCACATTCTCAATAAAGTCCGAATTGTAGTGCTAACCATCACGTTTTTTTACAAAATTTTGGTCCCAAAAAAAGTTTTCGAAAAAATTGCTCAAAACGATTCTGAATGTATTTATTTGTATAAATACACAAAACGAGGTATTACATTCTCAATAAAGTCGAAATTCGTGTGCTAACCATCACGTTTTTTACAAAATTTTGGTCCGAAAAAAAGTTTTCCAAAAAATTGCTCAAAACGATTCTGAATGTATTTTATTTGTATAAATACACAAAATGAGGTATCACATTCCCGATAGAGCCCGAATTTGTGTACTAATCATCACGTTTTTTACAACATTTTTGTCCGAAAAAAAGTTCTCCAAAAAATTGCTCAAAACCATTCTGAATGTATTTTATTTGTATAAGTACACAAAACGAGGCATCACATTCCCGATAAAGCCCGAATTCGTGAACTAATCATCACGTTTTTTACAAAATTTTTGTTTGAAAAAAAGTTCTCCAAAAAATTGCTCAAAACCATTCTGAATGTATTTTATTTGTATAAGTACACAAAACGAGGTGTCACAGTCCCAATAAAGCCCGAATTCGTGTGCTAACCATCACGTTTTTTACAAAATTTCGGTCCGAAAAAAAGTTCTCCAAAGAATTGCTCAAAACGATTCTGAATGTATTTTATGTCGACATTCCCAATAAAGCCCGAATTCGTGTACGTTCATCACGTTTTCACAAAATTTTGTACCGAAAAAAAGTTCTCCAAAGAATGCTCAAAATGATTCTGAATGTATTTTATTTGTATAAATACACAAAACGAGGTGTCACATTCACGATAAAGCCCGAATTATTGTACTAATCATCACGTTTTGTTACAAAATTTTTGTCTGAAAAAAAGTTCTCCAAAAAATTGCTCAAAACCATTCTGAATGTATTTTATTTGTATAAGTGCACAAAACGAGTTATCACATTCCCAATAAAACCCGAATTCGTGTGCTAACAAGCACGTTATTTACAAAATTTTGGTCCGAAAAAAAATTCTCCAAAAAATTGCTCAAAACGATTCTGAACGTATTTTATTTGTATAAATACACAAAACGAGGTATCACATTCTCAATAAAGTCCGAATTCATGTGCTAACCATCACGTTTTTTACAAAATTTTGGTCCGAAAAAAAGTTTTCCAAAAAATTGCTCAAAACGATTGTGAATGTATTTTATTTGTATAAATACACAAAACGAGGTATCACATTCCCGATAAAGCCCGAATTCGTGTACTAAACATCACGTTTTTTACCAAATTTTAGTCCGAAAAAAAGTTCGCTAAAAAATTGCTCAAAACGATTCTGAATGTATTTTATTCGTATAAATACACAAAACGAGTATCACATTCCCAATAAAGCCCGAATTCGTGTGCTAACCATCACGTTTTTCGTAAAATTTTGGTCCGAAAAAAAGTTATCCGAGAAATTGCTCTAAACGATTCTGAATGTATTTTATTTGTATATATACACCAAACGAGGTATCACATTCCCAACAAAGCCCGAATTCGTGTGCTAACCATCACGTTTTTTACAAAATTTTGGTCTGAAAAAAAGTTCTCCAAAAAATTGCTCAAATCGATTCTGAATGTATTTTATGTCGACATTCCCAATAAAGCCCGAATTCGTAGTGCTAACCATCACGTTTTTCACATAATTTTTGGTCCGAAAAAAAGTTCTCCAAAAAATTGCTCAAAACGATTCTGAATGTATTTTATTTGTATAAATACACAAAACGAGGTATCACATTCTCAATAAAGTCCGAATTCATGTGCTAACCATCACGTTTTTTACAAAATTTTGGTCCGAAAAAAAGTTTTCCAAAAAATTGCTCAAAACGATTGTGAATGTATTTTATTTGTATAAATACACAAAACGAGGTATCACATTCCCGATAAAGCCCGAATTCGTGTACTAATCATCACTTTTTTTTGCAAAATTTTTTGTCCGAAAAAAAAGTTCTCCAAAAAATTGCTCAAAACCATTCTAAATGTATTTTATTTGTATAAGTACACAAAACGAGGCATCACATTCCCGATAAAGCCCGAATTCGTGAACTAATCATCACGTTTTTTTCAAAATTTTTGTCTGAAAAAAAGTTCTCCAAAAAATTGCTCAAATCGATTCTGAATGTATTTTATGTCGATATTCCCAATAAAGCCCGAATTCGTGTGCTAACCATCACGTTTTCACAAAATTTTGGTCCGAAAAAAAGTTCTCCAAAGAATTGCTCAAAACGATTCTGAATGTATTCTACTTGTACAAATACACAAAACGAGGTATCACAGTCCCAATAAAGCCCGAATTCGTGTGATAACCATCAAGTTATTCATAAAATTTTGGTCCGAAAAAAAGTTCTCCGAAAAATTGCTCTAAACGATTCTGAATGTATTTTATTTGTATAAATACACCAAACGAGGTATCACATTCCCAACAAAGTCCGAATTCGTGTGCTAACCATCACGATTTTTACAAAATTTTGGTTTGAAAAAAGTTCTCCAAAAAATTGCTCAAATCGATTCTGAATGTATTTCATGTCGATATTCCCAATAAAGCTCGAATTCGTGTGCTAACCATCACGTTTTTTACAAAATTTCGGTCCGAAAAAAGTTCTCTAAAAAATTGTTCAAAACGATTCTGAATGTATTTTATTTGTATAAATACACAAAACGAGGTATCACATTCCCAATAAAGCTCGAATTCGTGTGCTAACCATCACGTTATTTACAAAATTTTGGTCCGAAAAAAAGTTCTCCGAAAAATTGCTCTAAACGATTCTAAATGTATTTTATTTGTATAAATACAGAAAACGAGGTATTACATTCCCAATAAAGCTCGAATTCGTGTGCTAACCATCACGTTTTTTACAAAATTTTTGTCCGAAAAAAAGTTCTCCAAAAAATTGCTCAAATCGATTCTGATCGTATTTTATGTCGACATTCCCAATAAAGCCCGAATTCGTGTGCTAACCATCACGTTTTTCACATAATTTTGGTCCGAAAAAAAGTTCTCCAAAGAATTGCTCAAAACGATTCTGAATATATTTTATTTGTATAAATACACAAAACGAGGTATCACATTCCCGATAAAGCCCGAATTCGTGAACTAATCATCACGTTTTTTACAAAATTTTTGTTTGAAAAAAAGTTCTCCAAAAAACTGCTCAAAACCATTCTGAATATATTTTATTTGTATAAGTACACAAAACGAGGTATCACAGTTCCAATAAAGCACGAATTCGTGTGCTAACCATCACATTTTTTACAAAATTTGGTCCGAAAAAAGTTCTCTAGAAAATTGCTCAAGACGATTCTGAATGTATTTTATTTGTATAAATACAGAAAACGAGTATCACATTCCCAATAAAGCCCGAATTCGTGTGCTAACCATCACGTTTTTTACAAAATTTTGGTCCGAAAAAAGTTCTCCAAAAAATTGCTCAAATCGATTCTGAATGTACTTTATGTCGACTTTCCAATAAAGCCCGAATTCGTGTGCTAACTATCACGTTTTTTCACAAAAATTTTGGTCCGAAAAAAGTTCTCCAAAGAATTTCTCAAAACGATTCTTAATGTATTTTATTTGTATAAATACACAAAACGAGGTGTCACATTCCCGATAAAGCCCGAATTATTGTACTAATCATCACGTTTTTTACAAAATTTTTGTCTGAAAAAAAGTTCTCCAAAAAATTGCTCAAAACGATTCTGAATGTATTTTATTTGTATAAATACACAGAACGAGTTATCACATTCCCGGTAAAGCCCGAATTCGTGTACTAACCATCACGTTTTTTACAAAATTTTGGCCCGAAAAAAGTTCTCTAAAAAATTGCTCAAAACGATTCTGAATGTATTTTATTTGTATAAATACACAAAACGAGTTATCACATTCCCAATAAAGCCCGAATTCGTGTGCTAACCATCACGTTATTTACAAAATTTTTGTCCGAAAAAAAGTTCTCCGGAAAATTGCTCTAAACGATTCTAAATGTATTTTATTTGTATAAATACACAAAACGAGGTATAACATTCCCAATAAAGCCCGAATTCGTGTGTTAACCATCACGTTTTTTACAAAATTTTGGTCCGAAAAAAAGTTCTCCAAAAAATTGCTCAAATCGATTCTGAACGTATTTTATGTCGACATTCCCAATAAAGCCCGAATTCGTGTGCTAACCATCACGTTTTTCACATAATTTTGGTCCACAAAAAGTTCTCCAAAAATTGCTCAAAACGATTCTGAATGTATTTTATTTGTATAAATACACAAAACGAGTTATCACAATCCCGGTAAAGCCCGAATTCGTGTACTAACCATCACGTTTTTTACAAAATTTTGGCCCGAAAAAAGTTCTCTAAAAAATTGCTCAAAACGATTACGAATGTATTTTATTTGTATAAATACACAAAAGCGAGTTATCACATTCCCAATAAAGCCCGAATTCGTGTGCTAACCATCACGTTATTTACAAAGTTTTTGTCCGAAAAAAAATTCTCCAGAAAATTGATCTAAACGATTCTAAATGTATTTTATTTGTATAAATACACAAAACGAGTTATCACATTCCCGGTAAAGCCCGAATTCGTGTACTAACCATCACGTTTTTTACAAAATTTTGGCCCGAAAAAAGTTCTCTAAAAAATTGCTCAAAACGATTCTGAATGTATTTTATTTGTATAAATACACAAAACGAGTTATCACATTCCCAATAAAGCCCGAATTCGTGTGCTAACCATCACGTTTTTTACAAAATTTTTGTCCGAAAAAAAGTTCTCCAAAAAATTGCTCAAAACGATTCTGAATGTATTTTATTTGTATAAATACACAAAACGAGGTATCACATTCCCAATAAAGCCCGAATTCGTGTGCTAACCATCACGTTTTTTACAAAATTTTTGTCCGAAAAAAAATTCTCCAAAAAATTGCTCAAATCGATTCTGAACGTATTTTATGTCGACATTCCCAATAAAGCCCGAATTCGTGTGCTAACTATCACGTTTTTCACATAATTTTGGTCCGAAAAAAAGTTCTCCAAAAAATTGCTCAAAACGATTCTGAATGTATTTTATTTGTATAAATACACAAAACGAGTTATCACATTCCCGGTAAAGCCCGAATTCGTGTACTAACCATCACGTTTTTTACAAAATTTTGGCCCGAAAAAAGTTCTCTAAAAAATTGCTCAAAACGATTTTGAATGTATTTTATTTGTATAAATACACAAAACGAGTTATCACATTCCCAATAAAGCCCGAATTCGTGTGCTAACCATCACGTTATTTACAAAATTTTTGTCCGAAAAAAAGTTCTCCGGAAAATTGATCTAAACGATGCTAAATGTATTTTATTTGTAAAAATACACAAAACGAGTTATCACATTCCCAATAAAGCCCGAATTCGTGGTGCTAACCATCACGTTTTTTACAAAATTTTTGTCCGAAAAAAAGTTCTCCAAAAAATTGCTCAAATCGATTCTGATCGTATTTTATGTCGACATTCCCAATAAAGCCCGAATTCGTGTGCTAACCATCACGTTTTTCACATAATTTTGGTCCGAAGAAAAGTTCTCCAAAAAATTGTGCAAAACGATTCTGAATGTATTTTATTTGTATAAATACACAACACGAGGTATCACATTCTCAATAAAGTCCGAATTCGTGTGCTAACCATCACGCTTTTTTACAAAATTTTGGTCCAAAAAAAGTTTTCGAAAAAATTGCTCAAAACGATTCTGAATGTATTTATTTGAATAAATACACAAAACGAGGTATTACATTCTCAATAAAGTCCAAATTCGTAGTGCTAACCATCACGCTTTTTTACAAAATTTTGGTCCGAAAAAAGTTTTCCAAAAAATTGCTCAAAACGATTCTGAATGTATTTTATTTGTATAAATACACAAAATGAGGTATCACATTCCCCATAGAGCCCGAATTCGTGTACTAATCATCACGTTTTTTACAAAATTTTTGTACGAAAAAAAGTTCTCCAAAAAATTGCTCAAAACCATTCTGAATGTATTTTATTTGTATAAGTACACAAAACGAGGCATCACATTCCCGATAAAGCCCGAATTCGTTAACTAATCATCACGTTTTTTACAAAATTTTTGTTTGAAAAAAAGTTCTCTAAAAAATTGCTCAAAACCATTCTGAATGTATTTTATTTGTATAAGTACACAAAACGAGGTGTCACGAGTCCCCAATAAAGCCCGAATTCGTGTAGCTAACCATCACGCTTTTTTACAAAATTTTTGTCCGAAAAAAAAGTTCTCCAAAAAAATTGCTCAAATCGATTCCGAACGTATTTTATGTCGACATTCCCAATAAAGCCCGAATTGCGTGTGCTAACTAGTCACGTTTTTCACATAATTTTGGTCCGAAAAAAAGTTCTCCAAAAAATTGCGTAAAACGATTCCGAATGTATTTTATTTGTATAAATACACAAAACGAGGTATCACATTCTCAATAAAGTCCGAATTCTTGTGCTAACCATCACGTTTTTTACAAAATTTTGGTCCGAAAAAAAGTTTTCCAAAAAATTGCTCAAAACGATTCTGAATGTATTTTATTTGTATAAATACACAAAACGAGGTATCACATTCCCGATAAAGCCCGAATTCGTGTACTAATCATCACGTTTTTTACAAAATTTTTGTCCGAAAAAAGTTCTCCAAAAAAATTGCTCAAGACGATCTCGAATGTATTTTATTTGTATAAATACGTAAAACGAGTATCACATTCCCAATAAAGCCGAATTCGAGTGCTAACCATCACGTTTTTTACAAAATTTTGGTCCGAAAAAAGTTCTCCAAAAAATTGCTCAAATCGATTCTGAATGTATTTTATTTGTATAAATACAGAAAACGAGTATCACATTCCCAATAAAGCCCGAATTCGAGTGCTAACCATCACGTTTTTTACAAAATTTTGGTCCGAAAAAAAGTTCTCCAAAAAATTGCTCAAAACGATTCTGAATGTATTTTATTTGTATAAATACACAAAACGAGTTATCACATTCCCGGTAAAGCCCGAATTCGTGTACTAACCATCACGTTTTCTACAAAATTTTGGCCCGAAAAAAGTTCTCTAAAAAATTGCTCAAAACGATTTTGAATGTATTTTATTTGTATAAATACACAAAACGAGTTATCACATTCCCAATAAAGCCCGAATTCGTGTGCTAACCATCACGTTATTTACAAAATTTTTGTCCGAAAAAAAGTTCTCCGGAAAATTGATCTAAACGATGCTAAATGTATTTTATTTGTAAAAATACACAAAACGAGTTATCACATTCCCAATAAAGCCCGAATTCGTGTGCTAACCATCACGTTTTTTACAAAATTTTTGTCCGAAAAAAAGTTCTCCAAAAAATTGCTCAAATCGATTCTGATCGTATTTTATGTCGACATTCCCAATAAAGCCCGAATTCGTGTGCTAACCATCACGTTTTTCACATAATTTTGGTCCGAAGAAAAGTTCTCCAAAAAATTGTGCAAAACGATTCTGAATGTATTTTATTTGTATAAATACACAACACGAGGTATCACATTCTCAATAAAGTCCGAATTCGTGTGCTAACCATCACGTTTTTTACAAAATTTTGGTCCAAAAAAAGTTTTCGAAAAAATTGCTCAAAACGATTCTGAATGTATTTTATTTGTATAAATACACAAAACGAGTTATCACATTCCCGGTAAAGCCCGAATTCGTGTACTAACCATCACGTTTTTTACAAAATTTTGGCCCGAAAAAAGTTCTCTAAAAAATTGCTCAAAACGATTTTGAATGTATTTTATTTGTATAAATACACAAAACGAGTTATCACATTCCCAATAAAGCCCGAATTCGTGTGCTAACCATCACGTTATTTACAAAATTTTTGTCCGAAAAAAAGTTCTCCGGAAAATTGATCTAAACGATGCTAAATGTATTTTATTTGTAAAAATACACAAAACGAGTTATCACATTCCCAATAAAGCCCGAATTCGTGTGCTAACCATCACGTTTTTTACAAAATTTTTGTCCGAAAAAAAGTTCTCCAAAAAATTGCTCAAATCGATTCTGATCGTATTTTATGTCGACATTCCCAATAAAGCCCGAATTCGTGTGCTAACCATCACGTTTTTCACATAATTTTGGTCCGAAGAAAAGTTCTCCAAAAAATTGTGCAAAACGATTCTGAATGTATTTTATTTGTATAAATACACAACACGAGGTATCACATTCTCAATAAAGTCCGAATTCGTGTGCTAACCATCACGTTTTTTACAAAATTTTGGTCCAAAAAAAGTTTTCGAAAAAATTGCTCAAAACGATTCTGAATGTATTTATTTGAATAAATACACAAAACGAGGTATTACATTCTCAATAAAGTCCAAATTCGTGTGCTAACCATCACGTTTTTTACAAAATTTTGGTCCGAAAAAAAGTTTTCCAAAAAATTGCTCAAAACGATTCTGAATGTATTTTATTTGTATAAATACACAAAATGAGGTATCACATTCCCCATAGAGCCCGAATTCGTGTACTAATCATCACGTTTTTTACAAAATTTTTGTACGAAAAAAAAGTTCTCCCAAAAAAATTGCTCAAAACCATTCTGAATGTATTTTATTTGTATAAGTACACAAAACGAGGCATCACATTCCCGATAAAGCCCGAATTCGTTAACTAATCATCACGTTTTTTACAAAATTTTTGTTTGAAAAAAAGTTCTCCAAAAAATTGCTCAAAACCATTCTGAATGTATTTTATTTGTATAAGTACACAAAACGAGGTGTCACAGTCCCAATAAAGCCCGAATTCGTGTGCTAACCATCACGTTTTTTACAAAATTTTTGTCCGAAAAAAAGTTCTCCAAAAAATTGCTCAAATCGATTCTGAACGTATTTTATGTCGACATTCCCAATAAAGCCCGAATTCGTGTGCTAACCGTCACGTTTTTCACATAATTTTGGTCCGAAAAAAAGTTCTCCAAAAAATTGCGCAAAACGATTCTCGAATGTATTTTATTTGTATAAATACACAAAACGAGGTATCACATTCTCAATAAAGTCCGAATTCTTGTGCTAACCATCACGTTTTTTACAAAATTTTGGTCCGAAAAAAAGTTTTCCAAAAAATTGCTCAAAACGATTCTGAATGTATTTTATTTGTATAAATACACAAAACGAGGTATCACATTCCCGATAAAGCCCGAATTGTGTACTAATCATCACGTTTTTTACAAAAATTTTTGTCCGAAAAAAGTTCTCCAAAAAATTGCTCAAGACGATTCGAATGTATTTTATTTGTATAAATACGTAAAACGAGTATCACATTCCCAATAAAGCCCGAATTGTAGTGCTAACCATCACGTTTTTTACAAAATTTTGGTCCGAAAAAAGTTTTCCAAAAAATTGCTCAAAACGATTCTGAATGTATTTTATTTGTATAAATACACAAAACGAGGTATCACATTCCCGATAAAGCCCGAATTAGTAGTACTAATCATCACGTTTTTTTACAAAATTTTTGTCCGAAAAAAGTTCTCCAAAAAATTGCTCAAGACGATTCTGAATGTATTTTATTTGTATAAATACGTAAAAACGAGTATCACATTCCCAATAAAGCCCGAATTCGAGTGCTAACCATCACGTTTTTTACAAAAATTTTGGTCCGAAAAAAGTTCTCCAAAAAATTGCTCAAATCGATTTCGAATGTATTTTATTTGTATAAATACAGAAAAACGAGTATCACATTCCCAATAAAGCCCGAATTCGTGTGCTAACCATCACGTTTTTTACAAAATTTTGGTCCGAAAAAAGTTCTCCAAAAAATTGCGCAAAACGATTCTGAATGTATTTTATTTGTATAAATACACAAAACGAGGTATCACATTCTCAATAAAGTCCGAATTCTTGTGCTAACCATCACGTTTTTTACAAAAATTTTTGGTCCGAAAAAAGTTTTCCCAAAAAATTGCTCAAAACGATTCGAATGTATTTTATTTGTATAAATACACAAAAGCGAGGTATCACATTCCCGATAAAGCCCGAATTAGTGTACTAATCATCACGTTTTTTACAAAATTTTTGTCCGAAAAAAAGTTCTCCAAAAAATTGCTCAAGACGATTCTGAATGTATTTTATTTGTATAAATACGTGAAAACGAGTATCACATTCCCAATAAAGCCCGAATTCGAAAGTGCTAACCATCACGTTTTTTACAAAATTTTGGTCCGAAAAAAGTTCTCCAAAAAATTGCTCAAATCGATTCTGAATGTATTTTATTTGTATAAATACAGAAAACGAGTATCACATTCCCAATAAAGCCCGAATTCGTGTGCTAACCATCACGTTTTTTACAAAATTTTGGTCCGAAAAAAAGTTCTCCAAAAAATTGCTCAAGACGATTCTGAATGTATTTTATTTGTATAAATACAGAAAACGAGTATCACATTCCCAATAAAGCCCGAATTCGTGTGCTAACCATCACGTTTTTCACATAATTTTGGTCCACAAAAAGTTCTCCAAAAATTGCTCAAAACGATTACGAATGTATTTTATTTGTATAAATACACAAAACGAGTTATCACATTCCCAATAAAGCCCGAATTAGTAGTGCTAACCATCACGTTTTTTACAAAATTTTTGTCCGAAAAAAGTTCTCCAAAAAAATTGCTCAAAACGATTCTGAATGTATTTTATTTGTATAAATACACAAAACGAGGTATCACATTCCCAATAAAGCCCGAATTCGTGTGCTAACCATCACGTTTTTTACAAAATTTTTGTCCGAAAAAAAATTCTCCAAAAAATTGCTCAAATCGATTCTGAACGTATTTTATGTCGACATTCCTAATAAAGCCCGAATTCGTGTGCTAACTATCACGTTTTTCACATAATTTTGGTCCGAAAAAAAGTTCTCCAAAAAATTGCTCAAAACAATTCTGAATGTATTTTATTTGTATAAATACACAAAACGAGTTATCACATTCCCGGTAAAGCCCGAATTCGTGTACTAACCATCACGTTTTTTACAAAATTTTGGCCCGAAAAAAGTTCTCTAAAAAATTGCTCAAAACGATTTTGAATGTATTTTATTTGTATAAATACACAAAACGAGTTATCACATTCCCAATAAAGCCCGAATTCGTAGTGCTAACCATCACGTTATTTACAAAATTTTTTGTCCGAAAAAAAAGTTCTCCGGAAAATTGATCTAAACGATGCTAAATGTATTTTATTTGTAAAAATACACAAAACGAGTTATCACATTCCCAATAAAGCCCGAATTCGTGTAGCTAACCATCACGTTTTTTACAAAATTTTTGTCCGAAAAAAAGTTCTCCAAAAAATTGCTCAAATCGATTCTGATCGTATTTTATGTCGACATTCCCAATAAAGCCCGAATTCGTGTGCTAACCATCACGTTTTTCACATAATTTTGGTCCGAAGAAAAGTTCTCCCAAAAAATTGTGCAAAACGATTCTGAATGTATTTTATTTGTATAAATACACAACACGAGGTATCACATTCTCAATAAAGTCCGAATTGTGTAGCTAACCATCACGTTTTTTACAAAATTTTGGTCCAAAAAAAGTTTTCGAAAAAAATTGCTCAAAAGCGATTCTCGAATGTATTTATTTGAATAAATACACAAAACGAGGTATTACATTCTCAATAAAGTCCAAATTGCATGTGCTAACCATCACGCTTTTTTACAAAATTTTGGTCCGAAAAAAAGTTTTCCAAAAAATTGCTCAAAACGATTCTGAATGTATTTTATTTGTATAAATACACAAAATGAGGTATCACATTCCCCATAGAGCCCGAATTCGTGTACTAATCATCACGTTTTTTTACAAAAATTTTTGTACGAAAAAAAGTTCTCCAAAAAATTGCTCAAAACCATTCTCGAATGTATTTTATTTGTATAAGTACACAAAACGAGGCATCACATTCCCGATAAAGCCCGAATTCGTTAACTAATCATCACGTTTTTTTACAAAATTTTTTGTTTGAAAAAAAGTTCTCCAAAAAAATTGCTCAAAACCATTCTGAATGTATTTTATTTGTATAAGTACACAAAACGAGGTGTCACGATCCCAATAAAGCCCGAATTCGTGATGCTAACCATCACGTTTTTTACAAAATTTTTGTCCGAAAAAAGTTCTCCAAAAAATTGCTCAAATCGATTCCGAACGTATTTTATGTCGACATTCCCAATAAAGCCCGAATTCGTGTGCTAACCGTCACGTTTTTCACATAATTTTGGTCCGAAAAAAAGTTCTCCAAAAAATTGCTCAAGACGATTCTGAATGTATTTTATTTGTATAAATACAGAAAACGAGTATCACATTCCCAATAAAGCCCGAATTCGAGTGCTAACCATCACGTTTTTTACAAAATTTTGGTCCGAAAAAAGTTCTCCAAAAAATTGCTCAAATCGATTCTGAATGTATTTTATTTGTATAAATACAGAAAACGAGTATCACATTCCCAATAAAGCCCGAATTCGTGTGCTAACCATCACGTTTTTTACAAAATTTTGGTCCGAAAAAAGTTCTCCAAAAAATTGCTCAAGACGATTCTGAATGTATTTTATTTGTATAAATACAGAAAACGAGTATCACATTCCCAATAAAGCCCGAATTCGTGTGCTAACCATCACGTTTTTCACATAATTTTGGTCCACAAAAAGTTCTCCAAAAATTGCTCAAAACGATTCTGAATGTATTTTATTTGTATAAATACACAAAACGAGTTATCACATTCCCAATAAAGCCCGAATTCGTGTGCTAACCATCACGTTTTTTACAAAATTTTTGTCCGAAAAAAAGTTCTCCAAAAAAATTGCTCAAAACGATTCGAATGTATTTTATTTGTATAAATACACAAAACGAGGTATCACATTCCCAATAAAGCCCGAATTCGTGTGCTAACCATCACGTTTTTTACAAAATTTTTGTCCGAAAAAAAATTCTCCAAAAAATTGCTCAAATCGATTCTGAACGTATTTTATGTCGACATTCCTAATAAAGCCCGAATTCGTGTGCTAACTATCACGTTTTTTCACATAATTTTGGTCCGAAAAAAGTTCTCCAAAAAATTGCTCAAAACAATTTCGAATGTATTTTATTTGTATAAATACACAAAACGAGTTATCACATTCCCGGTAAAGCCCGAATTCGTGTACTAACCATCACGTTTTTTACAAAATTTTGGCCCGAAAAAAGTTCTCTAAAAAATTGCTCAAAACGATTTTGAATGTATTTTATTTGTATAAATACACAAAACGAGTTATCACATTCCCAATAAAGCCCGAATTCGTGTGCTAACCATCACGTTATTTACAAAATTTTTGTCCGAAAAAAAGTTCTCCGGAAAATTGATCTAAACGATGCTAAATGTATTTTATTTGTAAAAATACACAAAACGAGTTATCACATTCCCAATAAAGCCCGAATTCGTGTGCTAACCATCACGTTTTTTACAAAATTTTTGTCAGAAAAAAAGTTCTCCAAAAAATTGCTCAAATCGATTCTGATCGTATTTTATGTCGACATTCCCAATAAAGCCCGAATTCGTGTGCTAACCATCACGTTTTTCACATAATTTTGGTCCGAAGAAAAGTTCTCCAAAAAATTGTGCAAAACGATTCTGAATGTATTTTATTTGTATAAATACACAACACGAGGTATCACATTCTCAATAAAGTCCGAATTCGTGTGCTAACCATCACGTTTTTTACAAAATTTTGGTCCAAAAAAAGTTTTCGAAAAAATTGCTCAAAACGATTCTGAATGTATTTATTTGAATAAATACACAAAACGAGGTATTACATTCTCAATAAAGTCCAAATTCGTGTGCTAACCATCACGTTTTTTACAAAATTTTGGTCCGAAAAAAAGTTTTCCAAAAAATTGCTCAAAACGATTCTGAATGTATTTTATTTGTATAAATACACAAAATGAGGTATCACATTCCCCATAGAGCCCGAATTCGTGTACTAATCATCACGTTTTTTACAAAATTTTTGTACGAAAAAAAGTTCTCCAAAAAATTGCTCAAAACCATTCTGAATGTATTTTATTTGTATAAGTACACAAAACGAGGCATCACATTCCCGATAAAGCCCGAATTCGTTAACTAATCATCACGTTTTTTACAAAATTTTTGTTTGAAAAAAAGTTCTCCAAAAAATTGCTCAAAACCATTCTGAATGTATTTTATTTGTATAAGTACACAAAACGAGGTGTCACAGTCCCAATAAAGCCCGAATTCGTGTGCTAACCATCACGTTTTTTACAAAATTTTTGTCCGAAAAAAAGTTCTCCAAAAAATTGCTCAAATCGATTCTGAACGTATTTTATGTCGACATTCCCAATAAAGCCCGAATTCGTGTGCTAACCGTCACGTTTTTCACATAATTTTGGTCCGAAAAAAAGTTCTCCAAAAAATTGCGCAAAACGATTCTGAATGTATTTTATTTGTATAAATACACAAAACGAGGTATCACATTCTCAATAAAGTCCGAATTCTTGTGCTAACCATCACGTTTTTTACAAAATTTTTGGTCCGAAAAAAGTTTTCCAAAAAATTGCTCAAAACGATTCTGAATGTATTTTATTTGTATAAATACACAAAACGAGGTATCACATTCCCGATAAAGCCCGAATTCGTGTACTAATCATCACGTTTTTTACAAAATTTTTGTCCGAAAAAAAGTTCTCCAAAAAATTGCTCAAGACGATTCTGAATGTATTTTATTTGTATAAATACAGAAAACGAGTATCACATTCCCAATAAAGCCCGAATTCGAGTGCTAACCATCACGTTTTTTACAAAATTTTTGTCCGAAAAAAAGTTCTCCAAAGAATTTCTCAAAACAATTCTTAATGTATTTTATTTGTATAAATACACAAAACGAGGTGTCACATTCCCGATAAAGCCCGAATTATTGTACTAATCATCACGTTTTTTACAAAATTTTTGTCTGAAAAAAAGTTCTCCAAAAAATTGCTCAAAACGATTCTGAATGTATTTTATTTGTATAAATACACAGAACGAGTTATCACATTCCCGGTAAAGCCCGAATTCGTGTACTAACCATCACGTTTTTTACAAAATTTTTGCCCGAAAAAAGTTCTCTAAAAATTGCTCAAAACGATTTTGAATGTATTTTATTTGTATAAATACACAAAACGAGTTATCACATTCCCAATAAAGCCCGAATTCGTGTGCTAACCATCACGTTATTTACAAAATTTTTGTCCAGAAAAAAGTTCTCCGGAAAAATTGCTCTAAACGATTCTAAATGTATTTTATTTGTATAAATACACAAAACGAGGTATCACATTCCCAATAAAGCCCGAATTGTAGTGCTAACCATCACGTTTTTTTACAAAATTTTGGTCCGAAAAAAGTTCTCCAAAAAATTGCTCAAATCGATTCTGAACGTATTTTATGTCGACATTCCCAATAAAGCCCGAATTCGTGTGCTAACCATCACGTTTTTCACATAATTTTGGTCCACAAAAAGTTCTCCAAAAAATTGCTCAAAACGATTCTGAATGTATTTTATTTGTATAAATACACAAAACGAGTTATCACATTCCCGGTAAAGCCCGAATTCGTGTACTAACCATCACGTTTTTTACAAAATTTTGGCCCGAAAAAAGTTCTCTAAAAAATTGCTCAAAACGATTCTGAATGTATTTTATTTGTATAAATACACAAAACGAGTTATCACATTCCCAATAAAGCCCGAATTCGTGTGCTAACCATCACGTTATTTACAAAGTTTTTGTCCGAAAAAAAGTTCTCGGGAAAAATTGATCTAAACGATTCTAAATGTATTTTATTTGTATAAATACACAAAAGCGAGTTATCACATTCCCAGTAAAGCCCAGATTCGTGTACTAACCATCACGTTTTTTACAAAATTTTGGCCCGAAAAAAGTTCTCTAAAAAATTGCTCAAAACGATTACGAATGTATTTTATTTGTATAAATACACAAAACGAGTTATCACATTCCCAATAAAGCCCGAATTCGTGTGCTAACCATCACGTTTTTTACAAACTTTTTGTCCGAAAAAAAGTTCTCCAAAAAATTGCTCAAAACGATTCTGAATGTATTTTATTTGTATAAATACACAAAAGCGAGGTATCACATTCCCAATAAAGCCCGAATTCGTGTGCTAACCATCACGTTTTTTACAAAATTTTGGTCCGAAAAAAAGTTCTCCAAAAAAATTGCTCAAATCGATTACGAACGTATTTTTATGTCGACATTCCCAATAAAGCCCGAATTCGTAGTGCTAACCATCACGTTTTTCACATAATTTTGGTCCACAAAAAGTTCTCCAAAAAATTGCTCAAAACGATTCTGAATGTATTTTATTTGTATAAATACACAAAACGAGTTATCACATTCTCGGTAAAGCCCGAATTCGTGTACTAACCATCACGTTTTTTACAAAATTTTGGACCGAAAAAAGTTCTCTAAAAAATTGCTCAAAACGATTCTGAATGTATTTTATTTGTATAAATACACAAAACGAGTTATCACATTCCCAATAAAGCCCGAATTCGTGTGCTAACCATCACGTTATTTACAAAGTTTTTGTCCGAAAAAAAGTTCTCCGGAAAATTGATCTAAACGATTCTAAATGTATTTTATTTGTATAAATACACAAAACGAGTTATCACATTCCCGGTAAAGCCCGAATTCGTGTACTAACCATCACGTTTTTTACAAAATTTTGGCCCGAAAAAAGTTCTCTAAAAAATTGCTCAAAACGATTCTGAATGTATTTTATTTGTATAAATACACAAAACGAGTTATCACATTCCCAATAAAGCCCGAATTCGTGTGCTAACCATCACGTTATTTACAAAATTTTTGTCCGAAAAAAAGTTCTCCAAAAAATTGCTCAAAACGATTCTGAATGTATTTTATTTGTATAAATACACAAAACGAGGTATCACATTCCCAATAAAGCCCGAATTCGTGTGCTAACCATCACGTTTTTTACAAAATTTTTGTCCGAAAAAAAGGTCTCCAAAAAATTGCTCAAATCGATTCTGAACGTATTTTATGTCGACATTCCCAATAAAGCCCGAATTCGTGTGCCAACCATCACGTTTTTCACATAATTTTGGTCCGAAAAAAAGTTCTCCAAAAAATTGCTCAAGACGATTCTGAATGTATTTATTTGTATAAATACACAAAACGAGTTATCACATTCCCGGTAAAGCCCGAATTCGTGTACTAACCATCACGTTTTTTACAAAATTTTGGCCCGAAAAAAGTTCTCTAAAAAATTGCTCAAAACGATTTTGAATGTATTTTATTTGTATAAATACACAAAACGAGTTATCACATTCCCAATAAAGCCCGAATTCGTGTGCTAACCATCACGTTATTTACAAAATTTTTGTCCGAAAAAAAGTTCTCCGGAAAATTGATCTAAACGATGCTAAATGTATTTTATTTGTAAAAATACACAAAACGAGTTATCACATTCCACATAAAGCCCGAATTCGTGTGCTAACCATCACGTTTTTTACAAAATTTTTGTCCGAAAAAAGTTCTCCAAAAAATTGCTCAAATCGATTCTGATCGTATTTTATGTCGACATTCCCAATAAAGCCCGAATTCGTGTGCTAACCATCACGTTTTTCACATAATTTTGGTCCGAAGAAAAGTTCTCCAAAAAATTGTGCAAAACGATTCTGAATGTATTTTATTTGTATAAATACACAACACGAGGTATCACATTCTCAATAAAGTCCGAATTCGTGTGCTAACCATCACGTTTTTTACAAAATTTTGGTCCAAAAAAAGTTTTCGAAAAAATTGCTCAAAACGATTCTGAATGTATTTATTTGTATAAATACACAAAACGAGGTATTACATTCTCAATAAAGTCCAAATTCGTGTGCTAACCATCACGTTTTTTACAAAATTTTGGTCCGAAAAAAAGTTTTCCAAAAAATTGCTCAAAACGATTCTGAATGTATTTTATTTGTATAAATACACAAAATGAGGTATCACATTCCCCATAGAGCCCGAATTCGTGTACTAATCATCACGTTTTTTACAAAATTTTTGTACGAAAAAAAGTTCTCCAAAAAATTGCTCAAAACCATTCTGAATGTATTTTATTTGTATAAGTACACAAAACGAGGCATCACATTCCCGATAAAGCCCGAATTCGTTAACTAATCATCACGTTTTTTACAAAATTTTTGTTTGAAAAAAAGTTCTCCAAAAAATTGCTCAAAACCATTCTGAATGTATTTTATTTGTATAAGTACACAAAACGAGGTGTCACAGTCCCAATAAAGCCCGAATTCGTGTGCTAACCATCACGTTTTTTACAAAATTTTTGTCCGAAAAAAAGTTCTCCAAAAAATTGCTCAAATCGATTCTGAACGTATTTTATGTCGACATTCCCAATAAAGCCCGAATTCGTGTGCTAACCGTCACGTTTTTCACATAATTTTGGTCCGAAAAAAAGTTCTCCAAAAAATTGCGCAAAACGATTCTGAATGTATTTTATTTGTATAAATACACAAAACGAGGTATCACATTCTCAATAAAGTCCGAATTCTTGTGCTAACCATCACGTTTTTTACAAAATTTTGGTCCGAAAAAAAGTTTTCCAAAAAATTGCTCAAAACGATTCTGAATGTATTTTATTTGTATAAATACACAAAACGAGGTATCACATTCCCGATAAAGCCCGAATTCGTGTACTAATCATCACGTTTTTTACAAAATTTTTGTCCGAAAAAAAGTTCTCCAAAAAATTGCTCAAGACGATTCTGAATGTATTTTATTTGTATAAATACAGAAAACGAGTATCACATTCCCAATAAAGCCCGAATTCGAGTGCTAACCATCACGTTTTTTACAAAATTTTGGTCCGAAAAAAGTTCTCCAAAAAATTGCTCAAATCGATTCTGAATGTATTTTATTTGTATAAATACAGAAAACGAGTATCACATTCCCAATAAAGCCCGAATTCGTGTGCTAACCATCACGTTTTTTACAAAATTTTGGTCCGAAAAAAGTTCTCCAAAAAAATTGCTCAAATCGATTCCGAATGTACTTTATGTCGACTTTCCAATAAAGCCCGAATTCGTGTGCTAACTATCACGTTTTTCACAAAATTTTGGTCCGAAAAAAAGTTCTCCAAAGAATTTCTCAAAACGATTCTTAATGTATTTTATTTGTATAAATACACAAAAGCGAGGTGTCACATTCCCGATAAAGCCCGAATTATTGTACTAATCATCACGTTTTTTACAAAATTTTTTGTCCGAAAAAAAGTTCTCCAAAAAATTGCTCAAAACGATTCTGAATGTATTTTATTTGTATAAATACACGAAAGCGAGTTATCACATTCCCAGTAAAGCCCGAATTAGTGTACTAACCATCACGTTTTTTACAAAATTTTGGCCCGAAAAAAGTTCTCTAAAAAATTGCTCAAAACGATTACGAATGTATTTTATTTGTATAAATACACAAAACGAGTTATCACATTCCCAATAAAGCCCGAATTCGTGTGCTAACCATCACGTTATTTACAAAATTTTTGTCCGAAAAAAAGTTCTCCCGGAAAAATTGCTCTAAACGATTCTAAATGTATTTTATTTGTATAAATACACAAAACGAGGTATCACATTCCCAATAAAGCCCGAATTGCATGTGCTAACCATCACGTTTTTTACAAAATTTTGGTCCGAAAAAAGTTCTCCAAAAAAATTGCTCAAATCGATTCTGAACGTATTTTATGTCGACATTCCCAATAAAGCCCGAATTCGTGTGCTAACCATCACGTTTTTCACATAATTTTGGTCCACAAAAAGTTCTCCAAAAAATTGCTCAAAACGATTCTGAATGTATTTTATTTGTATAAATACACAAAACGAGTTATCACATTCCCGGTAAAGCCCGAATTCGTGTACTAACCATCACGTTTTTTACAAAATTTTGGCCCGAAAAAAGTTCTCTAAAAAATTGCTCAAAACGATTCTGAATGTGTATAAATACACAAAACGAGTTATCACATTCCCAATAAAGCCCGAATTCGTGTGCTAACCATCACGTTATTTGCAAAGTTTTTGTCCGAAAAAAAGTTCTCCGGAAAATTGATCTAAACGATTCTAAATGTATTTTATTTGTATAAATACACAAAACGAGTTATCACATTCCCGGTAAAGCCCGAATTCGTGTACTAACCATCACGTTTTTTACAAAATTTTGGCCCGAAAAAAGTTCTCTAAAAAATTGCTCAAAACGATTACGAATGTATTTTATTTGTATAAATACACAAAAGCGAGTTATCACATTCCCAATAAAGCCCGAATTCGTGTGCTAACCATCACGTTTTTTACAAAATTTTTGTCCGAAAAAAAGTTCTCCAAAAAATTGCTCAAAACGATTCTGAATGTATTTTATTTGTATAAATACACAAAAGCGAGGTATCACATTCCCAATAAAGCCCGAATTACGTGTGCTAACCATCACGTTTTTTACAAAATTTTTGTCCGAAAAAAAGTTCTCCAAAAAAATTGCTCAAATCGATTACGAACGTATTTTATGTCGACATTCCCAATAAAGCCCGAATTCGTGTGCTAACCATCACGTTTTTCACATAATTTTGGTCAGAAAAAAGTTCTCCAAAAAATTGCTCAAAACGATTACGAATGTATTTTATTTGTATAAATACACAAAACGAGTTATCACATTCCCGGTAAAGCTCGAATTAGTGTACTAACCATCACGTTTTTTACAAAATTTTGGCTCGAAAAAAGTTCTCTAAAAAATTGCTCAAAACGATTTTGAATGTATTTTATTTGTATAAATACACAAAACGAGTTATCACATTCCCAATAAAGCCCGAATTCGTGTGCTAACCATCACGTTATTTACAAAATTTTTGTCCGAAAAAAAGTTCTCCGGGAAAATTGATCTAAACGATGCTAAATGTATTTTATTTGTAAAAATACACAAAACGAGTTATCACATTCCCAATAAAGCCCGAATTCGTGTGCTAACCAACACGTTTTTTACAAAATTTTTGCCCGAAAAAAGTTCTCCAAAAAATTGCTCAAAACCATTCCGAATGTATTTTATTTGTATAAGTACACAAAACGAGGCATCACATTCCCGATAAAGCCCGAATTCGTTAACTAATCATCACGTTTTTTTACAAAATTTTTTGTTTGAAAAAAAAGTTCTCCCAAAAAATTGCTCAAAACGATTCGAATGTATTTTATTTGTATAAGTACACAAAACGACGTGTCACGAGTCCCAATAAAGCCCGAATTAGTGTGCTAACCATCACGTTTTTTACAAAATTTTTGTCCGAAAAAAGTTCTCCAAAAAAATTGCTCAAATCGATTACGAACGTATTTTATGTCGATATTCCCAATAAAGCCCGAATTTGGGTAGTGCTAACAGTCACGTTTTTCACATAATTTTGGTCCGAAAAAAAGTTCTCCAAAAAATTGCGCAAAACGATTACGAATGTATTTTATTTGTATAAATACAAAAAACGAGGTATCACATTCTCAATAAAGTCCGAATTCTTGTGCTAACCATCACGTTTTTTACAAAATTTTTGGTCCGAAAAAAAGTTTTCCAAAAAATTGCTCAAAAGCGATTACGAATGTATTTTATTTGTATAAATACACAAAAGCGAGGTATCACATTCCCGATAAAGCCCGAATTCGTGTACTAATCATCACGTTTTTTACAAAATTTTTGTCCGAAAAAAAGTTCTCCAAAAAATTGCTCAAAACGATTCTGAATGTATTTTATTTGTATAAATACACAAAACGAGTATCACATTCCCAATAAAGCCCGAATTCGTGTGCTAACCATCACGTTTTTTACAAAATTTTGGTCCGAAAAAAGTTCTCCAAAAAATTGCTCAAATCGATTCTGAATGTACTTTATGTCGACTTTCCAATAAAGCCCGAATTCGTGTGCTAACTATCACGTTTTTCACAAAATTTTGGTCCGAAAAAAAAGTTCTCCAAAGAATTTCTCAAAACGATTCTTAATGTATTTTATTTGTATAAATACACAAAACGAGGTGTCACATTCCCGATAAAGCCCGAATTATTGTACTAATCATCACGTTTTTTACAAAAATTTTTGTCCGAAAAAAAGTTCTCCAAAAAATTGCTCAAAACGATTCTGAATGTATTTTATTTGTATAAATACACGAAGCGAGTTATCACATTCCCAGTAAAGCCCGAATTCGTGTACTAACCATCACGTTTTTTACAAAATTTTGGCTCGAAAAAGTTCTCTAAAAAATTGCTCAAAACGATTCTGAATGTATTTTATTTGTATAAATACACAAAAGCGAGTTATCACATTCCCAATAAAGCCCGAATTAGTGTGCTAACCATCACGTTATTTACAAAATTTTTGTCCGAAAAAAAGTTCTCCGGAAAATTGCTCTAAACGATTCTAAATGTATTTTATTTGTATAAATACACAAAAGCGAGGTATCACATTCCCAATAAAGCCCGAATTCGTGTGCTAACCATCACGTTTTTTACAAAATTTTGGTCCGAAAAAAGTTCTCCAAAAAAATTGCTCAAATCGATTACTGAACGTATTTTTATGTCGACATTCCCAATAAAGCCCAGATTCGTGTGCTAACCATCACGTTTTTTCACATAATTTTGGTCCACAAAAGTTCTCCAAAAAATTGCTCAAAACGATTACGAATGTATTTTATTTGTATAAATACACAAAAGCGAGTTATCACATTCCCAGTAAAGCCCGAATTCGTGTACTAACCATCACGTTTTTTACAAAATTTTTGGTCCCGAAAAAAGTTCTCTAAAAAATTGCTCAAAAGCGATTACGAATGTGTATAAATACACAAAAGCGAGTTATCACATTCCCAATAAAGCCCGAATTCGTGTGCTAACCATCACGTTATTTGCAAAGTTTTTTGTCCAGAAAAAAAAGTTCTCCGGAAAATTGATCTAAACGATTCTAAATGTATTTTATTTGTATAAATACACAAAAGCGAGTTATCACATTCCCGGTAAAGCCCGAATTCGTGTACTAACCATCACGTTTTTTACAAAATTTTGGCCCGAAAAAAGTTCTCTAAAAAATTGCTCAAAACGATTCTGAATGTATTTTATTTGTATAAATACACAAAACGAGTTATCACATTCCCAATAAAGCCCGAATTCGTGTGCTAACCATCACGTTTTTTACAAAATTTTTGTCCGAAAAAAAGTTCTCCAAAAAATTGCTCAAAACGATTCTGAATGTATTTTATTTGTATAAATACACAAAACGAGGTATCACATTCCCAATAAAGCCCGAATTCGTGTGCTAACCATCACGTTTTTTACAAAATTTTTGTCCGAAAAAAAGTTCTCCAAAAAATTGCTCAAATCGATTCTGAACGTATTTTATGTCGACATTCCCAATAAAGCCCGAATTCGTGTGCTAACCATCACGTTTTTCACATAATTTTGGTCCGAAAAAAAGTTCTCCAAAAAATTGCTCAAAACGATTCTGAATGTATTTTATTTGTATAAATACACAAAACGAGTTATCACATTCCCGGTAAAGCCCGAATTCGTGTACTAACCATCACGTTTTTTACAAAATTTTGGCCCGAAAAAGTTCTCTAAAAAATTGCTCAAAACGATTTTGAATGTATTTTATTTGTATAAATACACAAAACGAGTTATCACATTCCCAATAAAGCCCGAATTCGTGTGCTAACCATCACGTTATTTACAAAATTTTTGTCCGAAAAAAAGTTCTCCGGAAAATTGATCTAAACGATGCTAAATGTATTTTATTTGTAAAAATACACAAAACGAGTTATCACATTCCCAATAAAGCCCGAATTCGTGTGCTAACCAACACGTTTTTTACAAAATTTTTGCCCGAAAAAAGTTCTCCAAAAAATTGCTCAAAACCATTCTGAATGTATTTTATTTGTATAAGTACACAAAACGAGGCATCACATTCCCGATAAAGCCCGATTCGTTAACTAATCATCACGTTTTTTACAAAATTTTTTGTTTGAAAAAAAGTTCTCCCAAAAAATTGCTCAAAACGATTCGAATGTATTTTATTTGTATAAGTACACAAAACGACGTGTCACGAGTCCCAATAAAGCCCGAATTCGTAGTGCTAACCATCACGTTTTTTACAAAAATTTTTGTCCGAAAAAAGTTCTCCAAAAAATTGCTCAAATCGATTACGAACGTATTTTTATGTCGATATTCCCAATAAAGCCCGAATTGGGTATGCTAACAGTCACGTTTTTCACATAATTTTGGTCCGAAAAAAAGTTCTCCAAAAAATTGCGCAAAACGATTCTGAATGTATTTTATTTGTATAAATACACAAAACGAGGTATCACATTCTCAATAAAGTCCGAATTCTTGTGCTAACCATCACGTTTTTTACAAAATTTTGGTCCGAAAAAAAGTTTTCCAAAAAATTGCTCAAAACGATTCTGAATGTATTTTATTTGTATAAATACACAAAACGAGGTATCACATTCCCGATAAAGCCCGACTTCGTGTACTAATCATCACGTTTTTTTACAAAATTTTTGTCCGAAAAAAGTTCTCCAAAAAATTGCTCAAGACGATTCTGAATGTATTTTATTTGTATAAATACATAAAACGAGTATCACATTCCCAATAAAGCCCGAATTCGTGTGCTAACCATCACGTTTTTTACAAAATTTTGGTCCGAAAAAAGTTCTCCAAAAAATTGCTCAAATCGATTCTGAATGTACTTTATGTCGACTTTCCAATAAAGCCCGAATTCGTGTGCTAACTATCACGTTTTTCACAAAATTTTGGTCCGAAAAAAAGTTCTCCAAAGAATTTCTCAAAACGATTCTTAATGTATTTTATTTGTATAAATACACAAAACGAGGTGTCACATTCCCGATAAAGCCCGAATTATTGTACTAATCATCACGTTTTTTACAAAATTTTTGTCTGAAAAAAAGTTCTCCAAAAAATTGCTCAAAACGATTCTGAATGTATTTTATTTGTATAAATACACAGAACGAGTTATCACATTCCCGGTAAAGCCCGAATTCGTGTACTAACCATCACGTTTTTTACAAAATTTTGGCCCGAAAAAAGTTCTCTAAAAAAATTTCTCAAAACGATTCGAATGTATTTTATTTGTATAAATACACAAAACGAGTTATCACATTCCCAATAAAGCCCGAATTCGTGTGCTAACCATCACGTTATTTACAAAAATTTTTGTCCGAAAAAAAGTTCTCCGGAAAATTTCTCTAAACAATTCTAAATGTATTTTATTTGTATAAATACACAAAACGAGGTATCACATTCCCAATAAAGCCCGAATTCGTGTGCTAACCATCACGTTATTTACAAAATTTTTGTCCGAAAAAAAGTTCTCCGGAAAATTGCTCTAAACAATTCTAAATGTATTTTATTTGTATAAATACACAAAACGAGGTATCACATTCCCAATAAAGCCCGAATTCGTGTGCTAACCATCACGTTTTTTTACAAAATTTTTGTCCGAAAAAAGTTCTCCCAAAAAATTGCTCAAATCGATTCACGAACGTATTTTTATGTCGACATTCCCAATAAAGCCCGAATTCGTGTGCTAACCATCACGTTTTTCACATAATTTTGGTCCACAAAAAGTTCTCCAAAAAATTGCTCAAAACGATTCTGAATGTATTTTATTTGTATAAATACACAAAACGAGTTATCACATTCCCGGTAAAGCCCGAATTCGTGTACTAACCATCACGTTTTTTACAAAATTTTGGCCCGAAAAAAGTTCTCTAAAAAATTGCTCAAAACGATTCTGAATGTATTTTATTTGTATAAATACACAAAACGAGTTATCACATTCCCAATAAAGCCCGAATTCGTGTGCTAACCATCACGTTATTTACAAAGTTTTTGTCCGAAAAAAAGTTCTCCGGAAAATTGATCTAAACGATTCTGAATGTATTTTATTTGTATAAATACACAAAACGAGTTATCACATTCCCGGTAAAGCCCGAATTCGTGTACTAACCATCACGTTTTTTACAAAATTTTGGCCCGAAAAAAGTTCTCTAAAAAATTGCTCAAAACGATTTTGAATGTATTTTATTTGTATAAATACACAAAACGAGTTATCACATTCCCAATAAAGCCCGAATTCGTGTGCTAACCATCACGTTATTTACAAAATTTTTGTCCGAAAAAAAGTTCTCCGGAAAATTGATCTAAACGATGCTAAATGTATTTTATTTGTAAAAATACACAAAACGAGTTATCACATTCCCAATAAAGCCCGAATTCGTGTGCTAACCATCACGTTTTTTACAAAATTTTTGTCCGAAAAAAAGTTCTCCAAAAAATTGCTCAAAACCATTCTGAATGTATTTTATTTGTATAAGTACACAAAACGAGGCATCACATTCCCGATAAAGCCCGAATTCGTTAACTAATCATCACGTTTTTTACAAAATTTTTGTTTGAAAAAAAGTTCTCCCAAAAATTGCTCAAAACGATTCTGAATGTATTTTATTTGTATAAGTACACAAAACGACGTGTCACGAGTCCCAATAAAGCCCGAATTCGTGTGCTAACCATCACGTTTTTTTACAAAATTTTTGTCCGAAAAAAGTTCTCCTAAAAAATTGCTCAAATCGATTCCGAACGTATTTTTATGTCGATATTCCCAATAAAGCCCGAATTCGTGTAGCTAACCGATCACGTTTTTCACATAATTTTGGTCCGAAAAAAAGTTCTCCAAAAAATTGCGCAAAACGATTCTGAATGTATTTTATTTGTATAAATACACAAAACGAGGTATCACATTCTCAATAAAGTCCGAATTCTTGTGCTAACCATCACGTTTTTTACAAAATTTTGGTCCGAAAAAAAGTTTTCCAAAAAATTGCTCAAAACGATTCTGAATGTATTTTATTTGTATAAATACACGAAACGAGGTATCACATTCCCGATAAAGCCCGACTTCGTGTACTAATCATCACGTTTTTTACAAAATTTTTGTCCGAAAAAAAGTTCTCCAAAAAATTGCTCAAGACGATTCTGAATGTATTTTATTTGTATAAATACAGAAAACGAGTATCACATTCCCAATAAAGCCCGAATTCGTGTGCTGACCATCACGTTTTTTACAAAATTTTGGTCCGAAAAAAGTTCTCCAAAAAATTGCTCAAATCGATTCTGAATGTACTTTATGTCGACTTTCCAATAAAGCCCGAATTCGTGTGCTAACTATCACGTTTTTCACAAAATTTTGGTCCGAAAAAAAGTTCTCCAAAGAATTTCTCAAAACGATTCTTAATGTATTTTATTTGTATAAATACACAAAACGAGGTGTCACATTCCCGATAAAGCCCGAATTATTGTACTAATCATCACGTTTTTTACAAAATTTTTTGTCCGAAAAAAGTTCTCCAAAAAATTGCTCAAAACGATTCTGAATGTATTTTATTTGTATAAATACACAGAACGAGTTATCACATTCCCGGTAAAGCCCGAATTCGTGTACTAACCATCACGTTTTTTACAAAATTTTGGCCCGAAAAAAGTTCTCTAAAAAATTTCTCAAAACGATTCTGAATGTATTTTATTTGTATAAATACACAAAACGAGTTATCACATTCCCAATAAAGCCCGAATTCGTGTGCTAACCATCACGTTATTTACAAAATTTTTGTCCGAAAAAAAGTTCTCCGGAAAATTTCTCTAAACAATTCTAAATGTATTTTATTTGTATAAATACACAAAACGAGGTATCACATTCCCAATAAAGCCCGAATTCGTGTGCTAACCATCACGTTATTTACAAAATTTTTGTCCGAAAAAAAGTTCTCCGGAAAATTGCTCTAAACAATTCTAAATGTATTTTATTTGTATAAATACACAAAACGAGGTATCACATTCCCAATAAAGCCCGAATTGCGTGTGCTAACCATCACGTTTTTTACAAAA
This sequence comes from Catharanthus roseus, assembly GCA_028651295.1. Classification (NCBI taxonomy): domain Eukaryota; kingdom Viridiplantae; phylum Streptophyta; class Magnoliopsida; order Gentianales; family Apocynaceae; genus Catharanthus; species Catharanthus roseus. The sequence goes on from JAPQWS010000054.1 coordinate 17,536,425, forward strand.
TTTTTTGTCCGAAAAAAGTTCTCCAAAAAAATTGCTCAAATCGATTCTGAACGTATTTTATGTCGACATTCCCAATAAAGCCCGAATTCGTGTGCTAACCATCACGTTTTTCACATAATTTTGGTCCACAAAAAGTTCTCCAAAAAATTGCTCAAAACGATTCTGAATGTATTTTATTTGTATAAATACACAAAACGAGTTATCACATTCCCGTAAAGCCCGATTCGTGTACTAACCATCACGTTTTTTACAAAATTTTTGGCCCGAAAAAAGTTCTCTAAAAAATTGCTCAAAACGATTACGAATGTATTTTATTTGTATAAATACACAAAACGAGTTATCACATTCCCAATAAAGCCCGAATTCGTGTGCTAACCATCACGTTATTTACAAAGTTTTTGTCCGAAAAAAAGTTCTCCGGAAAATTGATCTAAACGATTCTGAATGTATTTTATTTGTATAAATACACAAAACGAGTTATCACATTCCCCAGTAAAGCCCGAATTCGTGTACTAACCATCACGTTTTTTACAAAATTTTGGCCCGAAAAAGTTCTCTAAAAAATTGCTCAAAACGATTTCTGAATGTATTTTATTTGTATAAATACACAAAACGAGTTATCACATTCCCAATAAAGCCCGAATTAGTAGTGCTAACCATCACGTTATTTACAAAATTTTTGTCCAGAAAAAAGTTCTCCGGAAAATTGATCTAAACGATGCTAAATGTATTTTATTTGTAAAAATACACAAAACGAGTTATCACATTCCCAATAAAGCCCGAATTCGTGTGCTAACCATCACGTTTTTTACAAAATTTTTGTCCGAAAAAAAGTTCTCCAAAAAATTGCTCAAAACCATTCTGAATGTATTTTATTTGTATAAGTACACAAAACGAGGCATCACATTCCCGATAAAGCCCGAATTCGTTAACTAATCATCACGTTTTTTACAAAATTTTTGTTTGAAAAAAAGTTCTCCAAAAAATTGCTCAAAACGATTCTGAATGTATTTTATTTGTATAAGTACACAAAACGACGTGTCACAGTCCCAATAAAGCCCGAATTCGTGTGCTAACCATCACGTTTTTTACAAAATTTTTGTCCGAAAAAAAGTTCTCCAAAAAATTGCTCAAATCGATTCTGAACGTATTTTATGTCGATATTCCCAATAAAGCCCGAATTCGTGTGCTAACCGTCACGTTTTTCACATAATTTTGGTCCGAAAAAAAGTTCTCCAAAAAATTGCGCAAAACGATTCTGAATGTATTTTATTTGTATAAATACACAAAACGAGGTATCACATTCTCAATAAAGTCCGAATTCTTGTGCTAACCATCACGTTTTTTACAAAATTTTGGTCCGAAAAAAAGTTTTCCAAAAAATTGCTCAAAACGATTCTGAATGTATTTTATTTGTATAAATACACGAAACGAGGTATCACATTCCCGATAAAGCCCGACTTCGTGTACTAATCATCACGTTTTTTACAAAATTTTTGTCCGAAAAAAAGTTCTCCAAAAAATTGCTCAAGACGATTCTGAATGTATTTTATTTGTATAAATACAGAAAACGAGTATCACATTCCCAATAAAGCCCGAATTCGTGTGCTAACCATCACGTTTTTTACAAAATTTTGGTCCGAAAAAAGTTCTCCAAAAAATTGCTCAAATCGATTCTGAATGTACTTTATGTCGACTTTCCAATAAAGCCCGAATTCGTGTGCTAACTATCACGTTTTTCACAAAATTTTGGTCCGAAAAAAAGTTCTCCAAAGAATTTCTCAAAACGATTCTTAATGTATTTTATTTGTATAAATACACAAAACGAGGTGTCACATTCCCGATAAAGCCCGAATTATTGTACTAATCATCACGTTTTTTACAAAATTTTTGTCTGAAAAAAAGTTCTCCAAAAAATTGCTCAAAACGATTCTGAATGTATTTTATTTGTATAAATACACAGAACGAGTTATCACATTCCCGGTAAAGCCCGAATTCGTGTACTAACCATCACGTTTTTTACAAAATTTTGGCCCGAAAAAAGTTCTCTAAAAAATTTCTCAAAACGATTCTGAATGTATTTTATTTGTATAAATACACAAAACGAGTTATCACATTCCCAATAAAGCCCGAATTCGTGTGCTAACCATCACGTTATTTACAAAATTTTTGTCCGAAAAAAAGTTCTCCGGAAAATTTCTCTAAACAATTCTAAATGTATTTTATTTGTATAAATACACAAAACGAGGTATCACATTCCCAATAAAGCCCGAATTCGTGTGCTAACCATCACGTTATTTACAAAATTTTTGTCCGAAAAAAAGTTCTCCGGAAAATTGCTCTAAACAATTCTAAATGTATTTTATTTGTATAAATACACAAAACGAGGTATCACATTCCCAATAAAGCCCGAATTCGTGTGCTAACCATCACGTTTTTTACAAAATTTTTGTCCGAAAAAAAGTTCTCCAAAAAATTGCTCAAATCGATTCTGAACGTATTTTATGTCGACATTCCCAATAAAGCCCGAATTCGTGTGCTAACCATCACGTTTTTCACATAATTTTGGTCCACAAAAAGTTCTCCAAAAAATTGCTCAAAACGATTCTGAATGTATTTTATTTGTATAAATACACAAAACGAGTTATCACATTCCCGGTAAAGCCCGAATTCGTGTACTAACCATCACGTTTTTTACAAAATTTTGGCCCGAAAAAAGTTCTCTAAAAAATTGCTCAAAACGATTCCGAATGTATTTTTATTTGTATAAATACACAAAACGAGTTATCACATTCCCAATAAAGCCCGAATTCGTGTGCTAACCATCACGTTATTTACAAAGTTTTTTGTCAGAAAAAAGTTCTCCGGAAAATTGATCTAAACGATTCGAATGTATTTTATTTGTATAAATACACAAAACGAGTTATCACATTCCCGGTAAAGCCCGAATTCGTGTACTAACCATCACGTTTTTTACAAAATTTTGGCCCGAAAAAAGTTCTCTAAAAAATTGCTCAAAACGATTCTGAATGTATTTTATTTGTATAAATACACAAAACGAGTTATCACATTCCCAATAAAGCCCGAATTCGTGTGCTAACCATCACGTTTTTTACAAAATTTTTGTCCGAAAAAAAGTTCTCCAAAAAATTGCCCAAAACGATTCTGAATGTATTTTATTTGTATAAATACACAAAACGAGGTATCACATTCCAAATAAAGCCCGAATTCGTGTGCTAATAACCATCACGTTTTTTACAAAATTTTTGTCCGAAAAAAAGTTCTCCAAAAAATTGCTCAAATCGATTCTGAACGTATTTTATGTCGACATTCCCAATAAAGCCCGAATTCGTGTGCTAACCATCACGTTTTTCACATAATTTTGGTCCGAAAAAAAGTTCTCCAAAAAATTGCTCAAAACGATTCTGAATGTATTTTATTTGTATAAATACACAAAACGAGTTATCACATTCCCGGTAAAGCCCGAATTCGTGTACTAACCATCACGTTTTTTACAAAATTTTGGCCCGAAAAAAGTTCTCTAAAAAATTGCTCAAAACGATTCTGAATGTATTTTATTTGTATAAATACACAAAACGAGTTATCACATTCCCAATAAATCCCGAATTCGTGTGCTAACCATCACGTTATTTACAAAATTTTTGTCCGAAAAAAAGTTCTCCGGAAAATTGATCTAAACGATTCTAAATGTATTTTATTTGTAAAAATACACAAAACGAGTTATCACATTCCCAATAAAGCCCGAATTCGTGTGCTAACCATCACGTTTTTTACAAAATTTTTGTCCGAAAAAAAGTTCTCCAAAAAATTGCTCAAATCGATTCTGATCGTATTTTATGTCGACATTCCCAATAAAGCCCGAATTCGTGTGCTAACCATCACGTTTTTCACATAATTTTGGTCCGAAGAAAAGTTCTCCAAAAAATTGCGCAAAACGATTCTGAATGTATTTTATTTGTATAAATACACAACACGAGGTATCACATTCTCAATAAAGTCCGAATTCGTGTGCTAACCATCACGTTTTTTACAAAATTTTGGTCCAAAAAAAGTTTTCGAAAAAATTGCTCAAAACGATTCTGAATGTATTTATTTGTATAAATACACAAAACGAGGTATTACATTCTCAATAAAGTCCAAATTCGTGTGCTAACCATCACGTTTTTTACAAAATTTTGGTCCGAAAAAAAGTTTTCCAAAAAATTGCTCAAAACGATTCTGAATGTATTTTATTTGTATAAATACACAAAATGAGGTATCACATTCCCGATAGAGCCCGAATTCGTGTACTAATCATCACGTTTTTTACAAAAATTTTGTCCGAAAAAAAGTTCTCCAAAAAATTGCTCAAAACCATTCTGAATGTATTTTATTTGTATAAGTACACAAAACGAGGCATCACATTCCCGATAAAGCTCGAATTCGTGAACTAATCATCACGTTTTTTACAAAATTTTTGTTTGAAAAAAAGTTCTCCAAAAAATTGCTCAAAACCATTCTGAATGTATTTTATTTGTATAAGTACACAAAACGAGGTGTCACAGTCCCAATAAAGCCCGAATTCGTGTGCTAACCATCACGTTTTTTACAAAATTTCGGTCCGAAAAAAGTTCTCTAAAAAATTGCTCAAAACGATTCTGAATGTATTTTATTTGTATAAATACACAAAACGAGGTATCACATTCCAAATAAAGCTCGAATTCGTGTGCTAACCATCACGTTATTTACAAAATTTTGGTCCGAAAAAAAGTTCTCCGAAAAATTGCTCTAAACGATTCTAAATGTATTTTATTTGTATAAATACAGAAAACGAGGTATCACATTCCCAATAAAGCCCGAATTCGTGTGCTGACCATCACGTTTTTTACAAAATTTTTGTCCGAAAAAAAGTTCTCCAAAAAATTGCTCAAATCGATTCTGATCGTATTTTATGTCGACATTCCCAATAAAGCCCGAATTCGTGTGCTAACCGTCACGTTTTTCACATAATTTTGGTTCGAAAAAAAGTTCTCCAAAAAATTGCGCAAAACAATTCTGAATGTATTTTATTTGTATAAATACACAAAACGAGGTATCACATTCTCAATAAAGTCCGAATTCTTGTGCTAACCATCACGTTTTTTACAAAATTTTGGTACGAAAAAAAGTTTTCCAAAAAATTGCTCAAAACGATTCTGAATGTATTTTATTTGTATAAATACACAAAACGAGGTATCACATTCCCGATAAAGCCCGAATTCGTGTACTAATCATCACGTTTTTTACAAAATTTTTGTCCGAAAAAAAGTTCTCCAAAAAATTGCTCAAAACCATTCTGAATGTCTTTTATTTGTATAAATACACAAAACAAGTTATCACGTTCCCAACAAAGCCCGAATTCATGTGCTAACCATCACGTTTTTTACAAAATTTTGGTCCGAAAAAAAGTTCTCCAAAAAATTGCTCAAATCAATTCTAATGTATTTTATTTGTATAAATACAAAAAACGAGTGTCACAGTCCCAATAAAGCCCGAATTATTGTACTAGTCATCACGTTTTTTACAAAATTTTTATCCGAAAAAAAGTTCTCCAAAAAATTGCTCAAATCGATTCTGATCGTATTTTATGTCGACATTCCCAATAAAGCCCGAATTCGTGTGCTAACTATCACGTTTTTCACAAAATTTTGGTCCGAAAAAAAGTTCTCCAAAGAATTGCTCAAAACGATTCTTAATGTATTTTATTTGTATAAATACACGAAACGAGGTGTCACATTCCCGATAAAGCCCGAATTATTGTACTAATCATCACGTTTTTTACAAAATTTTTGTCTGAAAAAAAGTTCTCAAAAAAATTGCTCAAAAACGATTCTGAGTGTATTTTATTTGTATAAATACACAAAACGAGGTATCACATTCCCAATAAAGCCCGAATTCGTGTGCTAACCATCACGTTTTTTACAAAATTTTGGTCCGAAAAGAAGTGCGCCAAAAAATTGCCCAAAACGATTCTGAATGTATTTTATTTGTATAAAATACAAAACGAGTATCACAGTCCCAATAAAGCCCGAATTCGAGCGCTAACCATCACGTTTTTTACAAAATTTTTACCCGAAAAAAGTTCTCAAAAAAATTGCTCAAAACGATTCTGAATGTATTTTATTTGTATAAATACACAAAAGGAGGTATCACATTCCCAATAAAGCCCGAATTCGTGTGCTAACCATCACGTTATTTATAAAATTTTGGTCCAAAAAAAAGTTTTTCGAAAAATTGCTCTAAACGATTCTGAATGTATTATATTTGTATAAATGCACAAAATGAGGTATCACATTCCCAATAAAGCCCGAAGTCGTGTGCTAACCATCACGTTTTTTACAAAATTTTGGTCCGAAAAAAAGTTCTCCAAAAAATTCCTCAAAACGATTCTGAATGTATTTTACTTGTATAAATACACAAAACGATGTATCACATTCCCAATAAAGGCCGAATTCGAGTGCTAACAATCACGTTTTTTACAAAATTTTGGTCCGAAAGAAAGTTCCCCAAAAAATTGCTCAAAACGATTTTAAATGTACTTTATTTGTATAAATACACAAAACGAAGTATCACATTCCCGGTATAGCCTGAATTCGTGTACTAATCATCACGTTTTTTACAAAATTTTGGTCCTAAAAAAAGTTATCAAAAAAATTGCTCAAATCGATTCTGAATGTATTTTATTTGTATAAATACACAAAACGAGTTTTCACAATCCCGGTAAAGCCCGAATTCGTGTACAAATCATCACTGTTTTTACAAAATTTTTGTCCGAAAAAAAGTTCTCCAAAAAATTGTTCAAATCGATTCTGAATGTATTTTATTTGTATAAATACACAAAACGAGGTATCACATTCCCAATAAAGCCCGAATGCGTGTGCTAACCATCACGTTTTTTACAAAATTTTGGTCAAAAAAAAGTTCTCCAAAAAATTGCTCAAATCGATTATGAATGTATTTTATGTCGACATTCCCAATAAAGCCCGAATTCGTGTGCTAACCATCACGTTTTTTACAAAATTTGGGTCCGGAAAAAAGTTCTCCAAAAAATTGCTCAAAACGATTTTTAATGTATTTTATTTGAATAAATACACAGGACGACGTATCACATTTTATTTGTATAAAGTTATCCGATGACCTTGTTTACCTTTTCACAAGTTATATTGTGGAGATCGGTAACCCGGAAACCTATAATATATATATATATATAACAAATTATTTTTGAGGAATTGAAAACAGAAATCAAAATAGGGTCTTTCTACATTGTAAAAATGCAGCAACGAAATCACATTTTATCAAAAATTAATGTATAGAAAAGGTTGACGTGAAAGCCAAGAATGGTGCATGTGAATGTGAGAACGTATCTGCCAAATGGAGAGAGAGGGAGGCAGACAAAAACCATGCTATGGTGCCGACTTTATAACCATTTTGTTCAAGTGCAGCAAACAAAAAGATTATTTGGTTAGAATTCTATATTGATTATAACGAGGATATTTTATATTATGTTATTATTATAGCAGTATTCCTTATTAGTGATTGGTTAGAATCCTATATTGATTAGAATTATGATACTTTGTAGCCTATAAGTAGTAGATCATAATGAATAAGAAATACAATTAATTGAATCATTCAGTATTATTCTTCTCTGCGCCCTAAATTTCTTAACAATCTTCTTCAAGTAAAAATGTAGGCTTAATTTGACATCATTTTCTTTCAAGAATCTAATCCTCTTAAGTTGAGGTATTCTTCTGATATTTTCCGTTAGTCTGATATTTTTGTTGATTAATACAAAGGTTTGAATATAATGAAAGATCTATTAATCGTCTTCTTTAGTATCTTCTTTTTTATTCAGAAAAACAAAATACCCTTTAAATAGAATATTTGTTGTGAACCAGACATTGGTTGGTGCATAAATTTTTGTTTCACTTCTTATATTTCTATCCTATTGAATATATATCATTTTATTTGTTTCACCAAACAATCGACACGCTAAAAATTTTCACTTTATGCTGTTAGAAATGTAATTAAATAGAGTTTGAATATAAATTTTTTTTGGTTTCAACTTTATATGAATTTATAAAAAATATGCGGTGGCATCTGTCATTTAAGTAAAGTCATTTTCTAAGACGACCTTTGCTTTTCTCATTAGAGATGATGGCTTACATATTCAGCAGTTCTTTGACGGAGGAAAAAGTCCTACCTAAGCCGACAAAATCCTTTTTTAGTAAAAATTCTCGGAATTCAGACTTCGAAAAGAAAAGGGGAAAAGATCTTTGAGTTTTAACCTATATCTCTATCTCTTGTCGATCTTTCAAGACCAGACGCAGAATGAGTTATCCGGATATGATAACCGGACGATAAACTGAACTTGCAAATGAAGCGATTTCTTAAACCTAGTCACATCGATCAAACATTACATGAGAGGCGAGTAGAAATTAATTATATATGAATTTTGTAAATAAATTGGAATCTAAATACCAATTCAATAATTTCCAAGATCAAAAAGCCAGCTAGACGTCCATGTCTCCATGACAGAGGCTGATAAAAAATACATACACTAACTATATCTATTTGTTTAGCGTCAAAACTAAACAAAAACAAAGCCGCGTAAATCAAATTATGATAGCTACATATACTTACTACTCTTCCAATTCTTGTATTTTTATTTTTCATTCAAGATTGTATAATCTTTTTTATAATATTTTTTTCATTTTTTTTATTTTTAAAAATGTTATAGATTAGTGTTGTACAACTATCTAAATTGACAACTATTCCAAAAAAAAAAAAAAAAATCTAAATCGAACCACGAAGGGTCAGTCTTATGGCATCCTCTCTTTAAGTATTTCCACCTAACTTGTCAAGTAAGAGTTTCTTAGTCACCAGATTAAAAAAAATCTAAATTATTTTTTTGGGATGTGATGGGGGCAACCCATTGAGTCATTCATTTTGGCTCAGTTTATTGGGCATATATAAGAAATAGCTGGTCAGAATAATTATTTGAGTTCAATCCACAAAATCTAGTAAACGTTATTAACAAAATGTTTATTATGTCTCTTATCTTTATAATAAGTCCTAATTCTTCTTTAATTAAAATATTAACTTAAAACAATTTTTATGATCAGAATTACATGATAATATCATACATTATTTCTCTTGTAAAACAAGATAATCCTCTTTGAGGTACTGTTCTTGACTCTGATTCATGTTGTTTTCTATTACTGTTACACTGTTAAACTTGCTCTGACGATTTCTTATTTGTTCACAGTTTTATTGAGAGGATCGAGAATTCAAGAACTATTAAAAAAAAACAAATGAAAAAAATTGTATGATTGAATTTGGAGTTCTTTCAAGGAAGTGATTACACATGGTAAGCATAGAGGAAAAAGTGGCATAATATGCGTGTATATTTGGTGACTTACTTGGAAGCATAGTCTCGTATGGTTGGCAAAGTGTCATTTTGCTTAACTCTCTCTCTCTCTCTCTCTCTCTCTCTCTCTCTCTCTCTCTCTCTCTCTCTCTCTCTCTCTCTCTCTCTCATGTAAATGATAATAATGGTCATTGGCCACATACACGCTCTCCACTCTTATTTAGCCAACATTGGCCTACCAGTTTATGCCTCATTTTCCATCCTTTATCTACCTTAGTTTGTTTTCTTTCTCATAAAAATTTTCAAACACGGTTTTATTTTAAGTTATGAGCTATTTTTTATATTGTTTTCAACTGGTTATTAAATCTGTTTTTAATTAAAAATCAGCCGAGGAAAGTAATTTTCGAAAAATTACAATAAGGATACTTTTTTAACCTGTTTCTACTTATTGATGCTATTAAAATTAAAAATATTAGAATAATTATTTTAAAACAACATTTTTAAAAACCCATTTTTCAATAACTTATAAAAACAAAAGGAATAAAGAACATGCCCTAGGTTTAGAATCACCATTCATATCTAATAATTATTAATATATAAAAATAGTCTAATAAAATTAATCACATAATTATGAATATACTAGTACGATATACTTAAATAGTTTAATAATATTTTACAAAACTTTTCGAGAAAGAATATACTATAGCTCTATTTTTCATTGTTTATATTCTTTTTATTATTAATAATATCAATAAACAGAAACAGTTCCAAAAAGCACTCTCACAATATCTTTTTCAGAATAATCTTTTTCAAGTTAAAAACAGATATAATAAGCGATCGAGAATAATTTCAAAACAATTTATAACATAAAATAAATTAAAAATTACTGATTTTAAACAATAAAAAACTGGGCCGCGTTGAGTTTCATTGTCACTAAACGGATCTCTCTGTGGCCTGCAGACCATATCCATCTTTATGGTTGTATATATCCATCTTGATTTAGCCGTTGGGTGGCCATCAATTTTTCAATGACTTCATTTCATTTATGACCTTTTCTCCTCATTTAAATATGAAGCTTCCTATACTATGCCATGGCACTCCCCAACTAGTAAGCAACCAAACACAATTACACATACTATATAGGTCAAAGTCCATTATATAAAATATAGAAACACTATAAATAACCACATCCTTATTTATATTTCTCAACGGATCATTTCCTAGCTAGGTAGAGAGAAATTAAACCAATGGACTGCTTAATTCTACCGGTTTCCGCCTTGAGAAGGCGGTGCTCGAGTTCTCGGCTAGGGTACCGCCCTCTAGCCGATGATGGCTCTGATGATCCGGTGACGGTGGTGGTAGGGAAGGAGAAAAGGGAGTTCTTGGTGGAGCCATTTGTGCTTGAAGAAAGCCCTTTTAGAGTTCTTATTGATATTGTGAAGAAACAAAATTTGGGAAAAGTGAATATCAATAATGGAAGAAATAAAAGAGTTATATTTGTAGATGTTGATGCAATTTTGTTTGAGCATATGCTTTGGCTAATGCAAAATGATTGCTCTTCTTTTTTTGAGCTCAATCTCAAAGAGATTATTGACTTCTATGCCCAAGAAACTTAGGTAATTTCTCCTTACTTTTTTTACCCGTCATATTTTACTATTATTCTTCGTATTTTTTATTTATCATATATAATGAAAATAATGCAATATTTAAGGACCCTTTTCTATTATATCCTTAATTACCAAAGCTCATATATTGAACAAGTTTATCTCTCTCTCTCTGTTTCTGATGATTTGATTTTAATTTTATTAATTTTTGCAGAATATTGAAAGAGTAGAGGCTAATGACTGATCATAGAGGTGGTGATGATGTCCATCTCCAATGGAGAGGAAGAGATCAATTCTATTATATTTATCTCATAAAGATTGTTCTGATTAATGATGATTAACAAATATATATATATATATATTTTTTTGATGATTGATGTGTATATAATACATTAATTAGTTGATTGATTTTTCAGATATAAATTAAAATAATTTAATTTTGTTTTGCACTTATATGAATTGTGATTTCGAAACTATAATTTATATAGAGATCTTTAGTTTAACAAAAAAACCTATTTTAGATCTTTATTTAATGTTATTTTGGTTTAATAAGGTACTTTTTTCTTAAACATAGATATTCTATCGCTTTTTATTTTATATATCTTCAATTTTATTTCTTAAATATAAGGAAATATGTGATAAAAAGTGCCGAACACGTAATTTTGAATCTATTTTTCTTTTTATATATATAAAAAAGATTAATTTCGAATTTGATATTCATGTAGCTTGTTTTTATTGTAATAATGTTAGATTTAAAAAAACATATATTTATTTTCTCATCTTTGAATTTGTCATGCATGAGCTGTAAATTGTGATTTTTTTGTCCTTTTTTATTGTGGAAAAGGTCAAAATTAACCATATGAATGAAGTAATTAGAAACAGATATATAATAACAATGCAAATTACATTTTGACTGTTTATAGTTATGAATTTTTATTTTATCTTTTTCTAACTATGAACTATTTTAGTTTCTATGAAAATAATTATGAATTTTTTATTTATATTTTTTTAATCATGAACTATTTTTTACCTTTTTAATATAAACATCAATTCATGACTATATTTGAAAGGTAAAAAATAGTTAATGGTTATTTTCAGAAGAACAAAAATAGTTCATGGTTAGAAAAACATAAATAAAAGTTAATAGTTATAAACAGAAGATATAATAAAATAGTTCATGATTAAAAAAAAAACTAAAATAAAAATTAATAGTTATAAAAAGAATAGTTAAAATAGTTCATAGTTATTTTTAGCTAATTTCTCTAAAATAAATAAAAAATATTTATATTATAATATTATGCTTTATGTAAATTTAAGTTTTAACTTAATATCTCTTTTTTTAAAAAAAATTTTAAATAAAACCTCCGTATCCCTCCAAAAAAAACGTAAAGGCACAAATCTTTTGTAACATTTTGTGTAGCATTGTATGTACTACTTTCTTTTTATAATATATTTCTTTTTCGAGATTTTTTTCTTAAAATTTATCTTTTATTTTTTTTAAAAAAAAGCAAATAAATATGGCCCAAAATGTTATTTTTCTCCTGGTAATATGGCCCAGAATATTAGGCCATATATTGATTCCTGGGCCGCAAATATCTTCAGGAATCCAACCCAACTACTTCCTCAATTCTCGTACTACCTTTTTTTTTTTTTTTAATATTATCTTTTTAAAGAAAAAATTGGTAAAAAGGCCTTTAGAACTATTTGCTTTGAATAAGTGATACACTAAAAATACTTTTTAAAATATATTTTACTCTTAAACTATTTTATAAAATAAATTGCCCATTATATTCTTATCCTTTCAATTTTAGCCGCTTTGGCAGGGAATATATCAAGTGCTTGACTTATATAATATTATTGAAGTATAAAATTATCTATTTATTTCTTTTTATACACTAATAATGTGACAAATTTCCAACAAAAATTGCTAGATTAGGGAAGGAAAAGGCATAAACGAAACTATTTTATTAATAGTTTTATAAATAGTTTAAAGATAAAATGTGTCTTAAAAAATAATTAAGGCGTATTTGGTTAAATATAAATAATTCGAAAGAATTTTTAACTATTTTTTACATATTATTCATTTTCGACGTGGATTTTCAAATTCATCAAAACTCCAATAAACGAAATAGTCTCTTGCTCAATAAAATTGTTTCAAAATATGAGACTTTTTTGTTTTTAAAATTTCTTCTACAATAAACCAAAAGATTATATATTATAAAAAAAATGCTTCTATTTTCAACACTATATTTTTATTTATTTATTTTGCTAAATTTTCAGTAATTAGTCCTTTTCAATTTTCATTACATGGACAAGTAGAAAATGTTGGCGGCCACGACATGGACTCAACCAATCATTTTCTTCTTCATCATAAAATGATAAACTTATTTAATGTTAATCTTATCAAAGACAAAATGTAATTTTTATTTTTTATTTATTTATTTTTTGTGAATTTATCTTTTATTTAATTTTATTAATAAAATATATCAAATTAAGAATATTACAGAGAGTATTATAAGAAATGTTACAGAAGATCCGAATCGTATTAATATTATTACCTAAGCAATTACTACTTTTTTGGTCAACGGTTTGACCTCTCAAAACCATAACAGACAATATAAATCCAGCATTGCACATAATGCCATCAGCCAATTGAAAAATATGTGGTGGAAATTGATTAGCCTTTCAATTCATTTACACCATTAATTAATTGATACTCTTTTTCGCGCTTTCTTATTATCTGTCACGTTAAAACATAATACGAGTATTATAAAAATGATTATATTGTCTTAATTTTGAGGTCTGCCAAAGGCGCTGAAAAGCACATCACTTCCCTGTTTTGATTTAAAGTGACAAAAAAACCTGACAGCAGTGGTTCGTCCCTTGAGTCAATTAGCCTCGTGCGAGGCTCGTAAGAGATTGCTACCTTTCCCTCAAGGGACTTCAATAGGGATTCGATTCTTCCTCTCCCCTGCTGGGAAATCCTATTTGGACAGTTAACTTGCTATGAAAGTCCTTTTTTTCAAACGAAAATAACCTAAATGTCAAATACGAATTTTTATACATAAAATTTTGAGACAATTTGAAATTAAGTAGTCTAAATTATTATTTTTTAAAAAATATGAGTTTAATTGAATTGTTTCTAAGTATTTATATTATGCCATTGTATAATACTAAAAATGAGGGCATATATGTGTAAACTTTTATTTAATACTCTCTTGATTTATTAAATTAACAGATATTTTGAAACCGAAAAAGTATATCCCAACTAAGGAGTAGAATAAGAACTCAAACTTCATTATTTGATAATCAAATTTTACTTTATAAGTCAGTGTTTACTTGACTTTAATCAATGTTTCTTCATAGGTTGAAGGTGAGAGCCTTATTAGTACAATATATATTTATATGCTTCATCATCATTATCAAAAGTTATTATTTGATCACAAAATCTTGTAAGAATTAGAAAGGCAATTTATCTCCTCTTAACCATAATAATTCATCTAAATTGTTTGTCTGATATATTCAATGGTTGAATCAAGATAATCCATGGGTAGAAAAGCCAGTAGAAATACTTACTAGATTAAAGATCTTAAGAAAAAAATATGCCACTCTCTAGCAAGAAAGAACAAAAGAATTGGAGATCAGACATTCTTTGCATTCCATAACAAATTATCAAAATATAGATAAAGATGAAAAAAAATATAATAAATATTTTACTATTCTCAAAAGCTTTACGAGAATTATATTTCCGATCGGAGATAGTTGTATATATATCTTGTAATAATTGTACTCTCTTATTTCTAGGAAAGAAAAATTGCACACTGTTATTCTCTCCCAGATGATTTTTTGAACATCAGAATGGGCAGGTAAGGCTGCAGAAGACTCAAATCTCACCTTCCTTTTATACATTGGGAACCTTTTTGTTTCCATTTTGATGTGGCCATGGTTGGAATCCAAGACAAGTTACTATGTTTTGGCTTGAGATCATAGATATAGAAAGTAACCCTAACTATAGGTAGGCTAAAACTGGTATTAGTTTGAGAAAAGAGAGCTTAATTAAAAAAGGACACATTGTTGGAAAGCATATTCCTTATAAAAGCTATAAATATATGCTTAATATAAGGAATAATCTCAAGTGATTCTGCTACCTATCTGAGAATATGGTGGCCATGAAAGATGATGAAAGAAAAGTAAAGTGCAGCTGATGAGGAACTAATTATAACACCTCAGAATTGCATTTGGAGGAATAAAGCAATAAGTTGATATATATATATATATACAAATCATCCAAATATATTTGTTTTTTAAAATTAAGTTTTTTCATCAAGAAAAACAGTAGTAGAATATATATATATATATCAGAGAGACCCTAGCATCAGCAATGGAAGCATGCATAAGTTTATCTCTCCTACTGAAAGATCATGTCATATATAACACCTAAACATATTTCGGTATCAGATCGTGATCATCCTCAAACATTCTATAAACACTTATATTTATGATCGGAGGCAATATTTATAGTTACAAAATAAAAATGAGAATTTTAATAAAGGGCAAAATTTACTCTTCAATATATATTGTTCATGTATACATTTTTGAAGGTTCAATACGTACACCTAAGGGAAACTATTTTTTTTTTTTTTTTTGGGGTGGGGTTATGAAGATATTAACTAAGAAAACAATTTATCAGAATGTGTTATTAGTTGTAGTTTATGAAATTATTTGAAATATTGGGTATGAAAAATATTCATTAAACATCAAGAATTCTAAAATGTACATAGCAAACTATGAAGATATGGCCTTAGATTATCCCTACAAAAACACAAAAAAGGATTTTTTTTTCTCTCAAGCTAAAGATCATTTAAGAGAAATATATAGAGTAGTAAAAGATCAAGGAATGCATAATTAATTTTTCATACTTTGTAATAATCTTCACATAAAAAAAAGGAAAAAGAACCAAAAACCTTGATGGTAATTAATCTTCCATGATAAAAGGTAATTACAAGTGCAGTTACTGAAAAATCATAATATATAATATTATTCAATCCATGGTGATGAGTAAGATGGAACATTGACCAAGATCAAAGCAGACCTAATTTGATTCTCACAAAATGTTAATTTCATAAAAGAAAGGAAGTTGGCCAGTAGTTTAATCAGCTGGAAAAACAGATTGTTATGGACAAGTTGCTACTATATATGGTTTCAGTCCAGAAATTATTTTTTTAAAAAAAAGGGTCTTCCAGAGAGAGAGAGAGAGAGAGAGAGGCATGTTTTTCAGCAAAAAGCCAGTTGGGGGGATCAATTTCCCAAGGCAAATTCAGCTCTAACATTAATGTTGCTGCTGTAAGAAAGAAAGAAAAAACCCACACACAACAACAAATTACTTCCTTACTCAAAGAAGAATTACACCCTCTTCTATTATTTCTTGATATTTATTTTTTTTATAACATGATATTATTAGAGAGTTATCGACTAATGCGTGCCGTCTTTAAATAACATAAGGATGATATACAATATTAAATTAATTAGACAGCAAGAAAAGAAATTCATATTTATAGTTTATTGTTTAGTTTTTTATAAATCTTTAAGAAAAACAAAATGAAACAACCTTATTAATGAAGGAAGAAAAGAAAGAAGAAGAAAACTCACCAAACATACCAAACATAACATGACAACAAATTATCCAAGAAGAGGAAAATCCAATAATCTAATTCTCAAACCCATTTCTTATAAAAGATCAAGAGCATTTCAAGATGACCCAAAAAAAAAAAAAAAGAGGGTAATATTTCCAAAGATATATCTAATGTTACAAAACCCCCAAAAATACTTTAAAAAAAAAACCCCATAAAATAAAAATTAAAGAAAAGAAGAAGAAGAAGAAGAAGAATGATCATAATAATGGCCAATACATAATATAGATATTTTTAATTAATTCTCTCACCTTAGAATGGTGGAAGCTGACAATTAGGCATATTATTTAGTGGCAAATTGAAGAAAGGAAGACCAGAAGATGGATCAGGAAACGTCGCCGTATTATTAATATTAATTCCTTCACCACCACCACCCGCGGCCACCGCACCTGAACCTTGAGAAACCGGTGGAGGAAGAATCTGAAGCTGTTGTTGTTCCTCTTCTTCTAAAGGCAATCTTTCATAAGCAACATTAGTAAAAGAAGATGCAATTACAATAACAGGTCCAGCCGCCGTCAATTCTCCCACCACACTTCCACCAACAACTTGCCCTTGTCCGCCACCTAAAAATATAGTCAAACTAGTAGCACCCGGAGGTGCCGGTGGTGGTAAAAACGAACCGGAAAGTGATAATATTTCGAATCTTCCATGTAATGTTACCACTCCTCCGCCTCCCGCCGGCTGACGTAAAGTTACGTTCGTCACAATTCCGGTCCCACTTAATATACAGATCCCACGTTGCCGACGACGCGCATACGTGGCAATACAATCGAAAACGTCTTGTCCGTTTCCAACTTCTAAGATATGTGCTCTTAGAGTATTCGCACTTTCTCTTGTAATAATTACCGGTGGCTTTGCCTTGTTCTTCGATCCCGGCGGTCTTCCTCTTGGTCTTCTTGCTACTATGTCCCCGGAGGAAAACTGGCCGTGTTCATGGTCGTGGTCGAGGCTGTGAACTTCAGAAAATTGATTGATATTATTATGATTTTCTTCGTTTTGATCTTCTTGCTGGTGATGTGGCCGTTGAAGATGTAGGTCTGGAAGATGATGAAGCTGTTGGATGTAACGATGAGAGGCAGTACTGCCTAAATCTAAACCGGCCATCATACCCAAAATAACATCAAAATATGTAAAAAAAAAATATATATGAAAACGAAAAATTAAAAAAACTGTTTTTTTCCTGTAGTGGTACTAGTACTATATTTTATCAAGAAATTAGAAAAAAAAATATTAAAGAGCAATGGAACTGGAACCCTAGATTTGAATATAGAGAGAGAGAGAGATTTTTTGAGTGCAGGAAAGGGAAGGGAAAGAGGAAAGGATGAGAGAGTGAAGAGGAGAGAAAGGGAGAGGGGACAATGTCTCAAAACGCAGTCATTTCTCTCACCCTAAAAAAGCTTAAATAATAGCCATTTTTTTAAAATTATATTTTGCAAAAAATAAATAATTTTATAAATTTCTCTCAGATGATGAGAGAGAGAGAGAGAGGGTTCAAGAAATAGGTATAGCGCGTGGGTAAAATGTTGTTTTGTTTGACAACGTTAGCTAGTGTTTTAAGGAAATTAATGGAATCCTTGTAGTAACAGCTTGTAAAGAAGACTTTCTTAAAGCTATAGTTGCATTATATCATTAAAATACTCTAAAGTTTTTATTTATATATTATTAATTTGCAATTGAGTATTTATTCGTTGTAAAAAAAATTATTATTAAATTATTTGTATATTTATATATTTTTCACAAAATTGTTTACGTAAATTCTAATTATTTAAAAAAGATCAGTTTATCGTGTGTTTTGAAATATATATAAAATATATCTTATATAATCAAATATAATAAATCTTATCAAATTTAAAAATCTAATAAAAATAATTAAATCATAAAGAAATTAATATCTTAAACTGAAAAATTAACGTGCAATCAAATAATCCTATTTAGAATAAAAGGTTGTTTTAAAGATTCGTGGTTATACTATAATTGAATCGACATGGTAACAAAGCTTCAAATATATTATTGAGGGGCAAATCAATATATATATATATATATATATTTGTTGAAACTTTTTTTTTTTTTTGCCTTTTTCTCTTTGCTACTTCGAATTCTTTTTTTTTCTAATGAGAGAATTCTAGTTTAGAATTATATATGTCCAATATTAATGGAACAAAAACTATTAGGGATGGAAATATATATAATAATGTAACATAATAAATTAGTTCTTTAATTTGAAATAGTGAATAAAGAAATATATATTTATTATTGTAAGATATAGGCGCTTTATGTTCCACTCTTCAAAATATTATTGGATAAATATGTCAACGATGCCATTGAAGTAATAAATAATTGAGGAAACATCTTTTTTAGGACTTGATAGGTTAGTGTTAGTTATTATAAATTAACAAGGAAAAAAATATTTAGATATTTGGCTATAGTTAATATATAATTATATATAGATTAAAAATATAAGATGAATTTTAAATTATAAATAAGAAAAGTAAACTACGTTAAAATAGTCTAAAATTCTTTATGGCGCTTGACAACATCATTATTACTTTTAAGCTCCCAAAATCTAACTATAAATATATTGTCCAATTCTTGATAAAAGGAAAAAGTTCTGGATCTTATAAGAAGACTTTGCTATCAAATATATAAATTAACATGGCAATCACCAAAATATATATATAAATATATATATAAATATTAACATGGCTAGAAATCATTTCATGAAACAATTTCTGTATTATTCGATAAATTACCTTCTTAATGTATAAATAAAAGATCAACTACAATTTGGATTGAATTTTAGTTGAAAAAAGCGAACGTTTTTGTAAAAAATTATTTATTTGTGAGAAAAATATATACAAATTCAGTTAAAAAAAATAAAATTTTAATCTTAAAAATCTAATACAAACTACCCTTTAAAAAATAAAAGACACTTGAAATTGTAGCCGTGACGGAAATACATATAACTTACACTCTAAAAAGTGAAAAAAATCATATAAATTATAGTATATTAGATATTCAACATCAATTTTCTATAATCCTTTGAAAAAAATTATATCAATCTTTTAGACTAAGGACTTTAAAATGTAAAATTATAGATTGAAATTATAAATTTATAAAAGACAAATAATACAACATAATCTCAGTATATAATTATTATTCTCGGGTACTAACTTCATCACCGAATAAAATATACTATTTCGCATTAGATGAATGGATCCGTGGGGTGTGTTGTTGGGATTAGATGGTGGGGTTGGGTTTTTTTCTAATATTATAATTAGGGTTTTGTATTATTCATGGACTAGTAGGTGGGTCAGATCGATAATGTAATCACAGTCATGCCTGACTAATCATGGTTAAGGAGAGCTAATTAAGTTGACCAAGTAATTAGCGATGGAAGAGAAGGAATGGTCAAGTGGGGTGGGGGTGGGGGTGGGGTTAGGGTTGCCTGCGGCGGATGGAACCCACAGTTGTCCTCATTATCCCACCGTGGACGGCTATCTTCTTCACTTGGGCCATCCCTCTTTGACTGCCTTAATAAATTGCCCGCACCTTTCTTTACACTAATCACCATTTCTTTCTTCTCATAATCTTACTTAATTATTCTCGGATAGAACTGTAAACAAGTCGAGCTCGATTCGATATTTTTTTAATCAGTTTAAACTTGATCGAACTTACTAATTCTACTTCGAGTTCGAAAAATAGGTGATAAAGACAGAGAAAAATAATGTATTAGTGCTTCAATCGGATATTGATCGAAAAGCATAGGCAGACATTCATTTTATCCTTTATGGCATTTTTTTCCCTTTTTCACTGAGGCCTTAGCGAGAGGGACACCTAGCACCACCTATCCCATTGGATAAAAGTACACTCCCATTCTTATTCCTCTAGGTGCATGCATACTTGCACGGAAAATAAAAAGAGGGAATGATCCAACGAGTAGAATACCTTTCATGAGTATTAAGGACCAGTATGTATATTTTCTAAACAAAAGTATTTATATATATTATTAAAAAATAAAATATTACATGTATATATGTATCGACTCGATAGGCTCAACAAATCATTAAGTCAGTCTTATAAAAATTTAAACTCGATTCAATTGCTTAACAATTTAATTCATTTATATACCTATGCAACAGTTAAAAGTTAATTCATTTATGCTGGAGTTGGACGCGAGCTTCCCCTCTAATTCCTCCATTTATTTTCCAACATTGACGGCCTCTATATTTCTTTATATATTGTATGGATTGAAAATAATTATAAGTTGAGGTGCTAATGTTACCATTTTTCTTTTTTTTTTTTTTAGAATGTAAAGAAATTAATACATGATTTAGATTATACATTTAAAGATCACGCTTCCTCTTTAAGAAAGTTCCATAAAGGGAATATTAATTAATTCATGATTTAAATTTGTGTTTCATCTTTAATTTGTTTTAAAAAAATTCATTAAATAATTTCGATTCTTTATTTTTTCTCTTAATTCTTTTCTGATTGTAATGAATAGATTTGTTTGTAGATTAACAAATATGTGCAAAAATTTTTATTTTCTTGGATATTATTATGTGATTCTTTTTAATTTTCACAAGAATACAAAAACGTTTGTTGAAATTTATTATTATTCTTTTGGTTGAACATATTATTTTTTGTCTAATCAATAAATTAAGTCTAAACTAATTAACTATGACTACTTGGATTGGTTTCAAACTTAACAAACTTATTTTTCATTCAAGATTCTATATTTTCTCAATACAATATATATATAAAATCTTTTTTTCAAAACAAAAAACAAATCCAAGTTGTAAATTATTAGTTAAATTTGTACAAAACATGCATGTTTTTGTTGTTGTCATGTTTATTTAATTCTAAGTTTAGGCTTTTGAAGAAGTAAGGTTAATTAAAAAATTGCAGCCATTTTTTTTATTAACCAAAAAAAAAAGGAAAAAAGCAACCACACTACACAGATTATAATTCCCATAATAAATAGCAGCATAGTAGCTACCACCACAGCCCCCAACATCCACACACAAAAAGAGGATGGAAACCACACTTCATTAAGAATGCATTTCCTTTCTTTAAGTTCATGGTATATATAATCCATTATTCTCTCTCTCTCTCTCTCTCTCTCTCTCTCTCTCTCTCTCTCTCTCTATATATATATATATATATATACGTCCTAGGAAGTTTCTAGTATTTCTTTCTTGTTCTTTTTCATATTTTTTTCTTATAAATTTAGAATTATAATCATTGGTGTTGCCGGAGTCTTATTCCTGTAGGGTTTTAATTGTACAGCTAAAAAAATTTTAAAAAATAATTATTTCCCAAACTTATCTGTCATCAAGTCAAGAATCAGAATTCTCTACCCAGTTGTCTCTCAATTATGGCCATTTTGCTCCATCCCTACCCAACCCCACCCCACCCTCTCTCTTGCTTCGCCTCTGAGTTAATCTATTTTATAAATCGAATCGTTTGCACCATTTTTATTTATCATTCTTTATACCATTTCTAGTTTAATATATTTTATTAATAAAAATTATAAAAAAAAAAAGATACACTTTAAAAGGAAGGAAAATGGTACAAATAATTTGACCATTTGATCTTCTTCTTTCCTTAAGAAAAAAAATTGAAGATGTTATATGTTTGTTTCTACCTTTTATCACTTGGGTTGGGTAAATTTTATGTACTGTAATTTCTTTTTTTTAGTTTAATAATATTGGAGTTTAAAAATATATATTTGTATTTTTGGGTGAGTTTTTTTGGGGGTTGACGTCCGAAAGAAAAGAAAGAAATGAGAATAAAAGATCAAAGTCTTAGAACAAAAGCTCCAAATATTAGAATAATACAACACCTGAAAATTATGATATATATATTTATATATATGAAGAAGAGCTAGTCTTGCGGCAGCTCCTCAAAGTCTTGGAAGCCAAACAAGTCATAAGTTTGAAAGCCTTTTTTTCCATTACAATTGGCATACAAGAAAACAGTGTTTTCTTACGTGGATTTGCTAATTAGAGTTGACCCTTCTCAAACCCGACCTAATTTTGTTTTTTTTTTTAAAAAAAACAATATTATTTTGGACAATTGAAATATAATTAATTAATTAAAGAGCCACCCACAACCAATGGATAATCTCCATTCTTAATTTCTTCTATTCTCATCACTATTTTATTTTATTAATTTGCCGTTTGTTTGTTGGATTGAAGAAATTGATTTATCTAATCCCAAGTTGGGGCACAGTTGACTTGATCTTAATATATGTCTCAAATTTTATAGTACCATTTTTCAATCTATTTAAGAATATTTTGCCACTTTACCTATAGAAGAGGCATATTGTTGGGAATATTACCATAAATCCTTTATTATAAATATTATACAAATAATAGGTATCTTTTTTTTAGAATATTGTATACATGGTAAGTATTTTTTAAATAAGATAACATATTATTGATTAATGTATTTTAGACATATTAGACTCTATTTATTAAATAATGGTAAGTGTATATAATTTGATTCCTTCTATAGAAAATAAACCATACTCTTTAATACATATATCTGTGTACAAAGAGAACAATTTTGCATTACTAATTTGTTATAGGAAGTTGCTATAAAGGGAAAGATTTATTACAACATAATCTTATATTTTTCTTTGTAACAAAATGACAGATATAAAAGGATAGCAGTATTTTAATTTCACTAATAATAATAATAATAAAAGATTAATTTCTTGTCGTGGAACGTGGTGTTTTTAAGGTAAGTAGAATGAGCCCCTTAAAAAAAAAATGAAGTAGAATGAGATTAATAAATAATTCATACTAGAATCAAACGAGAACATTTTAAACATTATTTAAATTCATTTTTCACAGAAATATTTTCTTCTTTAGTCTTATAATTCCATTTTTATTCCATTCAAAATGCATAGCACAGTATTTCTTCGAATAATCCTCCAAGTTTTCCAGTTATTCTCGCTCTCCTAAATGACATGGTCAATATTTACACCGCTTTAAAACAGTGTCGTTTTTGCTTTGAATTCGTAAAAGAAACTAGCAGCAAGGTAAGTAGCAAAGGTTTCTTGGAGCAAGGAAGGCTTTTGCCACTGCCTCTATTTTATTTTTATATATTTTATATACTTATATAAAATTATACTCATTTTCGTGTTAAAATTAGTATAAAATGTAGTTTTACTTAAAAAGAATTAGCATTTAACATTTTAAAAAAATTGTTTATGCTTGTTTTTATGGATTAGTTTTTAAAAGAGTTTTTTTGCTTCGATTTTTTTTTATCATTTGTAAACGGCAAAAAAAATAAAGAATTGAAACCCCCCTCCCCCCTTTTTTCTTTGAAAAGATGTAATCAGCAGAGGCCAGGCAAGAGCAAGGGTTAAGAATAGGATAAAGAAAGCCCGCATGGACGTATTCAATTGATTTTGGGTCTGCAGAATCGGTAAAAAAAATCAATGTTCAAATTCTGATAGCAATAATTTGAGAATTTCAACTTCTCCATGCCTGATAAATCACTATGATTTACGTTTTTTATCTGAATATCAAATAGTTTAGTGAAAATTTATAAACAAGAGATTTCGCCTTTTAATAACAAGAATGAGATAAAAAGGGGGAAAAGGGATGGGCATGATAGTAATAATGGAATGGATGATGCACCTGAAGCTGAAGGGGGGGAAATGTGTTTGTCAAAACTTGGAAAAAACTAGGAAGATTTTGTTTACACACGAATCATAAATGTCAAATCCAAGAAAAACCCCCACGAAACCTCCCACCTACTCTCATCTCTACTCTCTCTCCCTTGCTTTCAAACTTTGAATAAACCCTCCCTCTTTCCTCATGATCAACTAGGGAATTTTCTGCTCGCACGGTGTAACTCAGCTTAGTTATGAAGTTATAGAGCTAATAACAATAATAAAATTATTATTTTACGAATTTATTTCTTAATTTTTTTCCACATACAGGTTGACTGTAGTCAGTGTATTCAATCTCATAGAGCAATCTTGATTTCTTTCTGTGTAATCCACATTGTAAATTTTTAGTGATTAAGAAATTTGTAGAGAAAGTGTTGAGAATGAGAATTCCACATCAGCTAATTAAAGAAAGTAATTACTACTTATAAAGACTTGGACACTCTTCTCCTTTTGAGGTACCTCTTGTGATGAGTTAGACCCAAACCCAAATCTAAAATTTTTATCATGGTATCAGAGTCATGATGTTGGGCCACCCGCAGACGTCCAATCCTGCAGAATGGCACACTCCAGACCCAAAAAATGATCAGTCTGGACGTGAGTTAGGCTCAAGCCTTGTCCTATATATATCTATCCATCTCCATCTCATCTCTCTACTACGTACGTTAATTAGTACATTTTTTTGGATAGATATAGTAGATATATATATATATATATATATAGATAGATAGATAGATAGATAATGAGAGACATGTATGCATATATCCCTATCGCTTTTGTCCAAAATGGTGGGGACTTTGGGTTCCTTTTCTGTCCCTGTCCCAACTCCATTTGCACCATCCACAAGGCTCCCTTGATGTATATGTTAGGCGTCTATACTTGAAAGTATGTTTCATAGATCTAATAATATTTATCGAAATTTAATGAACAATCGTCATTAATGCTATTTCAAAATAGATATTATAAAGTGATTATAAATGTAATATAGAAATATATCATGCGAAACCGATGGAGATAGGAGTATATCCAAATACACTTACACAAAAAGATAGTAGTGTGCGTATATTAGTGCAAAATGCAATAAAACATTCAGATTAAACTCATACATAAAAGAGTCATAATGGTTAATGTACGAAAACACAATATTACTAAGCTGATGCACGAATATCTCGCTTTCTTTTAAAGAGATTCGAGCAATTTATGTAAATGTAAACTCTCTGACCGATGATACATCAGAGTACACCTTCATTAAGTATAATAGTTTATCTTCTACAACTATTCTTTCTTTCTCGCACTATCATTTGCATTCAGGTATTAATATTAAAATGAGTGGAGAAATGATGCATTTTAATATTCAATGTATATATATGTACAATGTATAATGCATGTATATATGAATTTACTAGTTATGTCTTTACGTATATATTTTGAATTTAATAATGAATAGAAGATTATTGAAGAATTATACGTTTTCTTAAGAATTTTGTTAAGCTTATATATATATGTATCGTTTACTAGTCTTAGAGATACATATGTTTTATCATAACATGTTCATATCCTTACTCATATATGCATACACATTGAGAGAGAATGTTGTAAGCTACCCAACGAGATTGTTGGACGGTTGTATTCTGAAGGTGACGAGTAAGAAGATTATTCACTCTTATATCAGTTAGAGAGTTTATATCTATCGTAAAAGGCTCGAATCTCCTTAAAGAAAGCGAAATATCCACGCCTCAACCTTATAGTCTTATGTTTTCGTGCATTATCCATTATTACTCTTTACGTGTAAGTTTAATATTTATGTATTATTACATATTGCACTAATAGTGCAATGGCTTACATTGTGTCAATTAATTATCGAGGTTTTTTTAAAATTAAGCTCACGAAATTTAACTCTTACACTAAAAAGATTTAGCCTGTAATTTTTTAACATAACTTCACATTATGTCAAATAATTTCATTATTTTCCAGTGGGTCTTGTTCTTCATGTATCAAAAGAAAAACAATGGAAAAAAGAGTTGTTAGCATGACACTATCTTTAATTAATTAAATGAGTATTTCATATATATATATATATATATAGTATAAGAAATGGTATTTGCTGAATCTTAGGTTAACTTGTTAGGCAATTGATCAAAGAAATGATGCCACATATGTTTGAATTGATCACTTTTCCTTTTACTTTTCGTAAAATTTTATAGTATGGCAAACAAAGTGAAGAAAAAAAAGGAAGATTTGGCCATTGAATTTGTGTAGAAGAAAGGATTGCTCTTTGCTTGACTTCATTATAATTATTGAACAAATTGCTTGACTTTCCCCCCCACAGCCATGTGGAATAGACACAATCAATGTTTCCATTTCAAGTTCATTCAAATGGAGATGAGGATTTATTTCTTTGCATTTATAATTGTAAGTTTCGGATGTATTGTTACTAAGATGTGAAATCTTTCGTTCACAGGTTCTTATTAAATTGCTCGACGTGCAGGTGGAGGATATAAATTACTGTGACTCAACGATTTTGCTGACAGGAAACCAGAACAGATTGAAGTTTTGGTTGTATTATTACTAAAAGGTGTGAAGATTCCCACATCGGCTAATTAAAAAAAATAATTACTACTTATAAAGACTTGAGCAGTCCTCCCCTCTCGAGGTACCTTTTGGGGTGAGTTAAAGCCAAATCCAAAAATTTCTAACATGTTTGGGTGTATTATTTTGAAATGTGATCATGTGCTACTCTAAATCTTATTATTCCTTTGAAAAATTAATTACGAATATCTATAAATTATTTTAACTATATTATCGTTTTTGTATGCATAAACTATTTCTTAATGACTAAAAATATTAAATTTTATTGATTAGAATAGAATTTAACAAATTAACTCGTAGAAATTATATAAATTCATGTAAGTGGCAGAGATTTAACAAAAATTTTTTTAGGGACTGAATTAAATATTCATAAAAATACATGGTATTAAGCTAGAATTTATATATGTTTAAATTATATAATATTTAATTAATTATAAAGGTAAAAAGAAAATATATTTTTATATAAGTCCTTACATCATAAAAAAGATTATTTTTTTTTGTGTAAAAAAATTATTTTTTTCAAAAGCAAAAATAGATAAAAATATAGTAGTAAGGGTGATGAATTGAGTTTCTAAGGAAGGGTATAAATGAGTCGAGTCGAGTTAGAGCTCACACAAGTTCAACATTTTTTTTAAAAATGAACTTGAGAGTTCGGTTCAAGTTCGATTGAATCTATTAGTTTTGATTCGAGTTCGAATCCAATTTTTTTAAAGATATATTATATATAATAATTAAAATAAAAAAATTATTACTTTAGTTTGATAAAGTTGACAAGCTATCGAACTAATATTAACGAGACTTAAACTCATCCTGTTTATTTAATTAATCGATTTAAGCTTATTAAAACTCGATAAATAATAAAATTATATATAAAAAAAAAAGACCAATGGTCCCTCACCCACATGTCCTAGGAAACCATGTCCATGAACTCACTCACTCCCTCCCAAAGACTGTTGAAAGATGGAGCTAGCTGTAGCCTAGCCACCAAGCTGTTAATTATATAGAAAGAAATGAGAAGAAGCCGCAGCGTAGCCGGCGTTGCCACCTGCTTTAGTTGACTAAAGCGGTGGTGATAGGACTTACTACTGGTGGTGTTGCAGAGCAACCACCCCTCGTGCGTGACTGACTGTGACGGAAAAAAAAAAAAAAGAGGCGGATTTTGGCAGTAGTTGGGAGTGGGACCCGGAACTACTACTAGTATTAGAGGAGGGAAGGGGGTAAATGACAGATCACGTGCGGTCTACAAGTCAAAACACACACACGAGAGTGTGTGTATGTGTGTGTGTGTGAGAGTGAGGCCAGAGGCAGAGAGGGCCACTCCTATACTTGTCGGCCACGAGGCATTTCTCTCTCTCTCCTCTTCTTATTGGGAATTGGGAATTGTTTCTTCTTTCTTCTTCTTGAGCCCTTAAAACCCGGGGGGTCCCTTTATTATTTTGGCTCTCACTCCTCCTCACCCAACCCAACTCTCCTCAATAAAGCGCGTGAGCATCCTTGAGAACAAATTAAAAAGAATCGTTTATAAGCGAAATAAGTAAATTATGACGACTTAATAAGTTTACAAATCGGAAATAAGACCCCGTGTACTCAATGAATAACTTGCGATATTAAAGAAATTGAAAATTTCAATATTGTCATTATTAGAATTTGAACTTTGATTGTAAGGCATATAGGGGAAGGTGAATCTTTATGCTCAAAATCCCGATTCAAGTAGTCATTTATTTGGGACCTCCCAAGGAGCAGGAACTGCCATTCTAACTGTTCTCAGAGGATTTCATCCACAAACGCAAAGGCTATAAGTAATGTAACTATGAATCTCATGGAGAGTTCGATCCTGGCTCAAGATGAACGCTGGCGGTATGCTTAACACATGCAAGTCGGACAGGAAGTGGTGTTTTTAGTGGCGGACGGGTGAGTAACGCGTAAGAACCTGCCCTTGGGAGGGGAACAACAACTGGAAACGGGTAAGCGTCTATACCGTAAAATCGATTTTTGACGAAATGATCCGCATAAGATTGAAAAGAGATAGTGCATCAAGCTGTTCGCAAGGGCCAACTCCTCTGACTACTAAGATGTTTTAGTTCACCAGGTTGTCTCTTGCCCTCGTTCGTGGGCCTCTGTCGGGTAGCTGAACATGTTTGAGAGTAGAGCATTGGCTTGGGCATGCCCGTTATTGCCTGAATAATTTTCCTTTCGCCGGATTATTTCCGATGTAATCCTAACTCTACGACCCTAAAAGTTAACGGGCTAGGGAACAATAATACCTTTTTTCCTTGACTTTACTGCAAATGACCTCCCCCAAGTGTTTTTTTTTTAATAAGTACCACCCCAAGTTAGGCGAAAACACTTTAGCCCTAAACTTAATTAAATTAAATTCTAAAGTTATTAGTCAACATTTAATTTAATTAAAATTACAAAATACCCGTCATTTAATTTATTGTTTGCTACAAAATGATCCCATAAGATTTGTTATAAAACTAGTTTAATTTATGACCTAATTTATACTCTCCGTTTCAAAATAAGTATTCTTTTAAGTTGTGGTACAAATTAAGAATGTTGAAATCAAGAAAATATTTTACTTATATATCGCTCATAAATATAAAAAGAAATATAGGAAGAGGGATTAAAGAAATTAGAAAAAGAATAATAAATGTTTGTTGTGAATTATAAAAAAATATATACTTATTATGAAACAAAATTATTTTATAAAAAGATACTTATCGTAAAAAAAACAAATGGAGTAATTATGATTTGATGCAAAACAGAGAAAAATAGAATGATGAATCTCAAATCTTTTAATTCAAATATTTTGGTCCCTTACATATATGTTATTTAATAATTCTAGTCCTTAATTACTTGGTGGAATCGTGTAATAAATAGCATCAGATGATAATTTTCGTCATAAAAATTGGATTATAATAACTAAAATAAAAAAATGAAGAACTAATTAAAATTTTTAAAATAAAATATTATAAACTAATTAAATATTTGTTTTTACAAATTACTTTTTAGTTTTGTTCACTTTCGAATTTAATCGAGTGATGTCAAATTAATTATATTAAGAAAGAGATTGATGGAGTGCTGATGTCACTATAATTTTTTGGTTTTTGGGGTTGAAGACTTGTTTTATTTGTGAGAAAAAAAAGGAATTACATCCTTCACTCTAGCCTCAGTCTGCGGGGACCATGAGAATCACTAGCGATTTACATTCTCCACTGCAGACGTGGACAATCTAATTGGAGCCCTTAGGACGAGAGATTCGCCTTTAGGTAAAAAAAAAAAAGGTCACCAAAGACCACCATGGCCTGAATCTGATGGCCACCACCACATCCATCCATGGCCTGATTTGTCCTTGGGAAGATCCACCAAAGGTCCACCACCAACTCCCTCAAATCATCCCACGTCCTTTTCATTTCAAATGTCACCACCCCTTCCTTCCCTCTCTTCTTTGTTATAAAAAGGCAAGATTCCTGGCTTAGAGAACTTCTACCACTCCGGTCCAAACCTATAAGTCGAAAGAAACCAGACAGGTCAGACTCAGCCTTAGCAAGACTCAAAGTGAGTCAGGCTAAATGGTTCATGTCTGGTACTGCACTTTTCCATTCTGTAAGTTCAAGAACGAACACCTACAAATCATGTTTATATCTTACCAGGCCGTTCAACGGTCAAATAGAGAATGTAAACGTCAAATAGTTTAATAAAGATAAGAGCGAAGAATTTCATTTTGAGCCTATAAAGTAGTCAATAGAATTAGATAGAATGTCTTTTGAGGCACCTTTCCTCCCATTGTACAATAATTTTACAAGTCCAAACCAAAGCCTAACACATTACTTTTGGTTCTAAGCCAGCCGGCCTATGAAATCTAATGAACAACTTTTGCTCAAATCTTATGATCTTGCCTGCTTGGAAAGAGTTTATTCTCTCCATTGGTTAGGTATTGAGAATGTCACATTCATTAGTTATTAAACAAATAATTCTTTTATTTTTAAAATATATCTTTGCATATTAATTAATTCTAATATAATATCAAAATTATGTATTCGTGTTTTAAATAAAATGATACTGAAAAAATATTATCATTCCATGATTATGAAAAAACAATACAAAAAAGAGATCTTATATGTTTTGGCCACGCTCTCGTCGACTTTCGATTTCTTTCCTTCTAAGATCGAAGGAAAGCAGATGTCTCATTCGTTTTGTCCCTTTTCGCCCCTCTCGCTTACGCTCGAGTTTTAAGACCCAAAAAAAAAAGTCTTTCACTCTCGAATAGGAAAGGAATGTAGGAGACAAATCATATAAACTAAATTCAGCGCGTCCCCTTTGGTCGGAAGCATTGCTATCAATTGGTTTGGCTCGGCCTTACTCGATTTCCTTTCTGATAGGAAATCGCGGCCCCCTCCATCCTTCGAAGGTGGAAGAAGGGGTACAATCTAAGTTGCAGGAGATGTTCTGGTTCTTCCTCAAAGACATTAGTTTTCAACACATTGTACGCAGACGATAATTCTTAAGCCAAGATCAAGCTCAATATACGAACAATGTTAATCAACTATAAGTGTCTAGCTTTTAATAATTTCAAAAGACGACCGAGCAAAAATTTCTACCTTACGATGAATGTACAATATTAAATTTGATTATTTTTTTAAAAAAAGAAAGAAGGTATAATTGGATAAGAACTAATTAGTGCTTATCAAAACTTAAAAGAGACATGTTAGGTACTGCTTTAACAAGAAGGGATAAATTAAAGCAAAACTCAATGGGCAACAAATAGGCTTCTAATCATGTGAGAAAATGCCCTTTTGTGCTTAGATTTTAATTATTCTATAATTTTTTAGGTAGGAACCATATATATATATATATATATATATTAATATTAATTATATTATTGATCAAAACCAGCTAGGAAAATGTGCTCTTTTTGTTACTTTTATTGATCCTACCCATGAGAATATATATATATATTATATAATACTTTTCTAATTAAATATTATTCTAAAAATATTTGAATATAATCATCCCAAACAAATTTGTGCTTTGTGGATAGTTTATAATTTGAGATATAATTTTCATTTTCAATTCTTCAATGAAACTTTGACTATCAACATGTATATGTTTTGTTAGAGGAACTTAATAAGTAATTTAATAATTTAATTAAACATCAATATCACATATATTTCTATATTTATTTAATTTGATTTCTTCGTTGAACAAAACACGTTTGATGTGAAATGAACGTATGAAAAAATTATTCGTTTTAAAGTTTGAATGGACCAATTATACAAATAATTGAGATCTAATTGAACTTAAGGGTCTTGGGATTCCAATGAGCAAGTCCTCTAATGTTGCCTAAATACATATGCTAATCTGTCGTTAATCACTAATTAAAAATACTAATTATCTTTTGCTAATCTCGATGATAGCATCATTTTCAAGTTCAACTAATTAAAACAGCACCATATGTCGACTTTGGATAAAAAGGAATTTAAAAATGAGTACCCTTTTCTTCATACTTAATTAACTACAAACCCTTTTTTTTTTTTTTTTAACTGAAAAACTAGTTTTAGATGGATTTCTATCGCCCATTCGATAGAAAAGAAAGATATTTTTTTCATAAAAAAATTAAAAGATGCAACGTTTTTTTTCTTTAAATATCATTTTACGGATAAAATTCTAAAACTTAACAAAACAATGCAATATTTAGATGTGAAATAAATTTTGAATACTAATTTTGGATACACTTAATAGCCTTTTGCTGTGGAAGAAAATATAAGACTATATATAAGAGCAACTTTTGAATGTAATTAAGTTGTTTTATTAATTATTTTGTGCCCGTTTAAAGAAGTGTTTGAATTTAATTATTTAAACGCCGTTTAATCTCCACCGTGTGGCTTTTTTTTATATATATTTTTTGAGAATGGCTCTTTTTATAATTATAAAAAAAAATAAATATTTAGATATGAAATGAAAATATACTAAGTTTGGATACTTGACTACCTTATAAGTTAGTTAGGACTTAAGGAAAAATGTTTTTTTTTAGGAGCAAACATAAAAAAACTTTTGAAAATTTGATTATGAAAGTTAGCTATAATGAGAAAGTCGACTAAACCTCGTATCCATCCTTTTAGACAAAATTCTTCAATCATGAGACTTTCCATTTATAAATAAGTACTGAATTTTATTAATAAAACATTGACGAGTACTCACTTGGATCGATCTCATTCCCAAGTCCCTTTTAAATAAGTTTATTTTTATTTTACTGTTTTATTTATTTATTGAAATATATTATGAACTATGAAGCAACAAACCAATGCTTTTCAAAATAAACTAATTTAAACGTGTGGATGTAATTACATATTCATGAAAATCTACAATTAAAAAAAAACAGACATGACATATATAGACTATAATTGGACAAGTATTTAATATGAGATTTTTTATATGTGACTTATAAAGTTTTCATAATCATTTGAAATTTTATTTTTTTATACTCGCTAATAGTTGTGTGGAAAAAAAATAATAGTATGCCATCACAAAATGCATAATATGACAAATAAGTACGTGTGGCCGAGAGAAAAATACTTTTGTGAGGGACAAAATATTCAATACATATTCCATACAAATATTAACTATCAAAATTACGTTTAATATGACACATACAATATTTGAGTGATTGATATTTAATTAAAGGGAATGAGTATTATTCAGAAAAAAAAAAAAATCTGGACTATTTTACTCCTCCAATAAGCGATATACAATTTGCACGTATGTAACGATGAACCTAGTTTTTGTCACATAATTTTAGTTAATGAACATAAAAAAAATAATGTTTTAGATATTTTGTGACTAACGTAAATAGTTAAAAGGATATTTTAGGAGAATTTATCTTAATTAATATTTTGATTTGTACATTCTCTACCGACATGGATTCCAATGTTTAATTAATTAATTAATAATGTTGAGAAACTCACATCGGCTAATTAAAGAAAATAATTATTCCTTATAAAAAGACTTGGACAGTCCTCCCCTCTTGAGGTACCTTTTGGGGTGAGTTAGGCCCAAACCCAAATTCTAACATGGTATCAGAGCCAGTTGTTGGGCTGCCCGAGTTGGGCCACCCGCGCAGATGTCCAATCCTGCAAAATTCCACGCATAAAAACTTGGGCAGTCCTCCTCCCCTTTTGAGGTACCTTTTGAGGTGAGTTAGGCCCAAGCCCAAATTCTAACATGGTATCAGAGCCAGTTGTTGGGCTGCCCGAGTTGGGCCACCCGCGCAGATGTCTAATCCTGCTAAATTTCACGCACCAGATGTTCATTCTTGGGCGTGAGGGGGTGTGTTGAGAAACCCACATCGGCTAATTAAAGAAAATAATTATTCCTTATAAAAACTTGGGCAGTCCTTCCCTCTTGAGGTACCTTTTGGGGTGAGTTAGGTCCAACCCCAAAAATTCTAACAATTAATTAAAATCTTAATCAAATCTAATAAAAAGTACCAAAAAAAGTTCTTATTTTATTTTATTTCTTAGTTTTTTGCTGAATGTATCTCAAAAAGCACTAATAATGAAGACTTCGTTCGATAATGAGAAGCACAAGTGGTTAGCATTTGATAATGACTATATTGTCTTTTACCATTTCTTTTCTTTATTCTTTTTATTTTAATTTTCTCCCTTTTCCTCTTTGAGGACCTCATTGACACATTCAAGAATCATTAGGGATATCTCTTGATAAAAACATTAAGATTTTTATTTTCTTGTTTAATTTCTTTTAGGTGTCTCTTACTTTTCATTTTACTATAATTATGAAAAATTTTAAAAACTCGATCGGCTCAAAAGGGATTATTCAAGCCTTAAAACAAATTCTTGTGAAAATTTATACTATCTTAATTAAAAAAAAATTAATATACATTAATAATGTACTTAGAGTACCGTGATAGACAAATCCATAATTAATAAAATGGTGAAGTATCCGTTTTCTTTAGGGATACAATTTTGGACAAAAAAAGAGTTAAGTTGGTGAGACCATGCATCTTGCTTTTCTTTTACTTGTTAAAGAAAAGAAAGCAAACATTTATTTTTTTTTTTATGGTTTGGGAAGGCAACTCAATGAGAAAGATAGGAGTACTTAATTTAGTTTATATACTAAGAAATTAAATATCGATAATTTTGGAATGATTCTTTTTATTTTGTTTTTTATATTTGATCTTTTGTATTGTGAAGAATGGGTTTGACCAAATTCCTCAAATAATAGTATAATATAATAAGTAATATTCTTTCGGTTTTTTTAATTGGCATACTCTATTAATTTTTGTGTTTTTTTTACTTGTTATATTGTGAAAACAATGTAATATTTAATTAATTTTTTCTTTAAATACCTCCGAATTGGAACATGTTTTACTATTCTAATCTAGAAATTCTTAAAATGATAATGAAAAGAAAATAGAAGAGTTTAAAGGATATTTTAGTTTACATAAAAAATATATTTAAAATTTTGTATTTTTTTTATATATAGAGTATTATGTTTGAAATGTGAGAATTAATAAAAAACAAAAATAAATTGGTATTTTTTAACTTAAAATATCTCGGATTAAAAATAAAAAAAAAACTTGGAGGGGGTTCATGCAAGCTTGAGAATATTGAGCATGAGGGCACTAAAATCAAAACTTTTTCACTTCATTAAATTAAGGGGAAAATCCTGCATTTTCGACACTTGTTCCCTTAATTATTTGAGCATCCTCTTATTTTCTTGAAGGAAGAGAAATCCAAACTCATTAATATTAGTGACGATTAATTGTTTATATAATTAATTATAAGTACCTTAGTAAAAAGCAAAAGTTATTCATATGTAAAGCATATACTCGTTGAAGCTCAAGAGAGTCATTCATTATTTATATGTATATAAATAAGTATTTCTTTTTTTAATTATTGGTATAAAAAAGGTGAAATTTTTCGTTTTCTTTAATCATGGTGATTTAACGGTCCTATATACTAAGAGGATCAGAATTTCATTACAAAAATGCAGGCATATGTTGACGGTGAAATCCGTCGACATATTGTCGGTACAAAGTAATTATCGACGGTTTAAAGACCGTCGGCCAGTTGTTGTCGGTGACAACTGTTATCGGCGATTTACCGTCGATAAATTCTGTTCCCGACACTCTTATCAATGGTTCTTTATTGTTCCGTGATATATCACCGACACTTCTCTTCCGTCGATAACAAATACCGGCAGTCGTTTTGATGGTTGTAGTGTGCCGTCGTTAATTTATGCTGATGACATTACTAGTCGCTACTCTCAGTCGATTTTACCGACGCCATGTGCCAGCGGCATTTTCCGTCGTTACTAATTTTTTTTTAAAACTTGTTTGCTATGGTCTAGCCGTCGGTAAATATTTTTCTAATAATTTGTAAAAGAGACCCGAAACTCTCTGAAATGTAAAAAAAAAAACCAACAATAACAGTATATATTTATAAACTAATGCTCATAGAAAAATATGATACGCATAAAATATCCATAAATTAAAACATCCATATAAACATCAAAGAAACATAAAATGTACAAGTATCAAACGTTTTCGGGATCCCTAACATCACTAGAAAACAGGGGGAGATTCAATAATATTGGTGCCCAAGACATCAATAGAGGGGGGAAGGAGAGTAGAGGAAGATATCCCGTCTGAGGTCCCGCAACTACTGTCGTCAATAAACTAATATTTGGTTATAATCAATAAAACATCATTAAGTTTAATTTGTAAACACACTAACACTTACGAGTATTTAAATATACTAATACTTTAGAGTATTAATAAATATGAATTTTGGAAATAGGAGTATTGGAAAATAGGACCCCTCCAAACAATAGAGAATGTAGTCTCAATTAAGCATAACAGTCTCAAACCTCATAACTTAGGAAAATTTCCCTCACATATTCAAGGAAAAAAAAGAAAAAAAATCTCAAGAACATTACAAATGGTGGCGACGGCGACGGCAATGACAACAGCGTCAACTCGAGTAAATTCCAATATTTGCAAAGAAGAACAGAAGAAACAAGAAGAAATAAGATGGAGATACTTAAGTGAGATCGCACTATCGAACTAGTTGACAATCTTGGGTACTACCGATTAAATTGGGCCAAGTGAGTTTGGGAGCCCAGATATGAAGAGTCTTTAATATGTGGCCCAAATAAGAGTTGAAGCCCAAAATAAGTTGTGATAGTCCACTACAACAGAAGCCCAATATTATTAATCCAACAAGTAAAGGTTTAAGTTAAGGCTTTGAGGCCTTTCAATGAAAAAACTTAAACAATATTTTGATTGCATCCTAGGCCTATATGTTAAAGCCCACTTAACTATGGAACTAAAGCCCAAGTCAAACAGCAACATTCTCTGTTTATTTCATTTTATAAAATTGTAATTATTCTTAATTTAATTTTTTTTATAATCCGGACTAAATTCAAGAGGGATGAAAGGATATAAAAGTTCCAAAACAGCAGCACAAGGCTAGCTTGTTCAAAACTTTTTACTTGACATGCCAAGTGAAGGTACTTAAGTGTAAGAGTCGCGCCATCGTTCCTACAAAATTGTAATTATTCTTAATTTGCTATTTCATCTTATAGAATCAAAATTTTTCTTAATTAGATTGTCAATTCATATCTCTCTTTCATACATAAAAAACAAAACTACACTCAAATTGATTTATTTAAATATATAATGTATTATCCAATTTTCCAATGTGAACGTATATAACCTTATTATATTTTGCTAAGATGCTGTTTTCCACCTTCTTAATCAGTCAATTTCAATCAAATTTATTTCAAATCTAAAATACCGACATATATAGCTCTAATTTTGTCTTGATTGAGTTTATTTTATCTCAATTATACAAATCATATGTGCTTTGTAGGGTAAATACACCCCTCACGCCCAGGAAAGGAATGGACATCTGCGTGGGTGGCCCAACATCATGGCTCTGATACCATGTTATGATACCATGTTAGAATTTGGGCTTGGGACTAACTCACCCCAAAAGG
The DNA here is from genome assembly GCA_028651295.1 of Catharanthus roseus. Taxonomy (NCBI): domain Eukaryota; kingdom Viridiplantae; phylum Streptophyta; class Magnoliopsida; order Gentianales; family Apocynaceae; genus Catharanthus; species Catharanthus roseus. The sequence goes on from JAPQWS010000054.1 coordinate 17,574,417, forward strand.
TACTTTAAGGGGGGAAGACTACCCAAGTCTTTATAAGTAGTAATTATTTTCTTTAATTAGCCGATGTGAGATTCTCAGGATTGGACATCTGCGTGGGTGACCCAACTCGGACAGCCCAATAACTGGTTCTGATACCATATTAGAATTTGGGTTTGGGCCTAACTCACCCCAAAAGGTACTTCAAGAGGGGAGGACTGTCCAAGTCTTTATAAGTAGTAATTATTTTCTTTAATTAGCCGATGTGAGATTCTCAACATTAACTAAACATTTTTTAAGTATTACTGTTTAGATATCATATCTATTTATTATTTTTATTGTAATTTTCTTATATTTCTCATGTACATGTCGTATTTAAACTCTTTCAGTAAATGAAAATATACATCATTTCTGAAAATCAAACACGATTTATATGATATCAAAGCAATAGAAGTTATTATAACTAGCAACATATATAATTATCTATGTTCGAAATACATTGTGATGGGGCGAGAGATTGGAAAGAATTATTTTGTTATGGACACATATTTGATCACAAAGTTTAAGATGTTATATATATATATATATATTTCAGAATAACCTTTTACCCACCTATACGAACTCAAATTCAAAGAACAAAACTAATTTTTAATTATTTTTAAAATTAAAAGTTCGATTGCATCTAAAAACGGATAATCTCTGAAAACTTGTAATCCATGAAAAACTGGGTGATAAATAGAATTATATACTTGAAATTGTTGAAAAGTTTGGAATTGATATAAGAAGCTTAATTGATTGATGTCTTGGAAAATGGTGGCATGTTGGAAACACAAAGAGAGACGATGGAAACAAAGGCCAGCAAGCAGTAGTTAGTGGTTAGTTTTAAGTAAGATTAGCGGCTTTTTTCTTGGCAACATCGGATCGTGAAACTCTATGCAATGAGTGAGACAGCTTCCTTATCGACTTTTCTTCTCTGCTTATTATTATTATAAGAGATTTAAATATGGTTCGACAGAGATAATATCACATAAAAAATGAATTATTAATTAATGTTAAAATATATATATGTGTGCCTCAAGTATGCATGATTTAGTGTCTGAAATTCCTAGTTTGATTTGTTTAATGATCAGATATTTAGAGTTTTAGTGAAGGGTTTTATGCCTGGAGACAGAAAGAAAGAAACTAAAAGATAGAATTTATGGGTGTAAAAGGTCAAGAATATAGTTAGTTCACATGTGACAGTCTACTTGTAAGAAGTGTATAGCTTGTTAGGAAAATTGTTTTTTAATTATTAAATTAAAAGATGAGTCAGCATTATTTGAAGAAGAGTTCTATTTTATTTTATTAAGGAATCGTTATCTCTTTAATATATATTCAAGATCTGTTGAAGATTATTTGAAGTAGGTACTAATTAAAGAGTTGGAGATTTACTTGAAGACTATTGAAGGAAATAGGTGAAGAATATAAGATAGCTTCGAGTAGGAAACCTTTCTAACAAGGTTTCAGTTGGCTTATTTATTTGAGCAAGCTACAAACGTTTTGCTTCACCAAAATTAAGAGAGTATATTCATATACTTGAAAGAGAAATAGAAGTTTGGAAATTTTGGTAAGAAATTTCGGATGCAGTTGGTGTCAACTCGTTTTTGTTAAGAAGGTGCCGCAGTTCCAACACAGTTATACTTGTTTCTGTTGAGAATCCCACATCGGCTAATTAAAGAAAATAATTATTCCTTATAAAGACTTGGACAATCCTCCCTTCTTGAGGTAGCTTTTGGGGTTAATTATGGTCCGAACCCAAATTTTATGATGGTATCACAATTTCATAGTGGATCTAAAACATAATAATAAGTAAGAACATGAATCTATTGAATCATATTAAATCACATTATCCATGTACATTAGTTTATTACTATTTTCATTATCACTTAACTAAAACATATAGTCGGCAATTACTATTTTCATTATCACTTAACTAAAACATATAGTCGGCAACGGGTTTCTTACTATTTTCATTATCACTTAACTAAAACATATAGTCGGCAAGTTCACTTCGAATACTTAAGCAGTTAAAGATTAGAATCATTCTCTTGATACTGTAAAACGTTTAAAGTCAGACTCTAGTTCCCAAATAATAGTTAGCAGAGTATAATTCCTTACAAAAGTTCTCTTTGAAAACTATGTTACGTTTCCTCTGGTGCAGCTAATTTCAAACACATCTTGGTTGACTCCATTAGCTAATATACAGTAATTAAAGATGCAATAAAATGGCGGTGAAAACATGCCACAAAAAATGGCAGTATTTATGTACTCATAAGAAACTAAAATTGGCAGCAGATTCACTTCTGTCCTTCCCTTTCGGACTAAATTAGGAACCAGAATTCAACTGCCTATATTGTAATAACATCATAAAATAACTTGGATAAGATTATGTTTTGAAATTTTTTTGTTTGAGTTTCATAAAAATTAAATTATTTGAAAAAAGAATTATAAGTCTCAAAATTTAATAGTTAGTCGATAAAGCCAATGTTCTTTTTAGTTAAAATACTTTTTTAACATACAAAGATTCTTAATTCTCTCAAGTACTAAATTCCATTGTCAGAATTAATCCCTTTTTTATAATTTCTTCAATGTATTTCTTTTAATTTTTTTTTTCTAGAATTTTTGTTGTCTCCATTCCCTACTAAGCCCATCCCCTTATTTAATCCTCTTCTCATTTTCACATTCCACATCATCTCACTCTCTCTCTCTCTCTCTCTCTCTCTCTCTCTCTCTCTCTCTCTCTACCTCTTTCTCTCTCTCTATCACCTATATCTTAAATGTTACAAGAATCATCATGGCTGCCAAGGTCAGGCTTTTGTCCTTGACTACTACTCACCCCCAAAAATTATTGCCTCAATTACATAATAGTCCTCCTAGTCTTAGTTCAAATTCTACTACTTCTTGGATGTGGAACCCTAATCAAGAAGAAGATGATTCATGGGAAATAAGAGCCTTTGAACAAGACAGTGGCAACATCACTTGGCCTCCACGCTCTTACACTTGTACCTTTTGTAGAAGAGAATTCCGGTCAGCTCAAGCCCTAGGTGGCCATATGAATGTCCACCGCCGCGACCGTGCTCGCCTCCACCAACCATCTATCCATACTGGCAACCCTAAGGCCAACGCCAACACCAACGCCTCGTCCTCTGTTGTGGCTACAACGAACTCAACACTTATAATTCCTGCTCAGGAATTCGTCAGAAATGGCGGATTATGTCTACTTTACTCTTTACATAGCCCTAATAATGGGATTTTGAATCCTAATAAGGTGAATTCTTGCATGGATTCACCTTCTACTCTTCTTTCTATCTCTCCATTTGAAGGAAATAATTTGGTATGTCCTAATTACCCTCCTACTACTTACACCAGTACTTATCCAATAACACCTCAGAGTGTCAATTCAGTATCGATTTGTCAATCTAGTAATAACACTGAACCTTCAGCTTCAAATAGCAATGACAATAATAACCCTGATACCGGAGAAATCAAGAAGGATTTGGAGATTGAAGAAGAGCTTGATCTGGAGCTGAGATTAGGCCGGTCGAGATAATTAAAGGAAACTCATGTGTGCAATTTGTGTGTGCTTTCTATTTTTGGAATTCAGAGAGTGCCTCATCAAGTACAGTTTAATCTTATATATATACAGCTTAATCTTATATATATTTTTTACATTAATTGTCTATTTTTCGTTTTTCTTTTTGTATTTACTTGTTATATTGACGTGATGGGGATGAACATGGGCAAAAAAATCAGAAAAACACAGACTGTAAATTAGTAAAAAAAACAAAAAAATATATTCAAGGTAGAATGAAAAGGTGAAAAACTATAGGTATTAGGGTTAAGATTGAGAGGTGAAGAAGTTGCAGTGCAGTGTCATTTTCTTCTTATTATGTGACCTCTGAATTAAAAAAAGAAAAAAGAAAAAATTTAACCTTGGAATCAACTAATTCTCCCTGGGGTTTATTAATAATTTATGGTTATTAAGATATGAGAAAATTATACCCTCTTGATGAGAACATATATATATATTATTAATATTGATTTCTCTAATTAAGTAGAGGCGAATATTCTTTTGAGAATTTAATGTATGAAATTTCCCATGTAATGATTATGATTGTATAAGGTGTCTATATTTTCTTGATTGATCGATCATCATACATAAAATTTTGAAAAATTAGCTAAAAATGACTATTAACTATTTTAATTTTTCTATTTATATCCATGAACTTTTATTTTTTTTTTTAGTCATTAACTATTTTTGTTCCTCTAAAAATAGCCACGAACTTTTATTTTATATTTGTTTCTAACCATGAACTATTTTTATTCTTCTGAAAATAGTCATAAACTATTTTTGACCTCTCTAATATAATCATCAATTCATGGCTATATTTGAAAGGTAAAAAATAGTCCATAATTAGAAAAATATAAATAAAAGTTCATGGTTACAAACATAAAATATAAAATAGTTCGTGGTTATTTTTAGCTAATTTCTCTAAAATTTTCTTTGATAATTAGAAAAGAAAAATTCTATATAGCAAGCATATATAAATACATTTTCCTTATTATTTTTACAATTCTCTGTTAATTTCATCCTAAATTAATGTTTTTGCTTTCTAATTTTTATTATTCCGAAATTATATATTATCATCTAAATTGCTACTTAAAACAAAAATACAAATAAAAATTTAACATGTATATATATGCTGTAATATTTAACTAAAATAAAGTGGTAAAATTGATTAAGATGATAAAATATTTGTACTTTAATAAATTTAATAAATCTTTGTGTGATCAAGGTCATCAAATGTAGTGTAAATGTCTTAGAGGGGAGTTAGGAGATGAATAAATATGGTAAAACTCATAAAACTACATATACATAAATACTGTAATAAATTAGTTTTAATTTTTTTTTAAAAAAATGAAGCATATTAAAAAGGTTGAATAAAAATTAGGTGAAAACTAGGTTAGGGTTAAGAATGATGAGACTGATGAAGTTGCAGTGCAGTGTCATTTTCTGTTATTGACCAGTGAATAAAAGTCTTGGCATCAACTTCTCTGTGCATTATTCTTCTTTCTCCATAAATAAAATATGGCCAAAATTATATATAGCTTCTCTATTTAATTTTGCACATCTATTTAACATCTAAATAATTTACTTGTAACATTAAATTAGTTTAATCGGGTAAATATACTATGTAAATATGCATATATGTTACTAGCTATTTATGTTAAGTCAATACTTTCTTTATGATTGATTAATTACTTTATGAATTTCATTTTTTCAAACGGTAAAAGTAAATTATTTTTCTGTCTGCTAGTAGACTCTTGTTATCTCTTCTGTACGTAATATATTCTAAGAAAATGACTACTCTTATAAGTTTAAAAAAAGGTTTTTAATTATATAAGTTTATTTAAGTATAAACTACGGAATTTTGTTTGGAATTATGTCCCTTAGTCGTATATGTTCTTGAAGATACGCCATAAATAATTTAAGTTTCAATACATTTTTGTTGTAATACTTGTCATTATATCAATTGCACTTTTCAATTTTTTTTAGCTTTTAGTTTAAAGCTGCTTTGATCATGAGTAGCTTGCTTAGCTTTTGCAGAAGTTGGTTATTTTTTTTAAGGACCATGAAAGGTTTCTATGTGAAGAATATTTTATATATACTTGGAAAAAATATTTGATATATATATTTATTATATTAAGGATCTATCTAATATGTGTTAAATCAAATTTTAATATGAGTATCTAATTTACTTAATTTTCAATATATTGAGAAAAAAAAAAGCATTTCTAAGAAGATGCATTTACTTAACTATTTTGTTTACATTGCCGATTACTTTGAAACAGTGTATGATATTTTTAAATATTTCTAGAGTTAATTGGAAAAGTTATTGTGATGCTTTTGTAATTCTATTTGTTATATTGTATTTCTAGTATAATATAATTCAAATGTTCATATTACTCCTATTTGTTATTCCAAGATGATATTACGCTCTGGAAACAAAATAAAAAATGTAAATATAATTGGATCTTATAATAAGTTATGGAATTGTGGTAAAATGAGGATTAATAACTAATATGTTCCTTTCCTCAAAAAAAAAAAAAAAATGTACTTCCCAAATATTTATGTCATGTCCAATAAAATCCTATAATTTCAGCTCAAAGAAATATTTGAAATATAGATATTTGATGCTAAATGACACAAAAACAAAAAAAAAATAGTTAAGTCTGAAAAAACCCTTCAAATATATTTGATTCTAAGGGTCATTAAAAAATTGATAAAAATAAATATATGTAATTTCTGTGATATCCTTTAATAGAATGAAAAACTTTAGTGATTAAAGAGTATTAACAAAGTTATAGACTTATTTCTACAATTTTTTAAAAATAAAAGAAAATTGAGTGGTTAGTTAACAAAAAAAATTTAGGACATTAGTTATCAAGCTTTAACTTCGGCCCCAAAAAGATTGTAAATTTGTGTGTGGTTGCAATAACTTTTCTTCATCATATTAGTATCACAACTTAATGTTCTTGTTTGGGTGGATGACAACTTAATGTTTTTGGGCTTTAGATTTGGATTTAATTATGTGGGGGATTAAATCAAGACAAGGCAGTTCTGAACTACAGCTTCCTAACAGTATAAATGGTGAATTAACATCTAGGACAAAGGGTGAGAAAAATTCAGGCATTCTTATTTATTTATATTTTTTGGATAATTCATTCAACGTATCGTTAAATTAAGTTTTAACATTTAGAGAAATCTTCTTCAACAAGTTAAAAAAAAAGAAGACTTTTATATACATTAACCTTGGTATCAAAAGACGAAATTCCTTCGGACCTGCACTAGACTGCTCGATGTATCCTCATACGGAATCGCACACTACTTGAACAGTGCGGGAGACTGGGGAATGGGTCAAGTAAACTCTCTTGGGGCCAGAAAAATAACAGACGAAGCTTTACTTAGATAGGTATTTGATTGGTATTGATTTTTTCTTAGTGATTGGAAAAAAGGAGGCCTGGGTATGTTATAGAAAGGGAAGGCAGAGGCATCGAATGGCGAAGAGAAGTGGCTCGACAGGAAAGAAATGGGAAATCATCTAGGATGACTTCCTTGTTGGCGAAACGAAGGGCACTAAAAGTGCCAGTGATTCTCTGAGCCGGTTTGGATTTCTAATGCCTCGAGAAACGGGTCGAGATAGATGACATCACTCTTTCCCTTCTTCCTTACCGAGAGGGCAATCTTCTCTTAAAGCCTTCACCTTCTACCCAGCCCGGAAATAGAGAACCAAACCTCTTCTATTGCATAACTTAAAAAAGCTAGAAACAAAGTACCCAAGTGATTGCGGAATGATATGCTTTAGTTACTGGCAAACGCTTTCAAAGGACCTGCACTAGACTGCTCGATGTATCCTCATACGGAGTCGCACACTACTTGAACAGTGCGGGAGACTGAGGAATGGGTCGAGTAAACTCCCTTGGGGCCAGAAAAATAACAGGTGAAACTTTACTTAGATAGGGGTTTGATTGGCTCTTTTTTAGTGATTGGAAAAGAGGGCGTTTGGGTGTGTTATAGAAAGGGAAGACAGAGGCATCGAATGGAGAAGAGAAGTGGCTCGGCAGAAAAGGAATGAGAAATCGTCAAAGATGACTTCCTTGTTGGTGAAACGAAGGGCAGTAAAAGGGCCAGTGATTCTCTGAGCCGGTTTGGATTTCTAATGCCTCGAGAAACTGGTCGAGATAGATGATATCACTCTTTTCCTTCTTCCTTACCGAGAGGGCAATCTTCTCTTATAGCCTTCACCTTCTACCCAGCCCAGAAATAGAGAACCAAACCTCTTCTATTGCATAAGTTAAAAAAGCTAGAAACAAAGTACCTAAGTGATTGCGGAATGATATACTTTAGTTATTGGCAAACGCTTTCAAAGGAACCACTAACCTTATCGGATACATATCATAATGGCTCAACAGTCCGGCAAACTTGAGATCGAGGATTTAGTGCGCACAAGGAGATGTTGAAATTCCCATACTGCTACTATTAAAATTCAAATATTAACTTTTGATATCAACTCTATAACTTTAAAACTAGTTTAACAATGTCCATACCGGCTTCCATATACATTAGCCAATGTTTACCTTCCATAGACCACATGAAACATCTATTTCTTCTCTGAAAATAACAGAAATGCGTTATGTATATACGGGCAGAGAGAGAGGTACTTTAATGTGCACATGATATATATACATGGACATTTAGCTATCAACCCTATTAAGTACTGAAACAGAGACAAACATGCTCATGGCCATGGGGATGGGGTTGGGGTTGGAGTGGGCACCCTTCCTTTCTTCCTTCTCCACTTGACCAACAAAAATACAAATGCAAAGAAAAAAGTGGAAAGAAAATTTACCTAAGATTAGCCTCTATTCGTTGTTGTATAAACTAACTAGCTACTATTCAATCAATATTCCTAGTCCATACATCATCTATTGTAAAAAGGACCATCTTCAACTATCACAATCCATGTCTAGAAATTTGTGTACATCTATTACATCAATCCTCCCACCATAACCAATTACCCTAATCTCTCTTTTCCTACTCAAATTTATTTTCACCTTGAGCTAACTTACTCAAAGATCATAGCTCCAAGGGAAAATCTTGAAACTATATATATAGTTTGTCCATATTCCTACACATGCATGCATGTATTAAGGAGATTTAACTAAGTATAAATATGCAAAACATGTTGAGAATCTCATATCGGCTAATTCAACTGATTTTTTGAATCGTAAAGTTAGTACTAAAAAGTGATAGGAAGAGGATAGAGTTGGTGATTTAATAAATCTCCTCTTAATGATCCAAATAGGGTGAGAACAAATTATATATATAGCAGTACCAATATAGGTTATGGCATATATATATATATAGAGTGGACCCCCAACAAAAATATAGCAGTATATGTTAAGAGATTGATGATCAGCAGGGCCAGCTAAGGGATCAGAATAGGCCTGATAGATTTTAAGTAATTGGCAGCTCCACCGATGCTTTGGTCCCCCTTTTTCTCTCTTCTTCTCCATCTCTCATCAACCTCTCATTTCTTGATTGAATGAGATTGTTCATCTCAACATATCTCAGAGCCATGAATTCAGTGTCCACTATTGCATTTATATATGTTCTTCTTTATTTCATCATGATCATCCATATGAATGCCCTTGGTTGATCAAACTTTACATCTATATATTAACCTCATTGGACAAGGCCTAAACCCCCAAAATTTTCATGTATTATAAGTTAAAACTTAGTGTGTATATACATATATATAAACCTCAAATGCTTAAACTCAAATTTATCGACAAAAATTGATTTAATAATAAAAGAATAAAATTCTTCTAATATGAGTCGTTACACATAATTTATTTAAGAATATTTTACTTGTTCGTATACTTAATAATATGTATAAGATGATATTTAATCAATATGGATCTCGACAATAGATGTATGATTGAAAAAAATCAAATACATTTCTCTCAAAGTGGCATCACTTCATAACCTAAGTCCATAAATAAGAAGAGAAGGGAGGAAAACAAAAAAGATCAAACACCTTCTGCTGACATTTTAATTTTTTTCCTGGGATTTTGCTGACATGTTTAAAAGTCACATATAGAAGTTGTAAAAGTAATATATGTATATATATATATACCACGCTGGAAAACGAAAATGGCCGCCCAAAACAAAACAAAAGCAACTCTCTCTGGTGGCCCAAAGGAGAGGAGTAGTGAATTAGGACATAGACAAGTGTGTATGTTGTGCGGCCTACTGCTGCTGAGTGCTGACAATAAATATCGACAAAGATTCGGGTAAGTAATAAAAGGCGGATGGATGGATGGATGATCATAGGAGAGAGTATCTCTCTGTAACTGGGATTGGAAAAAGAAAAGAAGATAGAGAGATATGAGTATTATCGACAAATATTCGGATGGCATATATACCTAGCTACAGAGCAGTAAAGTTATAGAGTAGTAAAAAGTTTTTGTTGTTTTTCTAGCAGAGATTACAGAGGAAATTGTCTTACAAAATTTTGAAATTGCTAAATACAACACTTTGTCCAGCGGGAAGGACAAGCATTCCAGAGTTTGGGATGGCAAAACAACAGTAAAAAAGGCCAGTTCAACTCTGATGGATCATGGAAGTAATGAGCCATGAGCAGGGTGGCAGCTCAAAGAACTAGTGGGATCAGCGTATGAATTTGGGCCTTAAATGGCAAGTGAAACTTAGTGCGATGTATCTTAATACTTAAGAAACAAACAGAATCCTTTTGAGAAATTTTTGTGAGAATTAATTTTCAGTCCTAAATTTTGTAAAAATGTGATGATTAGCACTCGAATTCGTGCTTCAGCGGACAAGTTAAATATTGTGCGATGTATCTTTTACATAATGAGAAACATACTGAATCGTTTTAACTAATTTTATGGAGTAATCTTTTTCGAACCTATATTTTTTAAAAAAACGTGATGATTAGCATACGAATTCGGGCCTCAAATAGCAAGTGAAACTCAGTGCGATGTATCTTAATACTTAAGAAACATATAGAATCCTTTTGAGAAATTATTTGAGAACTAATTTTCGGTCATAAATTTTGTAAAAACATGATGATTAGCACACGAATTCGGGCTTCAATGGGCAAGTCAAACACTGTGCGGTGTATCTTTTACATATCGAGAAACATACTGAATCATTTAGAAAAATTTTATGGAGTAATCTTTTTCGGACTTATATTTTGTAAAACACATGATGATTAACATACGAATTCGGGATTCAAATGGCAAGTGAAACTGTGCGCGATGTATCTTAATAATTAAGAAACATACAGAATCCTTTTGAAAAATTTTTGGAATAGCTAATTTTCTGTCCTAAATTTTGTGAAAAAGTGATGGTTAGCACACGAATTTGGGCTTCAACGTGCAAGTCAAACGTTGTGCGAGTATCTTTTATGTAATGAAAAACATACTGAATCGTTTTGAGCAATTTTATTGTATAATCTTTTTCGGACCTACATTTTGTAAAAACCATGAAGATTAGCATACGAATTCGGCTTCAAATAGCAAGTGAAACTCGGCATGATGTATCTTAATACTTAGGAAACATACATAATCCTTTTGTGAAATTTTTTTGAGAAATTAATTTTCGGTCCTAAATTTTGTAAAAACGTGATGATTAGCACATTATGCGATGTCTCTTTTACATAATGAGAAACATACAAAACCATTTTGAGCCATTTTATGGAGTAACCCTTTTCGTACCTATATTTTGTAAGAAATCTGATGATTAGCATACGAATTCGACCCCAAATAGCAAGTGAAACTCAGTGCGGTGCATCTTAATACTTAAGAAAACACACAGAATCCTTTTGAATTTTTTTTTGAGAACTAGTTTTCGGCCCTAAATTTTGAAAAAAATATGATGATTAGCACATGAATTCAAGAGTCAACGGGCAAGTCAAACATTGTGCGATGTATCTTTTACATAATGAGAAACATACTGAATTGTTTTTATCAATTTTATAATAAAATCTTTTTCGGACCTATATTTTTGAAAGAACGTGATGATTAGCATACGAATTCGGGCCTCAAATGTCAAGTGAAACTCGATGTGACATATCTGAATACTTAAGAAAGATACAAATCCTTTCTAGAAACTTTTTTATAACTAATTTTCTGTCCTAAATTTTGTAAAAATGTGATGATTAGCACACGAATTCGGGTTTCATCGGGCAAATCAAACATTGTGCAATGTCTCTTTTACATAATGTGAAACATACTGAATCGTTTTGTACAATTTTATGGAGTAATCTTTTTCGGACCTATATTTTTTAAAAAACGTGATGATTAGTATACAAATTCGGGCCATAAATGGCAAGTGAAACTCAATGCGATTTATCTTAACACTTAAGAAACATACAAAATCCTTATGACAAATTTTTTATGGAACTAATTTTTTGTCCAAAATTTTGTAATAAGGTGATGATTAGGACACGAATTCAGGCTTCAATGGGCAAGTCAAACATTGTGTGATTTATCTTTTACATATTTAGAAACATATCCAATCGTTTTGAGCAACTTTATGGAATAATATTTTTTCGGACCTATATTTTGTAAAAAACGAGATGATTAGTATACGAATTCGGGTCTCAAATAGCAAATGAAACTATGTGCGATGTATCTTAATACTTAAGAAACATATAGAATCCTTTTGAAAATTTTTTGGGATAGCTGATTTTTTGTCCTTAATTTTGTAAAAACGTGATGATTAGCACACGAATTCAGGCTTCAATGCACAAGTCAAACGTTAAGCGAGTATTTTCTACATAATGGGAAACATACTGAATCGTTTTGACCAATTTTATTGAGTAATATTTTTTCGGCCTATATTTTGTAAAAAACGTAATGATTAGCATACGAATTCGGGCTTTAATGGGAATGTGATACTTCATTTTGTGTATTTGTTCAACATGAAAACAATCAGAATCGTCTTAAGAAATTTTTTGGACCAAAATTTTGTAAAAAACGTGATGTATGCACACGAATTCTGGCTTTAATGGAAATGTGATACTTCGTCTTGTGTATTTATACAACATGCAAAACATTCAAAATCGTTTTGAGAAATTTTTTGGAGAACTTTTTTTTGGACGTAAATTTTGTAAAAAACGTGATGATTAGCACACAAATTCGGGCTTTAATGTGAATGTGTTACTTCGTTTTGTGTATTTGTATAACATGAAAAACGTTCATAATCGTTTTGAGTACTTTTTTGGAGAACTTTTTTTTCGGACCTAAGTTTTGTAAAAAACGTGATGTTTAGCACACGAATTCGGGCTTTAATGGGAATATGATACTTCGTTTTGTGTATTTTGACAACATGAAAAACATTTAGAATCGTTTTGAGTAATTTTTTGGAGAAATTTTTTTTCGGAGCTAAATTTTCTAAAAAACATGATGATTGGCACATGAATTCAGGCTTTAATGAAAATGTGATACTTCGTTTTGTGTATTTGTACAACATGGAAAACACTCAGAATTGTTTTGAGAAATTTTTTTGAGAACTTTTTTTTGGACCTAAATTTTGTAAAAAACGTGATGATTAGCACACGAATTCGGGCTTTAATTGGAATGTGATACATCGTTTTTGTATTTGGACAGCATGAAAAATACTCAGAATCGTTTTGAGTAATCTTTTGGAGAACCTTTTTTCAGACCTAAATTTTGTAAAAAACGTGATGATTAGCACACAAGTTCGGGCTTTAATGAAAAACTGGTACTTCGTGTATTTGTATAACATGAAAAACATTAAGAATTGTTTTGACAAATTTTTCGAAGAACTTTTTTTCGGACCTAAATTTTGTAAAAAACGTGATGATTAGCATACGAATTCGGGCTTTAATGAAAAACACTCAGAATCATTTTAAGTAGTTTTTTGATACTTCATTTTGTGTATTTGTAAAGCATGAAAAATATTCAGAATTGTTTTGAGAAATTTTTTGACAACTTTTTTTCGGTTTTAAATTTTGAAAAAAACATGATGATTAGCGCACGAATTCGGATTTAATGAAAAGTGGTACTACTTTTTGTGTATTTATAAAACATGAAAAATATTCAGAATCATTTTGTACAATTTTGTAAAAAAAGTGATGATTAGAACGCGATTTCTGGCTTTAATGGGAAAGTGATACTTCGTTTGCTTTATTTATACAAGATGAAAAATATTTAGAATCGTTTTGAGCGATTTTTTGGAGATTTTTTTTCGGACCTAAATTTTGTAAAAGACGTGATGATTAGCACACGTATTCAGGCTTTAATGGGAATGTGAGACTTCGTTTTGTGTATTTGTTCAACGTGAAAAACATTCTGAATCGTCTTAAGAAATTTTTTGGAGAACTTCTTTTCGGACCTAAATTTTGTAAAAAACGTGATGTATGCACACGAATTCGGGCCTTAATGGAAATGTGATACTTCGTTTTGTGTATTTATACAACATGCAAAACATTCAAAATCGTTTGGAGAAATTTTTTGGAGAACTTGTTTTTGGACATAAATTTTGTAAAAAACGTGAAGATTAGCACACAAATTCGGGCTATAATGTGAATGTGTTACTTCGTTTTGTGTATTTGTACAATATGAAAAACATTCAGAATCGTTTTGAAAAATTTATCGAACACTTTTTTTCGGACTTAAATTTTGTAAAAAGTGTGATGATTAGCACACGAATTCGGGATTTAATGGGAATGTGATAGATCGTTTTGTGTATATGGACAACGTGATAAACACTCAGAATCGTTTTGAGTAGTTTTTTGGAGAACTTTTTTTCAGACCTAAAATTTGTAAAAAACGTGATAATTAGCACACGTATTCGGGCTTTAATGGGAATGTGGTACTTCGTTTTGTGTATTTTGACAACATGAAAAACACTCAGAATCATTTTGACTAATTTTTTGGAGAACCTTTTTTCGCACCTAAATTTTGTAAAAGACGTGATGATTAGTACACAAATTCCGACTTTAATGGAAAAGAAGTACATGATTGGTACTTCTTTGGGAGTATTTATACAACATGAAAAACATTCAGAATCGTTTTGAGTAATTTTTGAAGAACTTTTTTTGGGATCTAAAATTAGTAAAAAACGTGATGATTAGCACAGGAATTCGGTTTTAATGGGAATGTGGCACTTTTTTTTCTCTGTATTTCGACAACATGAAAAATATTTAAAATCATTTTGAGCAATTTTTTTGACAACTTCTTTTCGAACTTAAATTTTGTTAAAAACGTGATGATTAGCACACGACTTCGGGTTTTAATGGAAGTGTGATACTTCGTTTTATGTATTTATACAACATGAAAAACACTCTGAATCGTTTTGAGTAATTTTTTGGAGAAACATTTTTTTCGAGCTAAATTTTTTAAAAAACGTGATGATTGGCACATGAATTCAGGTTTTAATGGAAATGTGATACTTTGTTTTGTGTATTTGTACAACATGGAAAACATTCAGAATCCTTTTGAGAAATTTTGTTGAGAACTTTTTTTTGGACCTAAATTTTGTAAAAAACGTGATACATTGTTTTTTGTATTTGGACAGCATGAAAAATACTCAGAATCGTTTTGAGTATTTTTTTGGAAAAACTTTTTTTCAAACCTAAATTTTGTGAAAAACGTATTGATTAGCACACAAGTTCTTTTAATGGAAAACTGATACTTCTTTTAGTGTATTTATACAACAAAAAAAACATTTAAAATCATTTTGAGAAATTTTTCGTCGAGAACTTTTATTCGAACCTAAATTTTGTAAAAAATGTAATGATTAGAACACGAATTTGGGCTTTAATGGAAATGTGATACTTCGTTTTGTGTATTTGTACAACATGAAAAACATTAAGAATTGTTTTGAGAAATTTTTCGGAGAACTTTTTTCCAGACCTAATTTCGTAAAAAACGTGATGATTAGCACACGAATTCAGGCTTTATCGGGAATGTGATAACTCGTTTTGTGTATTTATACAAATAAAATACATTCATAATCGTTTTGAGCAATTTTTTGGAGAACTTTTTTTCAGACCAAAATTTTGTAAAAAACGTGATGGTTAGCACACGAATTCGGGCTTTATTGGGAACGTGATACCTCGTTTTGTGTACTTATATAAATAAAATACATTCAGAATGGTTTTGAGCAATTTTTTGGCGACCATTTTTTCGGACCAAAATTTTATAAAAAACGTGATGCACACGAATTCGGGCTTTGTTGGGAATGTGATACCTCGTTTTGTGTATTTATACAAATAAAATACATTCAAAATCGATTTGAGCAATTTTTTTGAGAACTTTTTTTAGGACAAAAATTTTGTAAAAAACGTGATGATTAGTACACGAATTTGGGCTTCACCGAGAATGTGAAAACTCATTTTGTGTATTTATACAAATAAAATACATTCAGAATCGTTTTGAGCAGTTTTTTGTGGAACTTTTTTTCGGACCAAAATTTTGTGAATAACGTGATGGTTAGCACACGAATTCGGGCTTTATTGGGAATGTGATACCTCGTTTTGTGTATTTATACAAATAAAATACATTCAGAATCGTTTTGAGCAATTTTTTGGAGAACTTTTTTTCAGAGCAAATTTTTTAAAAAACGTGATGGTTAGCATACGAAATCGGGCTTTATTGGGAATGTGATACCTCGTTTTGTGTATTTATAGAAATAAAATACATTCAGAATCGTTTTGAGCAATTTTTCGGAGAAATTTTTTTCGGACCAAAATTTTGTAAAAAACGTGATGGTTAGCACACGAATTCGGGCTTTATTGGGGACGTGATACCTCATTTTGTGTACATATATAAATAAAATACATTCAGAATGGTTTTGAGCAATTTTTTGGCGAACATTTTTTCGGACCAAAATTTTATAAAAAACTCGATGGTTAGCACACGAATTCGGGTTTTGTTGGGAATGTAATGCCTCGTTTTGTGTATCTATACAAATAAAATACATTCAGAATCGATTTGAGCAATTTTTTTGAGAACTTTTTTTAGGACAAAAATTTTGTGAAAAACGTGATGATTAATAGAGGAATTTGGGCTTTACTGGGAATGTGAGAACTCGTTTTGTGTATTTATACAAATAAAATACATTCAGAATCGTTTTGAGCAATTTTTTGTGGAACTTTTTTTCGGACCAAAATTTTGTGAAAAACGTGATGGTTAGCACACGATTTCGGGCTTTATTGGGAATGTGATAACTCGTTTTGTGTATTTATACCAATAAAATACATTCAGAATCGTTTTGAGCAATTTTTTGGAGAACTTTTTTTCGGACCAAAATCTTGTAAAAAAGTGATGGTTAGCACACGAATTCTGGCTTTATTGGGAATGTGATACCTCGTTTTGTGTATTTATACAAATAAAATACATTATGAATCGTTTTGAGTGATTTTTTGGAGAACTTTTTTTCGGACCAAAATTTTGCAAAAAACGTGATGGTTAGCACACGAATTCGGGCTTTATTGGGAATGTGATACCTCGTTTTGTGTACTTATACAAATAAAATACATTCAGAATGGTTTTGAAGTATTTTTTGGCCAACTTTTTTTCGGACCAAAATTTTATAAAAACGTGATGGTTAGCACACAAATTCGGGCTTTGTTGGGAATGTGATACCTCGTTTTGTGTATTTATACAAATAAAATACATTCAGAATCGATTTGAGCAATTTTTTGGAGAACTTTTTTTAGGACCAAAATTTTGTAAAAAACGTGATGATTAGTACATGACTTCAGCCTTTATCGGGAATGTGATACCTCGTTTTGTGTATTTATACAAATAACATACATTCAGAATCGTTTTGAGCAATTTTTTAGAGAACTTTTTTTCGGACAAAAATTTTGTTAAAAACGTGATGATTAGTACACGAATTCAGGCTTTATTGGTAACGTGATACCTAGTTTTGTGTATTTATACAAATAAAATACATTCAGATCGTTTTGAGCAATTTTTTGGGGAACTTTTTGCGGACCCAAATTTTGTAAAAAACGGGATGGTTAGCACACGAATTCGGGCTTTATTGGGAATGTGATACCTCGTTTTGTGTATTTATACAACATAAAATACATTCAGAATCGATTTGAGCAATTTTTTGGAGAACTTTTTTTCGGACAAAAATTTTGTTAAAAACGTGATGATTAGTACACGAATTCAGGCTTTATCGGGAATGTGATACCTCGTTTTGTGTATTTATACAAATAAATTACATTCAGAATCGTTTTGAGCAATTTTTTGGAGAACTTTTTTTCGGACCAAAATTTTGTAAAAAAGTGATCGTTAGCACACGAATTTGGGCTTTATTGGGAATGTGATACCTCGTTTTGTGTATTTATACAACATAACATACATTCAGAATTGTTTTGAGCAATTTTTTGGAGAACTTTTTTTCGGACCAAAATTTTGTGAAAAACGTGATGATTAGTACATGAATTCAGGCTTTATCGGGAATGTAATATCTCGTTATGTGTATTTATACCAATAAAATACATTGAGAATCGTTTTGAGCAATTTTTTGGAGAACTTTTTTTCGGACAAAAATTTTGTAAGAAACGTGATGTACACGAATTCGGGCTTTATTGGGAATGTGATATGTCGTTTTGTGTATTTATACAAATAAAATATATTATGAATTGTTTTGAGCAATTTTTTGGAGAACTTTTTTTCGGACCAAAATTTTGTAAAAACGTGATGGTTAGCACACGAATTCGGGCTTTATTGGGAATGTGATACATCGTTTTCTGTATTTATACAACATAAAATACATTCATAATCGATTTGAGCAATTTCTTTTAGAACTTTTTTTCGGACAAAAATTTGTAAAAAACGTGATGATTAGTACACAAATTCGGGCATTACTGGGAATTTGAAAACTCGTTTGGTGTATTTATACAAATAAAATACATTCAGAATCATTTTGAGCAATTTTTTGGGGAATTTTTTTCGGACCCAAATTTTGTAAAAAACGTGATGGTTAGCACACGAATTCGGGATTTATTGGGAATATTATACCTCATTTGATGTATTTATACAAGTAAAATACATTCAGAATCATTTTGGCCATTTTTTTGTAGAACTTTCTTTCGGACCAAAATTTTGTAAAAACGTGATGGTTAGCACACGAATTCGGGCTTTTTTGCGAATGTGATACCTCGTTTTGTGTATTTATACAAATAAAATACATTCAGAATCGTTTTGAGCCATTTTTTGGAGAACTTTTTTTCGGACCAAAATTTTGTAGAAAACGTGATGGATAGCACACGAATTCGGGCTTTATTGGGAATGTGATACCTCGTTTTGTGTATTTTTACAACATAAAATACATTCTGAATCGATTTGAGCAATTTATTTAGAACTTTTTTTCGGACAAAAATTTTGTAAAAAACGTGATGGTTAGCACACGAATTCGGGCTTTATTGGGAATATGATACCTCGTTTGATGTATTTATATAAATAAAATACATTCGTAATCGTTTTGGACAATTTTTTTGGAGAACTTTTTTTCGGACCGAAATTTTGTAAATAAACGTGATGGTTAGCACACTGAATTCGGGCTTTATTGGGAATGTGATACCTCGTTTTTCGTATTTATACAAATAAAATACATTAAGAATCGTTTTGAGCAATTTTTTTTGGAGAACTTTTTTTCGGACCAAAATTTTGTAAAAAATGTGATGGCTAGCACACGAATTCGGGCTTTATTGGGAATGTGATACCTCGTTTTGTGTATTTATACAACATAAAATACATTCAGAATCGATATGAGCAATTTTTTTTGAGAACTTTTTTTCGGACAAAAAATTTTGTAAAAAAACGTGATGGTTAGCACACGACTTCGGACTTTATTGGGAATATGATACCTCGTTTGATGTATTTATGCAAATAAAATACATTCAGAATCGTTTTAGCCATTTTTTTGAAGAACTTTTTTTCGGACCAAAATTTTGTAAAAAACGTGATGGTTAGCACACGAATTCGGGCTTTATTGCGAATGTGATACCTCGTTTTGTGTATTTATACATCATAAAATACATTCAGAATCGATTTGAGCAATTTTTTTAGAACTTCTTTTCGGACAAAAATTTTGTAAAAAACGTGATGGTTAGCACACGAATTCGGGCTTTATTGGGAATGTGATACCTCGTTTTGTGTATTTATACAAATAAAATACATTCAGAACCGTTTTGGGCAATTTTTTGGAGAAATTTTTTTCGGACCAAAATTTTGTAAAAAAACGTGATGGTTAGCACACGAATTCGGGCGTTATTGGGAATGTGATACCTCGTTTTGTGTATTTATAGAAATAAAATGCATTCAGAATCGTTTTGAGCAATTTTTTGAAGAACTTTTTTTCGGACCAAAATTTTGTAAAAAACGTGATGGCTAGCACACGAATTTGGGCTTTATTGGGAATGTGATACCTCGTTTTGTGTATTTATACAACATAAAATACATTCAGAATCGATTTGAACAATTTTTTTTAGAACTTTTATTCGGACAAAAATTTTGTAAAAAACGTGATGATTAGTAAACGAAATCGGGCGTTACCGGGAATGTGATAACTAGTTTTGTGTATTTATACAACATAAAATACATTCGAATCGATATGAGCAATTTTTTTGAGAACTTTTTTTCGGACGAAAATTTTGTAAAAAACGTGATGGTTAGCACACGAATTCGGGATTTATTGGGAATATGATACCTCATTTGATGTATTTATACAAATAAAATACATTCCGAATCATTTTGGCCATTTTTTTGAAGAACTTTTTTCGGACCAAAAATTTTGTAAAAACGTGATGGTTAGCACTACGAATTCGGGCTTTTTTGCGAACGTGATACCTCGTTTTGTGTATTTATACAACATAAAATATATTCATAATCGATTTGAGCAATTTTTTTTAGAACTTCTTTTCGGACAAAAATTTTGTAAAAAACGTGATGATTAGTACACGAATTCGGGCTTTATTGGGAATATGATACCTCGTTTGATGTATTTATACAAATAAAATATATTCAGAATCGTTTTGGACAATTTTTTGGAGAACTTTTTTTCGGACCGAAATTTTGTAAATAAACGTGATGGTTAGCACACGAATTCCGGCTTTATTGGGAATGTGATACCTCGTTTTTTGTATTTATACAAATAAAATACATTCAGAATCGTTTTGAGCAATTTTTTTTGGAGAACTTTTTTCGGACCAAAATTTTGTAAAAAAACGTGATGGCTAGCACACGAATTCGGGCTTTATTGGGAATGTGATACCTCGTTTTGTGTATTTATACAACATAAAATACATTCAGAATCGATATGAGCAATTTTTTTGAGAACTTTTTTTCGGACAAAAATTTTGTAAAAAACGTGATGGTTAGTACACGAATTCGGACTTTACCGGGAATGTGATAACTCGTTTTGGGTATTTATACAACATAAAATACATTCAGAATCGATATGAGCAATTTTTTTGAGAACTTTTTTTCGGACGAAAATTTTGTAAAAAACGTGATGGTTAGCACACGAATTCGGGATTTATTGGGAATATGATACCTCATTTGATGTATTTATACAAATAAAATACATTCAGAATAATTTTGGCCATTTTTTTGTAGAACTTTTTTTCGGACCAAAATTTTGTAAAAACGTGATGGTTAGCACTACGAATTCGGGCTTTTTGCGAATGTGATACCTCGTTATGTGTATTTATACAACATAAAATATATTCATAATCGATTTGAGCAATTTTTTTTAGAACTTCTTTTCGGACAAAAATTTTGTAAAAAACGTGATGATTAGTACACGAAATCGGGCTTTACCGGGAATGTGATAACTCGTTTTGTGTATTTATACAACATAAAATACATTAAGAATCGATATGAGCAATTTTTTTGAGAACTTTTTTCGGACGAAAATTTTGTAAAAAACCTGATGGTTAGCAAAAGAATTCGGGCTTTATTGGGAATATGATACCTCGTTTGATGTATTTATACAAATAAAATACATTCAGAATCGTTTTGAGCCATTTTTTGGAGAACTTTTTTTCGGACCAAAATTTTGTAGAAAACGTGATGGATAGCACACGAATTCGGGCTTTATTGGGAATGTGATACCTCGTTTTGTGTATTTTTACAACATAAAATACATTCTGAATCGATTTTAGCAATTTATTTAGAACTTTTTTTCGGACAAAAATTTTGTAAAAAACGTGATGGTTAGCACACGAATTCGGGCTTTATTGGGAATATGATACCTCGTTTGATGTATTTATATAAATAAAATACATTCAGAATCGTTTTGGACAATTTTTTGGAGAACTTTTTTTCGGACCGAAATTTTGTAAATAAACGTGATGGTTAGCACACGAATTCGGGCTTTATTGGGAATGTGATACCTCGTTTTTCGTATTTATACAAATAAAATACATTAAGAATCGTTTTGAGCAATTTTTTTTGGAGAACTTTTTTTCGGACCAAAATTTTGTAAAAAACGTGATGGCTAGCACACGAATTCGGGCTTTATTGGGAATGTGATACCTCGTTTTGTGTATTTATACAACATAAAATACATTCAGAATCGATATGAGCAATTTTTTTGAGAACTTTTTTTCGGACAAAAATTTTGTAAAAAACGTGATGGTTAGCACACGACTTCGGACTTTATTGGGAATATGATACCTCGTTTGATGTATTTATGCAAATAAAGTACATTCAGAATCGTTTTAGCCATTTTTTTGAAGAACTTTTTTTCGGACCAAAATTTTGTAAAAAACGTGATGGTTAGCACACGAATTCGGGCTTTATTGCGAATGTGATACCTCGTTTTGTGTATTTATACAACATAAAATACATTCAGAATCGATTTGAGCAATTTTTTTAGAACTTCTTTTCGGACAAAAATTTTGTACAAAACGTGATGGTTAGCACACGAATTCGGGCTTTATTGGGAATGTGATACCTCGTTTTGTGTATTTATACAAATAAAATACATTCAGAACCGTTTTGGGCAATTTTTTTGGAGAAATTTTTTTCGGACCAAAATTTTGTAAAAAAACGTGATGGTTAGCACACGAATTCGGGCGTTATTGGGAATGTGATACCTCGTTTTGTGTATTTATAGAAATAAAATGCATTCAGAATCGTTTTGAGCAATTTTTTTGAGAACTTTTTTTCGGACAAAAATTTTGTAAAAAACGTGATGGTTAGTACACGAATTCGGACTTTACCGGGAATGTGATAACTCGTTTTGGGTATTTATACAACATAAAATACATTCAGAATCGATATGAGCAATTTTTTTGAGAACTTTTTTTCGGACGAAAATTTTGTAAAAAACGTGATGGTTAGCACACGAATTCGGGATTTATTGGGAATATGATACCTCATTTGATGTATTTATACAAATAAAATACATTCAGAATAATTTTGGCCATTTTTTTGTAGAACTTTTTTTCGGACCAAAATTTTGTAAAAACGTGATGGTTAGCACACGAATTCGGGCTTTTTTGCGAATGTGATACCTCGTTATGTGTATTTATACAACATAAAATATATTCATAATCGATTTGAGCAATTTTTTTTAGAACTTCTTTTCGGACAAAAATTTTGTAAAAAACGTGATGATTAGTACACGAAATCGGGCTTTACCGGGAATGTGATAACTCGTTTTGTGTATTTATACAACATAAAATACATTAAGAATCGATATGAGCAATTTTTTTGAGAACTTTTTTCGGACGAAAATTTTGTAAAAAACCTGATGGTTAGCAAAAGAATTCGGGCTTTATTGGGAATATGATACCTCGTTTGATGTATTTATACAAATAAAATACATTCAGAATCGTTTTGAGCCATTTTTTGGAGAACTTTTTTTCGGACCAAAATTTTGTAGAAAACGTAATGGATAGCACACGAATTCGGGCTTTATTGGGAATGTGATACCTCGTTTTGTGTATTTTTACAACATAAAATACATTCTGAATCGATTTTAGCAATTTATTTAGAACTTTTTTTCGGACAAAAATTTTGTAAAAAACGTGATGGTTAGCACACGAATTCGGGCTTTATTGGGAATATGATACCTCGTTTGATGTATTTATATAAATAAAATACATTCAGAATCGTTTTGGACAATTTTTTGGAGAACTTTTTTTCGGACCGAAATTTTGTAAATAAACGTGATGGTTAGCACACGAATTCGGGCTTTATTGGGAATGTGATACCTCGTTTTTCGTATTTATACAAATAAAATACATTAAGAATCGTTTTGAGCAATTTTTTTTGGAGAACTTTTTTTCGGACCAAAATTTTGTAAAAAACGTGATGGCTAGCACACGAATTGGGGCTTTATTGGGAATGTGATACCTCGTTTTGTGTATTTATACAACATAAAAATACATTCGAATCGATATGAGCAATTTTTTTTGAGAACTTTTTTTCGGACAAAAAATTTTGTAAAAAAACGTGATGGTTAGCACACGACTTCGGACTTTATTGGGAATATGATACCTCGTTTGATGTATTTATGCAAATAAAATACATTCAGAATCGTTTTAGCCATTTTTTTGAAGAACTTTTTTTCGGACCAAAATTTTGTAAAAAACGTGATGGTTAGCACACGAATTCGGGCTTTATTGCGAATGTGATACCTCGTTTTGTGTATTTATACAACATAAAATACATTCAGAATCGATTTGAGCAATTTTTTTAGAACTTCTTTTCGGACAAAAATTTTGTAAAAAACGTGATGGTTAGCACACGAATTCGGGCTTTATTGGGAATGTGATACCTCGTTTTGTGTATTTATACAAATAAAATACATTCAGAACCGTTTTGGGCAATTTTTTGGAGAAATTTTTTTCGGACCAAAATTTTGTAAAAAAACGTGATGGTTAGCACACGAATTCGGGCGTTATTGGGAATGTGATACCTCGTTTTGTGTATTTATAGAAATAAAATGCATTCAGAATCGTTTTGAGCAATTTTTTGAAGAACTTTTTTTCGGACCAAAATTTTGTAAAAAACGTGATGGCTAGCACACGAATTTGGGCTTTATTGGGAATGTGATACCTCGTTTTGTGTATTTATACAACATAAAATACATTCAGAATCGATTTGAACAATTTTTTTTAGAACTTTTATTCGGACAAAAATTTTGTAAAAAACGTGATGATTAGTAAACGAAATCGGGCGTTACCGGGAATGTGATAACTAGTTTTGTGTATTTATACAACATAAAATACATTCAGAATCGATATGAGCAATTTTTTTGAGAACTTTTTTTCGGACGAAAATTTTGTAAAAAACGTGAAGGTTAGCACACGAATTCGGGATTTATTGGGAATATGATACCTCATTTGATGTATTTATACAAATAAAATACATTCAGAATCATTTTGGCCATTTTTTTGAAGAACTTTTTTTCGGACCAAAATTTTGTAAAAACGTGATGGTTAGCACACGAATTCGGGCTTTTTTGCGAACGTGATACCTCATTTTGTGTATTTATACAACATAAAATATATTCATAATCGATTTGAGCAATTTTTTTTAGAACTTCTTTTCGGACAAAAATTTTGTAAAAAATGTGATGATTAGTACACGAATTCGGGCTTTATTGGGAATATGATACCTCGTTTGATGTATTTATACAAATAAAATACATTCAGAATCGTTTTGGACAATTTTTTGGAGAACTTTTTTTCGGACCGAAATTTTGTAAATAAACGTGATGGTTAGCACACGAATTCCGGCTTTATTTGGAATGTGATACCTCGTTTTTTGTATTTATACAAATAAAATACATTCAGAATCGTTTTGAGCAATTTTTTTTGGAGAACTTTTTTTCGGACCAAAATTTTGTAAAAAACGTGATGGCTAGCACACGAATTCGGGCTTTATTGGGAATGTGATACCTCGTTTTGTGTATTTATACAACATAAAATACATTCGTAATCGATATGAGCAATTTTTTTGAGAACTTTTTTTCGGACAAAAATTTTGTAAAAAACGTGATGGTTAGTACACGAATTTGGACTTTACCGGGAATGTGATAACTCGTTTTGGGTATTTATACAACATAAAATACATTCAGAATCGATATGAGCAATTTTTTTGAGAACTTTTTTTCGGACGAAAATTTTGTGAAAAACGTGATAGTTAGCACACGAATTCGCGCTTTATTGGGAATATGATACCTCATTTGATGTATTTATACAAATAAAATACATTGAGAATCGTTTTGGACAATTTTTTGGAGAACTTTTTTTCGGACCGAAATTTTGTAAATAAACGTGATGGTTAGCACACGAATTCGGGCTTTATTGGGAATGTGATACCTCGTTTTTTGTATTTATAAAAATAAAATACATTCAGAATCGTTTTGAGCAATTTTTTTGAGAACTCTTTTTCGGACAAAAATTTTGTAAAAAACGTGATGGTTAGGACAGGTAAAATTGAGGAATTTTTTTTTTCGATTTGAGCAATTTTTTTGAGAACTTTTTTTCGGACCAAAATTTTGTAAAAAACGTGATGGTTAGCACATGAATTCAGGTTTTATTGGGAATGTGATACCTCGTTTTGTGTATTTATACAAATAAAATACATTCAGAATCGTTTTGAGCAATTTTTTGGAGAACTTTTTTTCGGACAAAAATTTTGTAAAAAACGTGATGGTTAGCACACGAATTCGGGCTTTATTGGGAATGTGATACCTCGTTTTGTGTATTTATACAAATAAAATACATTCAGAATCGATTTGAGCAATGTATTTTAGAACTTTTTTTCGTACAAAAATTTTGTAAAAAATGTGATGATTAGTACACGAATTCGGGCTTTACCGGGAATGTGATAACTCATTTTGGGTATTTATACAACATAAAATACATTCAGAATCGATATGAGCAATTTTTTTGAGAATTTTTTTTCGGACGAAAATTTTGTGAAAAACGTGATGGTTAGCACACGAATTCGGGCTTTATTGGGAATATGATACCTCGTTTGATGTATTTATACAAATAAAATACATTCAGAATCGTTTTGAGCAATTTTTTGGAGAATTTTTTTTTGGAACAAAATTTTGTAAAAAACGTGATGATTAGTACACGAATTCGGGCTTTATTGGGAATGTGATACCTCGTTTTGTGTATTTATACAAATAAAATACATTCAGAATCGTTTACAGCAAATTTTTGGAGAAGTTTTTTTTGGACAAAAATTTTGTAAAAAACGTGACGGTTAGCACACGAATTCGGGCTTTATTGGGAATGTGATACCTCGTTTGATGTATTTATACAAATAAAATACATTCAGAATCGTTTTTAGCAATTTTTCGGAGAACTTTTTTTCGGACTAAAATTTTGTAAAAAATGTGATGGTTAGCACACGAATTCGGGCTTTATTGGGAATGTGATACCTCGTTTTGTGTATTTATACAACATAAAATACATTCAGAATCGATTTGAGAAATTTTTTTTAGAACTTTTTTTAGGACCAAAATTTTGTAAAAAACGTGATGATTAGTACACGAATTCGGGCTTTATCGGGAATATGATACCACGTTTTGTGTATTTATACAAATAAAATACATTCAGAATCGTTTTGAGCAATTTTTTGGAGAACTTTTTTTCAGAGCAAATTTTTGTAAAAAACGTGACGGTTAGCACACGAATTCGGGCTTTATTGGGAATGTGATAACTCGTTTTTTGTATTTATACAACATAAAATACATTCAGAATCGATTTGAGCAATTTTTTTTAGAACTTTTTTTCGGACAATAATTTTGTAAAAAACGTGATGGTTAGCACACGAATTCGGGCTTTATTGGGAATGTGATACCTCGTTTTGTGTATTTATACAAATAAAATACATTCAGAATCGATTTGAGCAATTTATTTTAGATCTTTTTTTCGGACAAAAATTTTGTAAAAAACGTGATGATTAGTACACGAATTCGGACTTTACCGGGAATGTGATAACTCGTTTTGGGTATTTATACAAATAAAATACATTCGTAATCGTTTTGAGCCATTTTTTTGGAGAACTTTTTTTCGGACCAAAATTTTTTTAAAAAACGTGATGGTTAGCACACTGAATTCGGGCTTTGTTGGGAATGTGATACCTCGTTTTGTGTATTTATACAAATAAAATACATTCAGAATCGTTTTGAGCAATTTTTTTGAGAACTTTTTTTCGGACCAAAATTTTGTAAAAAACGTGATGGTTAGCACACGAATTCGGGCTTTATTGGGATTGTGATAGCTCGTTTTCTGTATTTATACAAATAAAATACATTCGTAATCGTTTTGAGCAATTTTTTGGAGAACTTTTTTTTGGACAAAAATTTTGTAAAAAAACGTGACTGAGTTAGCACTACTAATTCGGGCTTTATTGGGAATGTGATACCTCGTTTTGTGTATTTATACAAATAAAATACATTCAGAATCGTTTTGAGCCCTTTTTTGGAGAACTTTTTTTCGGACCAAAATTTTGTAAAAAACGTGATGGTTAGCACACGAATTCGGGCTTTATTGGGAATGTGATACCTCGTTTTGTGTATTTATACAAATAAAATACATTCAGAATCGTTTTGAGCAATTTTTTGGAT
This sequence comes from Catharanthus roseus, assembly GCA_028651295.1. Lineage (NCBI taxonomy): Eukaryota > Viridiplantae > Streptophyta > Magnoliopsida > Gentianales > Apocynaceae > Catharanthus > Catharanthus roseus. The sequence goes on from JAPQWS010000054.1 coordinate 17,602,612, forward strand.
AACTTTTTTTCGGACCAAAATTTTGTAAAAAACGTGATGGTTAGCACAAGAATTCGGGCTTTATTGGGAATGTGATAGCACGTTTTCTGTATTGATACAAATAAAATACATTCAGAATCGTTTTGAGCAATTTTTTGGAGAACTTTTTTTCGGACCAAAATTTTGTAAAAAACGTGATGGTTAGCACACGAATTCGGGCTTTATTCGGAATGTGATACCTCGTTTGATGTATTTATACAAATAAAATACATTCGAATCGTTTTGAGCAATTTTTTTGGAGAATTTTTTTTCGAACAAAATTTTGTAAAAAAACGTGATGATTAGTACTACTAATTCGGGCTTTATTGGGAATGTGATACCTCGTTTTGTGTATTTATACAAATAAAAATACATTCGAATCGTTTTGAGCCATTTTTTTCGAGAACTTTTTTTCGGACCAAAATTTTGTAAAAAACGTGATGGTTAGCACTACTAATTCGGGCTTTATTGGGAATGTGATACCTCATTTGATGTATTTATACAAATAAAATACATTCGAATCGTTTTGAGCAATTTTTCGGAGAACTTTTTTTCGGACCAAAATTTTGTAAAAAACGTGATGGTTAGCACTACTAATTCGGGCTTTATTGGGAATGTGATACCTCGCTTTTGTGTATTTATACAAATAAAATAAATTCGAATCGTTTTGAGCAATTTTTTTGGAGAACTTTTTTTTCAGAGCAAATTTTTGTAAAAAACGTGACTGGTTAGCACACGAATTCGGGCTTTATTGGGAATGTGATAACTCGTTTTGTGTATTTATACAACATAAAATACATTCAGAATCGATTTGAGCAATTTTTTTTAGAACTTTTTTTCGGACAAAAATTTTGTAAAAAACGTGATGGTTAGCACACGAATTCGGGCTTTATTGGGAATGTGATACCTCGTTTTGTGTATTTATACAAATAAAATACATTCAGAATCGATTTGAGCAATTTATTTTAGAACTTTTTTTCGGACAAAAATTTTGTAAAAAACGTGATGATTAGTACACGAATTCGGACTTTACCGGGAATGTGATAACTCGTTTTGGGTATTTATACAAATAAAATACATTCGAATCGTTTTGAGCCATTTTTTTGGAGAACTTTTTTTCGGACCAAAATTTTGTAAAAAACGTGATGGTTAGCACTACGAATTCGGGCTTTATTGGGAATGTGATACCTCGTTTTGTGTATTTATACAAATAAAATACATTCGAATCGTTTTGAGCAATTTTTTTGAGAACTTTTTTCGGACCAAAATTTTGTAAAAAAACGTGATGGTTAGCACACGAATTCGGGCTTTATTGGGAATGTGATAGCTCGTTTTCTGTATTTATACAAATAAAATACATTCAGAATTGTTTTGAGCAATTTTTTGGAGAACTTTTTTTTGGACAAAAATTTGGTAAAAAACGTGACGGTTAGCACACGAATTCGGGCTTTATTGGGAATGTGATACCTCGTTTTGTGTATTTATACAAATAAAATACATTCAGAATCGTTTTGAGCCCTTTTTTGGAGAACTTTTTTTCGGACCAAAATTTTGTAAAAAACGTGATGGTTAGCACACGAATTCGGGCTTTATTGGGAATGTGATACCTCGTTTTGTGTATTTATACAAATAAAATACATTCAGAATCGTTTTGAGCAATTTTTTTGAGAACTTTTTTCGGACCAAAATTTTGTAAAAAACGTGATGGTTAGCACACGAATTCGGGCTTTATTGGGAATGTGATAGCTCGTTTTCTGTATTTATACAAATAAAATACATTCAGAATCGTTTTGAGCAATTTTTTGGAGAACTTTTTTTCGGACCAAAATTTTGTAAAAAACGTGATGGTTAGCACACGAATTCGGGCTTTATTGGGAATGTGATACCTCGTTTGATGTATTTATACAAATAAAATACATTCGGAATCGCTTTTGAGCAATTTTTTTGGAGAATTTTTTTTCGAACAAAATTTTGTAAAAAAACGTGATGATTAGTACACGAATTCGGGCTTTATTGGGAATGTGATACCTCGTTTTGTGTATTTATACAACATAAAATACATTCAGAATCGATATGAGCAATTTTTTTGAGAACTTTTTTTCGGACGAAAATTTTGTAAAAAACGTGATGGTTAGCACACGAATTCGGGATTTATTGGGAATATGATACCTCATTTGATGTATTTATACAAATAAAATACATTCAGAATCATTTTGGCCATTTTTTTGAAGAACTTTTTTTCGGACCAAAATTTTGTAAAAACGTGATGGTTAGCACTACGAATTCGGGCTTTTTGCGAACGTGATACCTCGCTTTTGTGTATTTATACAACATAAAATATATTCATAATCGATTTGAGCAATTTTTTTTAGAACTTCTTTTCGGACAAAAAATTTTGTAAAAAAACGTGATGATTAGTACACGAATTCGGGCTTTATTGGGAATATGATACCTCGTTTGATGTATTTATACAAATAAAATACATTCGTAATCGTTTTGGACAATTTTTTTGGAGAACTTTTTTCGGACCGAAATTTTGTAAATAAACGTGATGGTTAGCACACTAATTCGGCTTTATTGGGAATGTGATACCTCGTTTTTTGTATTTATACAAATAAAATACATTCGAATCGTTTTGAGCAATTTTTTTTGGAGAACCTTTTTTTCGGACCAAAATTTTGTAAAAAACGTGATGGCTAGCACACGAATTCGGGCTTTATTGGGAATGTGATACCTCGTTTTGTGTATTTATACAACATAAAATACATTCAGAATCGATATGAGCAATTTTTTTGAGAACTTTTTTTCGGACAAAAATTTTGTAAAAAACGTGATGGTTAGTACACGAATTCGGACTTTACCGGGAATGTGATAACTCGTTTTGGGTATTTATACAACATAAAATACATTCAGAATCGATATGAGCAATTTTTTTGAGAACTTTTTTTCGGACGAAAATTTTGTGAAAAACGTGATAGTTAGCACACGAATTCGCGCTTTATTGGGAATATGATACCTCATTTGATGTATTTATACAAATAAAATAAATTCAGAATCGTTTTGAGCCATTTTTTGGACAACTTTTTTTCGGACCAAAATTTTGTAGAAAACGTGATGGATAGCACACGAATTCGGGCTTTATTGGGAATGTGATACCTCGTTTTGTGTATTTTTACAACATAAAATGCATTCTGAATCGATTTGAGCAATTAATTTAGAACTTTTTTTCGGACAAAAATTTTGTAAAAAACGTGATGGTTAGCACACGAATTCGGGCTTTATTGGGAATATGATACCTCGTTTGATGTATTTATATAAATAAAATACATTCAGAATCGTTTTGGACAATTTTTTGGAGAACTTTTTTTCGGACCGAAATTTTGTAAATAAACGTGATGGTTAGCACACGAATTCGGGCTTTATTGGGAATGTGATACCTCGTTTTTCGTATTTATACAAATAAAATACATTAAGAATCGTTTTGAGCAATTTTTTTTGGAGAACTTTTTTTCGGACCAAAATTTTGTAAAAAACGTGATGGCTAGCACACGAATTCGGGCTTTATTGGGAATGTGATACCTCATTTTGTGTATTTATACAACATAAAATACATTCAGAATCGATATGAGCAATTTTTTTGAGAACTTTTTTTCGGACAAAAATTTTGTAAAAAACGTGATGGTTAGCACACGACTTCGGACTTTATTGGGAATATGATACCTCGTTTGATGTATTTATGCAAATAAAATACATTCGTAATCGCTTTTAGCCATTTTTTTTGAAGAACTTTTTTTCGGACCAAAATTTTGTAAAAAACGTGATGGTTAGCACACGAATTCGGGCTTTATTGCGAATGTGATACCTCGTTTTGTGTATTTATACAACATAAAATACATTCAGAATCGATTTGAGCAATTTTTTTTAGAACTTCTTTTCGGACAAAAATTTTGTAAAAAACGTGATGGTTAGCACACGAATTCGGGCTTTATTGGGAATGTGATACCTCGTTTTGTGTATTTATAAAAATAAAATACATTCAGAACCGTTTTGGGCAATTTTTTGGAGAAATTTTTTTCGGACCAAAATTTTGTAAAAAAACGTGATGGTTAGCACACGAATTCGGGCGTTATTGGGAATGTGATACCTCGTTTTGTGTATTTATAGAAATAAAATGCATTCAGAATCGTTTTGAGCAATTTTTTGAAGAACTTTTTTTCGGACCAAAATTTTGTAAAAAACGTGATGGCTAGCACACGAATTTGGGCTTTATTGGGAATGTGATACCTCGTTTTGTGTATTTATACAACATAAAATACATTCAGAATCGATTTGAACAATTTTTTTTAGAACTTTTATTCGGACAAAAATTTTGTAAACAACGTGATGATTAGTAAACGAAATCGGGCGTTACCGGGAATGTGATAACTAGTTTTGTGTATTTATACAACATAAAATACATTCAGAATCGATATGAGCAATTTTTTTGAGAACTTTTTTTCGGACGAAAATTTTGTAAAAAACGTGATGGTTAGCACACGAATTCGGGATTTATTGGGAATATGATACCTCATTTGATGTATTTATACAAATAAAATACATTCGAATCATTTTGGCCATTTTTTTTGAAGAACTTTTTTCGGACCAAAATTTTGTAAAAACGTGATGGTTAGCACACGAATTCGGGCTTTTTGCGAACGTGATACCTCGTTTTGTGTATTTATACAACATAAAATATATTCATAATCGATTTGAGCAATTTTTTTTAGAACTTCTTTTCGGACAAAAATTTTGTAAAAAACGTGATGATTAGTACACGAATTCGGGCTTTATTGGGAATATGATACCTCGTTTGATGTATTTATACAAATAAAATACATTCAGAATCGTTTTGGACAATTTTTTGGAGAACTTTTTTTCGGACCGAAATTTTGTAAATAAACGTGATGGTTAGCACACGAATTCCGGCTTTATTGGGAATGTGATACCTCGTTTTTTGTATTTATACAAATAAAATACATTCAGAATCGTTTTGAGCAATTTTTTTTGGAGAACTTTTTTTCGGACCAAAATTTTGTAAAAAACGTGATGGCTAGCACACGAATTCGGGCTTTATTGGGAATGTGATACCTCGTTTTGTGTATTTATACAACATAAAATACATTCAGAATCGATATGAGCAATTTTTTTGAGAACTTTTTTTCGGACAAAAATTTTGTAAAAAACGTGATGGTTAGTACACGAATTCGGACTTTACCGGGAATGTGATAACTCGTTTTGGGTATTTATACAACATAAAATACATTCAGAATCGATATGAGCAATTTTTTTGAGAACTTTTTTTCGGACGAAAATTTTGTGAAAAACGTGATAGTTAGCACACGAATTCGCGCTTTATTGGGAATATGATACCTCATTTGATGTATTTATACAAATAAAATACATTCAAAATCGTTTTGGACAATTTTTTGGAGAACTTTTTTTCGGACCGAAATTTTGTAAATAAACGTGATGGTTAGCACACGAATTCGGGCTTTATTGGGAATGTGATACCTCGTTTTTTGTATTTATACAAATAAAATACATTCAGAATCGTTTTGAGCAATTTTTTTGAGAACTCTTTTTCGGACAAAAATTTTGTAAAAAACGTGATGGTTAGCACAGGTAAAATTGAGGAATTTTTTTTTTCGATTTGAGCAATTTTTTTGAGAACTTTTTTTTGGACCAAAATTTTGTAAAAAACGTGATGGTTAGCACATGAATTCAGGTTTTATTGGGAATGTGATACCTCGTTTTGTGTATTTATACAAATAAAATACATTCAGAATCGTTTTGAGCAATTTTTTGGAGAACTTTTTTTCGGACAAAAATTTTGTAAAAAACGTGATGGTTAGCACACGAATTCGGGCTTTATTGGGAATGTGATACCTCGTTTTGTGTATTTATACAAATAAAATACATTCGTAATCGATTTGAGCAATGTATTTTAGAACTTTTTTTCTGGACAAAAAATTTTGTAAAAAATGTGATGATTAGTACACGAATTCGGGGCTTTACCTGGGAATGTGATAACTCATTTTGGGTATTTATACAACATAAAATACATTCGTAATCGATATGAGCAATTTTTTTTTGAGAACTTTTTTCTGACCGAAAATTTTGTAAAAAAACGTGACGGTTAGCACACTAATTCGGGCTTTATTGGGAATGTGATACCTCGCTTTTGTGTATTTATACAAATAAAATACATTCGTAATCGTTTTGAGCCCTTTTTTTGGAGAACTTTTTTTCGGACCAAAATTTTGTAAAAAACGTGATGGTTAGCACACGAATTCGGGCTTTATTGGGAATGTGATACCTCGTTTTGTGTATTTATACAAATAAAATACATTCGAATCGGTTTTGAGCCATTTTTTGGAGAACTTTTTTTCGGACCAAAATTTTGTATAAAACGTGATGGATAGCACACGAATTCGGGCTTTATTGGGAATGTGATACCTCGTTTTGTGTATTTTTACAACATAAAATACATTCTGAATCGATTTTAGCAATTTATTTAGAACTTTTTTTCGGACAAAAATTTTGTAAAAAACGTGATGGTTAGCACACGAATTCGGGCTTTATTGGGAATATGATACCTCGTTTGATGTATTTATATAAATAAAATACATTCAGAATCGTTTTGGACAATTTTTTGGAGAACTTTTTTTCGGACCGAAATTTTGTAAATAAACGTGATGGTTAGCACACGAATTCGGGCTTTATTGGGAATGTGATACCTCGTTTTTCGTATTTATACAAATAAAATACATTAAGAATCGTTTTGAGCAATTTTTTTTGGAGAACTTTTTTTCGGACCAAAATTTTGTAAAAAACGTGATGGCTAGCACACGAATTGGGGCTTTATTGGGAATGTGATACCTCGTTTTGTGTATTTATACAACATAAAATACATTCGAATCGATATGAGCAATTTTTTTTGAGAACTTTTTTTCGGACAAAAAATTTTGTAAAAAAACGTGATGGTTAGCACACGACTTCGGACTTTATTGGGAATATGATACCTCGTTTGATGTATTTATGCAAATAAAATACATTCGTAATCGCTTTTAGCCATTTTTTTTGAAGAACTTTTTTTCGGACCAAAAATTTTGTAAAAAACGTGATGGTTAGCACTACAATTCGGGCTTTATTGCGAATGTGATACCTCGTTTTGTGTATTTATACAACATAAAATACATTCAGAATCGATTTGAGCAATTTTTTTTAGAACTTCTTTTCTGACAAAAAATTTTGTAAAAAACGTGATGGTTAGCACACGAATTCGGGCTTTATTGGGAATGTGATACCTCGTTTTGTGTATTTATACAAATAAAATACATTCGAACCGTTTTGGGCAATTTTTTGGAGAAATTTTTTTTCGGACCAAAATTTTGTAAAAAAACGTGATGGTTAGCACTACGAATTCGGGCGTTATTGGGAATGTGATACCTCGTTTTGTGTATTTATAGAAATAAAATGCATTCGAATCGTTTTGAGCAATTTTTTGAAGAACTTTTTTCGGACCAAAATTTTGTAAAAAACGTGATGGCTAGCACACGAATTTGGGCTTTATTGGGAATGTGATACCTCGTTTTGTGTATTTATACAACATAAAAATACATTCGAATCGATTTGAACAATTTTTTTTTAGAACTTTTATTCGGACAAAAATTTTGTAAAAAACGTGATGATTAGTAAACGAAATCGGGCGTTACGGAATGTGATAACTAGTTTTGTGTATTTATACAACATAAAATACATTCGGAATCGATATGAGCAATTTTTTTTGAGAACTTTTTTTCTGGACGAAAATTTTGTAAAAAACGTGAAGGTTAGCACACGAATTCGGGATTTATTGGGAATATGATACCTCATTTGATGTATTTATACAAATAAAATACATTCGTAATCATTTTGGCCATTTTTTTTGAAGAACTTTTTTCGGACCAAAATTTTGTAAAAACGTGATGGTTAGCACACGAATTCGGGCTTTTTGCGAACGTGATACCTCATTTTGTGTATTTATACAACATAAAATATATTCATAATCGATTTGAGCAATTTTTTTTAGAACTTCTTTTCGGACAAAAAATTTTGTAAAAAACGTGATGATTAGTACACGTAATTCGGGCTTTATTGGGAATATGATACCTCGTTTGATGTATTTATACAAATAAAATACATTCGTAATCGTTTTGGACAATTTTTTTGGAGAACTTTTTTTCGGACCGAAATTTTGTAAATAAACGTGATGGTTAGCACACGAATTCCGGCTTTATTTGGAATGTGATACCTCGTTTTTTGTATTTATACAAATAAAATACATTCGGAATCGTTTTGAGCAATTTTTTTTTGGAGAACTTTTTTTCGGACCAAAATTTTGTAAAAAACGTGATGGCTAGCACTACGAATTCGGGCTTTATTGGGAATGTGATACCTCGTTTTGTGTATTTATACAACATAAAATACATTCGTAATCGATATGAGCAATTTTTTTTGAGAACTTTTTTCTGGACAAAAATTTTGTAAAAAAACGTGATGGTTAGTACACGAATTTGGACTTTACCGGGAATGTGATAACTCGTTTTGGGTATTTATACAACATAAAATACATTCAGAATCGATATGAGCAATTTTTTTGAGAACTTTTTTTCGGACGAAAATTTTGTGAAAAACGTGATAGTTAGCACACGAATTCGCGCTTTATTGGGAATATGATACCTCATTTGATGTATTTATACAAATAAAATACATTGAGAATCGTTTTGGACAATTTTTTGGAGAACTTTTTTTCGGACCGAAATTTTGTAAATAAACGTGATGGTTAGCACACGAATTCGGGCTTTATTGGGAATGTGATACCTCGTTTTTTGTATTTATAAAAATAAAATACATTCAGAATCGTTTTGAGCAATTTTTTTGAGAACTCTTTTTCGGACAAAAATTTTGTAAAAAACGTGATGGTTAGGACAGGTAAAATTGAGGAATTTTTTTTTTCGATTTGAGCAATTTTTTTGAGAACTTTTTTTCGGACCAAAAATTTTGTAAAAAAACGTGATGGTTAGCACATGAATTCGGGTTTTATTGGGAATGTGATACCTCGCTTTTGTGTATTTATACAAATAAAATACATTCGTAATCGTTTTGAGCAATTTTTTTGGAGAACTTTTTTCTGGACAAAAAATTTTGTAAAAAACGTGATGGTTAGCACTACGAATTCGGGCTTTATTGGGAATGTGATACCTCGTTTTGTGTATTTATACAAATAAAATACATTCAGAATCGATTTGAGCAATGTATTTTAGAACTTTTTTTCGTACAAAAAATTTTGTAAAAAAATGTGATGATTAGTACACGAATTCGGGCTTTTACTGGGAATGTGATAACTCATTTTGGGTATTTATACAACATAAAATACATTCGGAATCGATATGAGCAATTTTTTTTGAGAATTTTTTTTCGGACGAAAATTTTGTGAAAAAACGTGATGGTTAGCACACGAATTCGGGCTTTATTGGGAATATGATACCTCGTTTGATGTATTTATACAAATAAAATACATTCGGAATCGTTTTGAGCAATTTTTTTGGAGAATTTTTTTTGGAACAAAATTTTGTAAAAAACGTGATGATTAGTACACGAATTCGGGCTTTATTGGGAATGTGATACCTCGTTTTGTGTATTTATACAAATAAAATACATTCGTAATCGCTTTACAGACAAATTTTTGGAGAAGTTTTTTTTGGACAAAAATTTTGTAAAAAACGTGACTGGTTAGCACTACGAATTCGGGCTTTATTGGGAATGTGATACCTCGTTTGATGTATTTATACAAATAAAATACATTCGTAATCGTTTTTAGCAATTTTTCGGAGAACTTTTTTTCGGACTAAAAATTTTGTAAAAAATGTGATGGTTAGCACTACGAATTCGGGCTTTATTGGGAATGTGATACCTCGTTTTGTGTATTTATACAACATAAAATACATTCGAATCGATTTGAGAAATTTTTTTTTAGAACTTTTTTTAGGACCAAAATTTTGTAAAAAACGTGATGATTAGTACACGAATTCGGGCTTTATCGGGAATATGATACCACGTTTTGTGTATTTATACAAATAAAATACATTCGAATCGTTTTGAGCAATTTTTTTGGAGAACTTTTTTTCAGAGCAAATTTTTTGTAAAAAACGTGACGGTTAGCACACTAATTCGGGCTTTATTGGGAATGTGATAACTCGTTTTTTTGTATTTATACAACATAAAATACATTCGGAATCGATTTGAGCAATTTTTTTTTAGAACTTTTTTTTCGGACAATAATTTTTGTAAAAAACGTGATGGTTAGCACACTAATTCGGGCTTTATTGGGAATGTGATACCTCGTTTTGTGTATTTATACAAATAAAATACATTCGGAATCGATTTGAGCAATTTATTTTAGATCTTTTTTCGGACAAAAATTTTGTAAAAAACGTGATGATTAGTACACGAATTCGGACTTTACGGGAATGTGATAACTCGTTTTGGGTATTTATACAAATAAAATACATTCGTAATCGTTTTGAGCCATTTTTTTGGAGAACTTTTTTCGGACCAAAATTTTTTTAAAAAAACGTGATGGTTAGCACACGAATTCGGGCTTTATTGGGAATGTGATACCTCGTTTTGTGTATTTATACAAATAAAATACATTCGAATCGTTTTGAGCAATTTTTTTGAGAACTTTTTTCGGACCAAAATTTTGTAAAAAACGTGATGGTTAGCACACGAATTCGGGCTTTATTGGGATTGTGATAGCTCGTTTTCTCGTATTTATACAAATAAAATACATTCGAATCGTTTTGAGCAATTTTTTTGGAGAACTTTTTTTGGACAAAAATTTTGTAAAAAACGTGACTGAGTTAGCACTACTAATTCGGGCTTTATTGGGAATGTGATACCTCGTTTTGTGTATTTATACAAATAAAATACATTCGAATCGTTTTGAGCCCTTTTTTGGAGAACTTTTTTTCGGACCAAAATTTTGTAAAAAACGTGATGGTTAGCACTACTAATTCGGGCTTTATTGGGAATGTGATACCTCGCTTTTGTGTATTTATACAAATAAAATACATTCAGAATCGTTTTGAGCAATTTTTTGGATAACTTTTTTTCGGACCAAAATTTTGTAAAAAACGTGATGGTTAGCACAAGAATTCGGGCTTTATTGGGAATGTGATAGCTCGTTTTCACGTATTTATACAAATAAAATACATTCGTAATCGTTTTGAGCAATTTTTTGGAGAACTTTTTTTCGGACCAAAATTTTGTAAAAAACGTGATGGTTAGCACACGTAATTCGGGCTTTATTCGGAATGTGATACCTCGTTTGATGTATTTATACAAATAAAATACATTCGTAATCGTTTTGAGCAATTTTTTGGAGAATTTTTTTTCGAACAAAATTTTGTAAAAAAACGTGATGATTAGTACACGAATTCGGGCTTTATTGGGAATGTGATACCTCGTTTTGTGTATTTATACAAATAAAATACATTCGAATCGTTTTGAGCCATTTTTTTCGAGAACTTTTTTTCGGACCAAAATTTTGTAAAAAACGTGATGGTTAGCACACGAATTGGGCTTTATTGGGAATGTGATACCTCGTTTGATGTATTTATACAAATAAAATACATTCAGAATCGTTTTGAGCAATTTTTCGGAGAACTTTTTTTCGGACCAAAATTTTGTAAAAAACGTGATGGTTAGCACACGAATTCGGGCTTTATTGGGAATGTGATACCTCGTTTTGTGTATTTATACAAATAAAATAAATTCAGAATCGTTTTGAGCAATTTTTTGGAGAACTTTTTTTCAGAGCAAATTTTTGTAAAAAACGTGACGGTTAGCACACGAATTCGGGCTTTATTGGGAATGTGATAACTCGTTTTGTGTATTTATACAACATAAAATACATTCAGAATCGATTTGAGCAATTTTTTTTAGAACTTTTTTTCGGACAAAAATTTTGTAAAAAACGTGATGGTTAGCACACGAATTCGGGCTTTATTGGGAATGTGATACCTCGTTTTGTGTATTTATACAAATAAAATACATTCAGAATCGATTTGAGCAATTTATTTTAGAACTTTTTTTCGGACAAAAATTTTGTAAAAAACGTGATGATTAGTACACGAATTCGGACTTTACCGGGAATGTGATAACTCGTTTTGGGTATTTATACAAATAAAATACATTCAGAATCGTTTTGAGCCATTTTTTGGAGAACTTTTTTTCGGACCAAAATTTTGTAAAAAACGTGATGGTTAGCACACGAATTCGGGCTTTATTGGGAATGTGATACCTCGTTTTGTGTATTTATACAAATAAAATACATTCAGAATCGTTTTGAGCAATTTTTTTGAGAACTTTTTTTCGGACCAAAATTTTGTAAAAAACGTGATGGTTAGCACACGAATTCGGGCTTTATTGGGAATGTGATAGCTCGTTTTCTGTATTTATACAAATAAAATACATTCAGAATTGTTTTGAGCAATTTTTTGGAGAACTTTTTTTTGGACAAAAATTTGGTAAAAAACGTGACGGTTAGCACACGAATTCGGGCTTTATTGGGAATGTGATACCTCGTTTTGTGTATTTATACAAATAAAATACATTCGAATCGTTTTTGAGCCCCTTTTTTGGAGAACTTTTTTTCGGACCAAAATTTTGTAAAAAACGTGATGGTTAGCACTACGAATTCGGGCTTTATTGGGAATGTGATACCTCGTTTTGTGTATTTATACAAATAAAATACATTCGAATCGTTTTGAGCAATTTTTTTGAGAACTTTTTTCGGACCAAAATTTTGTAAAAAACGTGATGGTTAGCACTACGAATTCGGGCTTTATTGGGAATGTGATAGCTCGTTTTCTGTATTTATACAAATAAAATACATTCAGAATCGTTTTGAGCAATTTTTTGGAGAACTTTTTTTCGGACCAAAATTTTGTAAAAAACGTGATGGTTAGCACACGAATTCGGGCTTTATTGGGAATGTGATACCTCGTTTGATGTATTTATACAAATAAAATACATTCAGAATCGTTTTGAGCAATTTTTTGGAGAATTTTTTTCGGAACAAAATTTTGTAAAAAACGTGATGATTAGTACACGAATTCGGGCTTTATTGGGAATGTGATACCTCGTTTTGTGTATTTGTACAACATAAAATACATTCAGAATCGATATGAGCAATTTTTTTGAGAACTTTTTTTCGGACGAAAATTTTGTAAAAAACGTGATGGTTAGCACACGAATTCGGGATTTATTGGGAATATGATACCTCATTTGATGTATTTATACAAATAAAATACATTAAGAATAATTTTGGCCATTTTTTTGTAGAACTTTTTTTCGGACCAAAATTTTGTAAAAACGTGATGGTTATAGCACACGAATTCGGGCTTTTTTGCGAATGTGATACCTCGTTATGTGTATTTATACAACATAAAATATATTCATAATCGATTTGAGCAATTTTTTTTAGAACTTCTTTTCGGACAAAAATTTTGTAAAAAACGTGATGATTAGTACACGAAATCGGGCTTTACCGGGAATGTGATAACTCGTTTTGTGTATTTATACAACATAAAATACATTAAGAATCGATATGAGCAATTTTTTTGAGAACTTTTTTCGGACGAAAATTTTGTAAAAAACCTGATGGTTAGCAAAAGAATTCGGGCTTTATTGGGAATATGATACCTCGTTTGATGTATTTATACAAATAAAATACATTCAGAATCGTTTTGAGCCATTTTTTGGACAACTTTTTTTCGGACCAAAATTTTGTAGAAAACGTGATGGATAGCACACGAATTCGGGCTTTATTGGGAATGTGATACCTCGTTTTGTGTATTTTTACAACATAAAATGCATTCTGAATCGATTTGAGCAATTAATTTAGAACTTTTTTTCGGACAAAAATTTTGTAAAAAACGTGATGGTTAGCACACGAATTCGGGCTTTATTGGGAATATGATACCTCGTTTGATGTATTTATATAAATAAAATACATTCAGAATCGTTTTGGACAATTTTTTGGAGAACTTTTTTTCGGACCGAAATTTTGTAAATAAACGTGATGGTTAGCACACGAATTCGGGCTTTATTGGGAATGTGATACCTCGTTTTTCGTATTTATACAAATAAAATACATTAAGAATCGTTTTGAGCAATTTTTTTTGGAGAACTTTTTTTCGGACCAAAATTTTGTAAAAAACGTGATGGCTAGCACACGAATTCGGGCTTTATTGGGAATGTGATACCTCATTTTGTGTATTTATACAACATAAAATACATTCAGAATCGATATGAGCAATTTTTTTGAGAACTTTTTTTCGGACAAAAATTTTGTAAAAAACGTGATGGTTAGCACACGACTTCGGACTTTATTGGGAATATGATACCTCGTTTGATGTATTTATGCAAATAAAATACATTCAGAATCGTTTTAGCCATTTTTTTGAAGAACTTTTTTTCGGACCAAAATTTTGTAAAAAACGTGATGGTTAGCACACGAATTCGGGCTTTATTGCGAATGTGATACCTCGTTTTGTGTATTTATACAACATAAAATACATTCAGAATCGATTTGAGCAATTTTTTTTAGAACTTCTTTTCGGACAAAAATTTTGTAAAAAACGTGATGGTTAGCACACGAATTCGGGCTTTATTGGGAATGTGATACCTCGTTTTGTGTATTTATAAAAATAAAATACATTCAGAACCGTTTTGGGCAAATTTTTTGGAGAAATTTTTTTCGGACCAAAATTTTGTAAAAAAACGTGATGGTTAGCACACGAATTCGGGCGTTATTGGGAATGTGATACCTCGTTTTGTGTATTTATAGAAATAAAATGCATTCAGAATCGTTTTGAGCAATTTTTTGAAGAACTTTTTTTCGGACCAAAATTTTGTAAAAAACGTGATGGCTAGCACACGAATTTGGGCTTTATTGGGAATGTGATACCTCGTTTTGTGTATTTATACAACATAAAATACATTCAGAATCGATTTGAACAATTTTTTTTAGAACTTTTATTCGGACAAAAATTTTGTAAACAACGTGATGATTAGTAAACGAAATCGGGCGCTACGGGAATGTGATAACTAGTTTTGTGTATTTATACAACATAAAATACATTCGTAATCGATATGAGCAATTTTTTTTGAGAACTTTTTTTCTGGATCGAAAATTTTGTAAAAAACGTGATGGTTAGCACACGAATTCGGGATTTATTGGGAATATGATACCTCATTTGATGTATTTATACAAATAAAATACATTCGTAATCATTTTGGCCATTTTTTTTGAAGAACTTTTTTCGGACCAAAATTTTGTAAAAACGTGATGGTTAGCACACGAATTCGGGCTTTTTTGCGAACGTGATACCTCGTTTTGTGTATTTATACAACATAAAATATATTCATAATCGATTTGAGCAATTTTTTTTAGAACTTCTTTTCGGACAAAAATTTTGTAAAAAACGTGATGATTAGTACACGAATTCGGGCTTTATTGGGAATATGATACCTCGTTTGATGTATTTATACAAATAAAATACATTCAGAATCGTTTTGGACAATTTTTTGGAGAACTTTTTTTCGGACCGAAATTTTGTAAATAAACGTGATGGTTAGCACACGAATTCCGGCTTTATTGGGAATGTGATACCTCGCTTTTTTGTATTTATACAAATAAAATACATTCGTAATCGTTTTGAGCAATTTTTTTTGGAGAACTTTTTTTCGGACCAAAATTTTGTAAAAAACGTGATGGCTAGCACACGAATTCGGGCTTTATTGGGAATGTGATACCTCGTTTTGTGTATTTATACAACATAAAATACATTCAGAATCGATATGAGCAATTTTTTTGAGAACTTTTTTTCGGACAAAAATTTTGTAAAAAACGTGATGGTTAGTACACGAATTCGGACTTTACCGGGAATGTGATAACTCGTTTTGGGTATTTATACAACATAAAAATACATTCAGAATCGATATGAGCAATTTTTTTGAGAACTTTTTTTCGGACGAAAATTTTGTGAAAAACGTGATAGTTAGCACACGAATTCGCGCTTTATTGGGAATATGATACCTCATTTGATGTATTTATACAAATAAAATACATTCAAAATCGTTTTGGACAATTTTTTGGAGAACTTTTTTTCGGACCGAAATTTTGTAAATAAACGTGATGGTTAGCACACGAATTCGGGCTTTATTGGGAATGTGATACCTCGTTTTTTGTATTTATACAAATAAAATACATTCAGAATCGTTTTGAGCAATTTTTTTGAGAACTCTTTTTCGGACAAAAATTTTGTAAAAAACGTGATGGTTAGCACAGTAAAATTGAGGAATTTTTTTTTCGATTTGAGCAATTTTTTTTGAGAACTTTTTTTTGGACCAAAAATTTTGTAAAAAAACGTGATGGTTAGCACATGAATTCGGGTTTTATTGGGAATGTGATACCTCGTTTTGTGTATTTATACAAATAAAATACATTCGTAATCGTTTTGAGCAATTTTTTTGGAGAACTTTTTTTCTGACAAAAATTTTGTAAAAAAACGTGATGGTTAGCACACGAATTCGGGCTTTATTGGGAATGTGATACCTCGTTTTGTGTATTTATACAAATAAAATACATTCAGAATCGATTTGAGCAATGTATTTTAGAACTTTTTTTCGGACAAAAATTTTGTAAAAAATGTGATGATTAGTACACGAATTCGGGCTTTACCGGGAATGTGATAACTCATTTTGGGTATTTATACAACATAAAATACATTCAGAATCGATATGAGCAATTTTTTTTGAGAACTTTTTTCGGACCGAAATTTTGTAAAAAACGTGATCGGTTAGCATACCTAATTCGGGCTTTATTGGGAATGTGATACCTCGCTTTTGTGTATTTATACAAATAAAATACATTCGTAATCGCTTTTGAGCCCTTTTTTGGAGAACTTTTTTCTGACTGAAAATTTTGTAAAAAACGTGATGGTTAGCACACGAATTCGGGCTTTATTGGGAATGTGATACCTCGTTTTGTGTATTTATACAAATAAAATACATTCAGAATCGTTTTGAGCCATTTTTTGGAGAACTTTTTTTTGGACCAAAATTTTGTAAAAAACGTGATGGTTAGCACACGAATTCGGGCTTTATTAGGAATGTGATACCTCGTTTTGTGTATTTATACAAATAAAATACATTCAGAATCTTTTTGAGCAATTTTTTGGAGAACTTTTTTTTCGGACCAAAATTTTGTAAAAAACGTGATGGTTAGCACACGAATTCGGGCTTTATTGGGAATGTGATAACTCGTTTTCTCGTATTTATACAAATAAAATACATTCGAATCGTTTTGAGCAATTTTTTTGGAGAACTTTTTTTTGGACAAAAAATTTTGTAAAAAACGTGACTGGTTAGCACTACTAATTCGGGCTTTATTGGGAATGTGATACCTCGTTTTGTGTATTTATACAAATAAAATACATTCAGAATCGTTTTGAGCCCTTTTTTGGAGAACTTTTTTTCGGACCAAAATTTTGTAAAAAACGTGATGGTTAGCACACGAATTCGGGCTTTATTGGGAATGTGATACCTCGTTTTGTGTATTTATACAAATAAAATACATTCAGAATCGTTTTGAGCAATTTTTTTGAGAACTTTTTTTCGGACCAAAATTTTGTAAAAAAACGTGATGGTTAGCACACGAATTCGGGCTTTATTGGGAATGTGATAGCTCGTTTTCTGTATTTATACAAATAAAATACATTCAGAATTGTTTTGAGCAATTTTTTGGAGAACTTTTTTTGGACAAAAATTTTGTAAAAAACGTGACGGTTAGCACACGAATTCGGGCTTTATTGGGAATGTGATACCTCGTTTTGTGTATTTATACAAATAAAATACATTCAGAATCGTTTTGAGCCCTTTTTTGGAGAACTTTTTTTCGGACCAAAATTTTGTAAAAAACGTGATGGTTAGCACACGAATTCGGGCTTTATTGGGAATGTGATACCTCGTTTTGTGTATTTATACAAATAAAATACATTCAGAATCGTTTTGAGCAATTTTTTTGAGAACTTTTTTTCGGACCAAAATTTTGTGTAAAACGTGATGGTTAGCACACGAATTCGGGCTTTATTGGGAATGTGATAGCTCGTTTTCTGTATTTATACAAATAAAATACATTCAGAATCGTTTTGAGCAATTTTTTGGAGAACTTTTTTTCGGACCAAAATTTTGTGAAAAACGTGATGGTTAGCACACGAATTCGGGCTTTATTGGGAATGTGATACCTCGTTTGATGCATTTATACAAATAAAATACATTCAGAATCGTTTTGAGCAATTTTTTGGAGAATTTTTTTTCGGAACAAAATTTTGTAAAAAACGTGATCATTAGTACACGAATTCGGGCTTTATTGGGAATGTGATACCTCGTTTTGTGTATTTATACAAATAAAATACATTCAGAATCGTTTTGAGCCATTTTTTTGGAGAACTTTTTTTCGGACCAAAATTTTGTAAAAAACGTGATGGTTAGCACACGCAATTCGGGCTTTATTGGGAATGTGATACCTCGTTCGATGTATTTATACAAATAAAATACATTCGTAATCGTTTTGAGCAATTTTTCGGAGAACTTTTTTTCGGACAAAAAATTTTGTAAAAAAACGTGATGGTTAGCACTACGAATTCGGGCTTTATTGGGAATGTGATACCTCGTTTTGTGTATTTATACAAATAAAATACATTCAGAATCGTTTTGAGCAATTTTTTGGAGAACTTTTTTTCAAAGCAAATTTTTGTAAAAAACGTGATCGGTTAGCACACTAATTCGGGCTTTATTGGGAATGTGATAACTCGCTTTTGTGTATTTATACAACATAAAAATACATTCGAATCGATTTGAGCAATTTTTTTTAGAACTTTTTTCGGACAAAAAATTTTGTGAAAAAACGTGATGGTTAGCACACTAATTCGGGCTTTATTGGGAATGTGATACCTCGTTTGATGCATTTATACAAATAAAATACATTCAGAATCGTTTTGAGCAATTTTTTGGAGAATTTTTTTTCGGAACAAAATTTTGTAAAAAACGTGATGATTAGTACACGAATTCGGGCTTTATTGGGAATGTGATACCTCGTTTTGTGTATTTATACAAATAAAATACATTCAGAATCGTTTTGAGCCATTTTTTGGAGAACTTTTTTTCGGACCAAAATTTTGTAAAAAACGTGATGGTTAGCACACGAATTCGGGCTTTATTGGGAATGCGATACCTCGTTCGATGTATTTATACAAATAAAATACATTCAGAATCGTTTTGAGCAATTTTTCGGAGAACTTTTTTTCGGACAAAAATTTTGTAAAAAACGTGATGGTTAGCACACGAATTCGGGCTTTATTGGGAATGTGATACCTCGTTTTGTGTATTTATACAAATAAAATACATTCAGAATCGTTTTGAGCAATTTTTTGGAGAACTTTTTTTCAAAGCAAATTTTTGTAAAAAACGTGACGGTTAGCACACGAATTCGGGCTTTATTGGGAATGTGATAACTCGTTTTGTGTATTTATACAACATAAAATACATTCAGAATCGATTTGAGCAATTTTTTTTAGAACTTTTTTTCGGACAAAAATTTTGTAAAAAACGTGATGGTTAGCACACGAATTCGGGCTTTATTGGGAATGTGATACCTCATTTTGTGTATTTATACAAATAAAATACATTCAGAATCGATTTGAGCAATTTATTTTAGAACTTTTTTTCGGACAAAAATTTTGTAAAAAACGTGATGATTAGTACACGAATTCGGACTTTACCGGGAATGTGATAACTCGTTTTGGGTATTTATACAAATAAAATACATTCGAATCGTTTTGAGCCATTTTTTTGGAGAACTTTTTTTCGGACCAAAATTTTGTAAAAAACGTGATGATTAGCACACGAATTCGGGCTTTATTGGGAATGTGATACCTCGTTTTGTGTATTTATACAAATAAAATACATTCAGAATCGTTTTGAGCAATTTTCTGAGAACTTTTTTTTCGGACCAAAATTTTGTAAAAAACGTGATGGTTAGCACTACCAATTCGGGCTTTATTGGGAATGTGATACCTCGTTTTGTGTATTTATACAAATAAAATACATTCAGAATCGTTTTGAGCAATTTTTTTGAGAACTTTTTTTCGGACCAAAATTTTGTAAAAAACGTGATGGTTAGCAAACGAATTCGGGCTTTATTGGGAATGTGATAGCTCGTTTTCTGTATTTATACAAATAAAATACATTCAGAATCGTTTTGAGCAATTTTTTGGAGAACTTTTTTTCGGAGCAAAATTTTGTAAAAAACGTGATGGTTAGCACACGAATTCGGGCTTTATTGGGAATGTGGTACCTCGTTTGATGTATTTATACAAATAAAATACATTCAGAATCGTTTTGAGCAATTTTTTTGGAGAATTTTTTTTCGAACAAAATTTTGTAAAAAAACGTGATGATTTGTACACGAATTCGGGCTTTATTGGGAATGTGATACCTCGTTTTGTTTATTTATACAAATAAAATACATTCGTAATCGCTTTTGAGCCATTTTTTTGGAGAACTTTTTTTGGACCAAAATTTTGTAAAAAACGTGATGGTTAGCACACGAATTCGGGCTTTATTGGGAATGTGATACCTCGTTTGATGTATTTATACAAATAAAATACATTCGTAATCGTTTTGAGCAATTTTTTTGGAGAACTTTTTTTCGAGCAAATTTTTGTAAAAAAACGTGACGGTTAGCACACGAATTCGGGCTTTATTGGGAATGTGATAACTCGTTTTGTGTATTTATACAACATAAAATACATTCAGAATCGATTTGAGCAATTTTTTTTTAGAACTTTTTTTCGGACAAAAATTTTGTAAAAAACGTGATGGTTAGCACACGAATTCGGGCTTTATTGGGAATGTGATACCTCGTTTTGTGTATTTATACAAATAAAATACATTCAGAATTGATTTGAGCAATTTATTTTAGAACTTTTTTTGGGACAAAAATTTTGTAAAAAACGTGATGATTAGTACACGAGTTCGGACTTTACCGGGAATTTGATAACTCGTTTTGGGTATTTATACAAATAAAATACATTCGTAATCGCTTTTGAGCCATTTTTTGGAGAACTTTTTTTCGGACCAAAATTTTGTAAAAAACGTGATGGTTAGCACACGAATTCGGGCTTTATTGGGAATGTGATACCTCGTTTTGTGTATTTATACAAATAAAATACATTCAGAATCGTTTTGAGCAATTTTTTTGAGAACTTTTTTTCGGACCAAAATTTTGTAAAAAACGTGATGGTTAGCACACGAATTCGGGCTTTATTGGGAATGTGATAGCTCGTTTTCTGTATTTATACAAATAAAATACATTCAGAATCGTTTTGAGCAATTTTTTTGGAGAACTTTTTTTTGAACAAAAATTTTGTAAAAAACGTGATCGGTTAGCACACTAATTCGGGCTTTATTGGGAATGTGATACCTCGCTTTTGTGTATTTATACAAATAAAATACATTCGAATCGTTTTGAGCCCTTTTTTTGGAGAACTTTTTTTCGGACGAAAATTTTGTAAAAAACGTGATGGTTAGCACTACTAATTCGGGCTTTATTGGGAATGTGATACCTCGCTTTTGTGTATTTATACAAATAAAATACATTCGTAATCGTTTTGAGCAATTTTTTTTGAGAACTTTTTTTCGGACCAAAATTTTGTAAAAAACGTGATGGTTAGCACACGAATTCGGGCTTTATTGGGAATGTGATAGCTCGTTTTCTGTATTTATACAAATAAAATACATTCAGAATCGTTTTGAGCAATTTTTTGGAGAACTTTTTTTCGGACCAAAATTTTGTAAAAAACGTGATGGTTAGCACACGAATTCGGACTTTATTGGGAATGTGATTCCTCGTTTGATGTATTTATACAAATAAAATACATTCGGAATCGTTTTGAGCAATTTTTTGGAGAACTTTTTTTTCGAGCAAATTTTTTGTAAAAAACGTGACTGGTTAGCACTACGAATTCGGGCTTTATTGGGAATGTGATAACTCGTTTTGTGTATTTATACAACATAAAATACATTCGAATCGATTTGAGCAATTTTTTTTAGAACTTTTTTTCGGACAAAAAATTTTGTAAAAAACGTGATGGTTAGCACTACTAATTCGGGCTTTATTGGGAATGTGATACCTCGTTTTGTGTATTTATACAAATAAAATACATTCAGAATCGATTTGAGCAATTTATTTTAGAACTTTTTTTCGGACAAAAATTTTGTAAAAAACGTGATGATTAGTACACGAATTCGGACTTTACCGGGAATGTGATAACTCGTTTTGGGTATTTATACAAATAAAATACATTCAGAATCGTTTTGAGCCATTTTTTGGAGAACTTTTTTTCGGACCAAAATTTTGTAAAAAACGTGATGGTTAGCACACGAATTCGGGCTTTATTGGGAATGTGATACCTCGTTTGATGTATTTATACAAATAAAATACATTCAGAATCGTTTTGAGCAATTTTTTGGAGAACTTTTTTTCAGAGCAAATTTTTGTAAAAAACGTGACGGTTAGCACACGAATTCGGGCTTTATTGGGAATGTGATAACTCGTTTTGTGTATTTATACAACATAAAATACATTCAGAATCGATTTGAGCAATTTTTTTTAGAACTTTTTTTCGGACAAAAATTTTGTAAAAAACGTGATGGTTAGCACACGAATTCGGGCTTTATTGGGAATGTGATACCTCGTTTTGTGTATTTATACAAATAAAATACATTCAGAATCGATTTGAGCAATTTATTTTAGAACTTTTTTTCGGACAAAAATTTTGTAAAAAACGTGATGATTAGTACACGAGTTCGGACTTTACCGGGAATTTGATAACTCGTTTTGGGTATTTATACAAATAAAATACATTCAGAATCGTTTTGAGCCATTTTTTGGAGAACTTTTTTTCGGACCAAAATTTTGTAAAAAACGTGATGGTTAGCACTACTAATTCGGGCTTTATTGGGAATGTGATACCTCGCTTTTGTGTATTTATACAAATAAAATACATTCAGAATCGTTTTGAGCAATTTTTTTGAGAACTTTTTTTCGGACCAAAATTTTGTAAAAAACGTGATGGTTAGCACACGAATTCGGGCTTTATTGGGAATGTGATAGCTCGTTTTCTGTATTTATACAAATAAAATACCTTCAGAATCGTTTTGAGCAATTTTTTGGAGAACTTTTTTTGAACAAAAATTTTGTAAAAAACGTGACGGTTAGCACACGAATTCGGGCTTTATTGGGAATGTGATACCTCGTTTTGTGTATTTATACAAATGAAATACATTCAGAATCGTTTTGAGCCCTTTTTTGGAGAACTTTTTTTCGGACGAAAATTTTGTAAAAAACGTGATGGTTAGCACACGAATTCGGGCTTTATTGGGAATGTGATACCTCGTTTTGTGTATTTATACAAATAAAATACATTCAGAATCGTTTTGAGCAATTTTTTTGAGCACTTTTTTTCGGACCAAAATTTTGTAAAAAACGTGATGGTTCGCACACGAATTCGGGCTTTATTGGGAATGTGATAGCTCGTTTTGTGTATTTATACAAATAAAATACATTCAGAATCGTTTTGAGCAATTTTTTGGAGAACTTTTTTTCGGACCAAAATTTTGTAAAAAACGTGATGGTTAGCACACGAATTCGGACTTTATTGGGAATGTGATACCTCGTTTGATGTATTTATACAAATAAAATACATTCAGAATCGTTTTGAGCAATTTTTTGGAGAACTTTTTTTCAGAGCAAATTTTTGTAAAAAACGTGACGGTTAGCACTACTAATTCGGGCTTTATTGGGAATGTGATAACTCGTTTTGTGTATTTATACAACATAAAATACATTCAGAATCGATTTGAGCAATTTTTTTTAGAACTTTTTTTCGGACAAAAATTTTGTAAAAAACGTGATGGTTAGCACACGAATTCGGGCTTTATTGGGAATGTGATACCTCGTTTTGTGTATTTATACAAATAAAATACATTCAGAATCGATTTGAGCAATTTATTTTAGAACTTTTTTTCGGACAAAAATTTTGTAAAAAACGTGATGATTAGTACACGAATTCGGACTTTACCGGGAATGTGATAACTCGTTTTGGGTATTTATACAAATAAAATACATTCAGAATCGTTTTGAGCCATTTTTTGGAGAACTTTTTTTCGGACCAAAATTTTGTAAAAAACGTGATGGTTAGCACACGAATTCGGGCTTTATTGGGAATGTGATACCTCGTTTTGTGTATTTATACAAATAAAATACATTCAGAATCGTTTTGAGCAATTTTTTTGAGAACTTTTTTTCGGACCAAAATTTTGTAAAAAACGTGATGGTTAGCACAACGAATTCGGGCTTTATTGGGAATGTGATAGCTCGTTTTCTGTATTTATACAAATAAAATACATTCGAATCGTTTTGAGCAATTTTTTGGAGAACTTTTTTTCGGACCAAAATTTTGTAAAAAACGTGATGGTTAGCACACGAATTCGGACTTTATTGGGAATGTGATACCTCGTTTGATGTATTTATACAAATAAAATACATTCAGAATCGTTTTGAGCAATTTTTTGGAGAACTTTTTTTCAGAGCAAATTTTTGTAAAAAACGTGACGGTTAGCACACGAATTCGGGCTTTATTGGGAATGTGATAACTCGTTTTGTGTATTTATACAACATAAAATACATTCAGAATCGATTTGAGCAATTTTTTTTAGAACTTTTTTTCGGACCAAAATTTTGTAAAATACGTGATGGTTAGCACACGAATTCGGGCTTTATTGGGAATGTGATACCTCGTTTTGTGTATTTATACAAATAAAATACATTCAGAATCGTTTTGAGCAATTTTTTGGAGAACTTTTTTTCTGAGCAAATTTTTGTAAAAAACGTGACGGTTAGCACACGAATTCGGGCTTTATTGGGAATGTGATAACTCGTTTTGTGTATTTATACAACATAAAATACATTCTGAATCGATTTGAGCAATTTTTTTTAGAACTTTTTTTTCGGACAAAAAATTTTGTAAAAAACGTGATGGTTAGCACTACGAATTCGGGCTTTATTGGGAATGTGATACCTCATTTTGTGTATTTATACAAATAAAATACATTCAGAATCGATTTGAGCAATTTATTTTAGGACTTTTTTTCGGACAAAAATTTTGTAAAAAACGTGATAATTAGTACACGAATTCGGACTTTACCGGGAATGTGAAAACTCGTTTTGGGTATTTATACAAATAAAATACATTCAGAATCGTTTTGAGCCATTTTTTTGGAGAACTTTTTTTCGGACCAAAATTTTGTAAAAAACGTGATGGTTAGCACACGAATTCGGGCTTTATTGGGAATGTGATACCTCGTTTTGTGTATTTATACAAATAAAATACATTCAGAATCGTTTTGAGCAATTTTTTTTGAGAACTTTTTTTCGGACCAAAATTTTGTAAAAAACGTGATGGTTAGCACTACGAATTCGGGCTTTATTGGGAATGTGATACCTCGTTTTGTGTATTTATACAAATAAAATACATTCAGAATCGTTTTGAGCAATTTTTTTGAGAACTTTTTTTCGGACCAAAATTTTGTAAAAAACGTGATGGTTAGCACACGAATTCGGGATTTATTGGGAATGTGATAGCTCGTTTTCTGTATTTATAAAAATAAAATACATTCAGAATCGTTTTGAGCAATTTTTTGGAGAACTTTTTTTCGGACCAAAATTTTGTAAAAAACGTGATGGTTAGCACACGAATTCGGGCTTTATTGGGAATGTGATACCTCGTTTGATGTATTTATACAAATAAAATACATTCAGAATCGTTTTGAGCAATTTTTTGGAGAATTTTTTTCGGAACAAAATTTTGTAAAAAACGTGATGATTAGTACACGAATTCGGGCTTTATTGGGAATGTGATACCTCGTTTTGTTTATTTATACAAATAAAATACATTCAGAATCGTTTTGAGCCATTTTTTGGAGAACTTTTTTTCGGACCAAAATTTTGTAAAAAACGTGATGGTTAGCACACGAATTCGGGCTTTATTGGGAATGTGATACCTCGTTTGATGTATTTATACAAATAAAATACATTCGGAATCGTTTTGAGCAATTTTTTGGAGAACTTTTTTTTCGGAGCAAATTTTTGTAAAAAACGTGACTGGTTAGCACTACTAATTCGAGCTTTATTGGGAATGTGATAACTCGTTTTGTGTATTTATACAAATAAAATACATTCGAATCGTTTTGAACAATTTTTTTTGAGCACTTTTTTCGGACCAAAATTTTGTAAAAAACGTGATGGTTCGCATACGAATTCGGGCTTTATTGGGAATGTGATAGCTCGTTTTACGTATTTATACAAATAAAATACATTCGGGAATCGTTTTGAGCAATTTTTTGGAGAACTTTTTTTCGGACCAAAATTTTGTAAAAAACGTGATGGTTAGCACACGAATTCGGACTTTATTGGGAATGTGATACCTCGTTTGATGTATTTATACAAATAAAATACATTCAGAATCGTTTTGAGCAATTTTTTGGAGAACTTTTTTTCAGAGCAAATTTTTGTAAAAAACGTGACGGTTAGCACACGAATTCGGGCTTTATTGGGAATGTGATAACTCGTTTTGTGTATTTATACAACATAAAATACATTCAGAATCGATTTGAGCAATTTTTTTTAGAACTTTTTTCGGACAAAAATTTTGTAAAAAAACGTGATGGTTAGCACTACTAATTCGGGCTTTATTGGGAATGTGATACCTCGTTTTGTGTATTTATACAAATAAAATACATTCAGAATCGATTTGAGCAATTTATTTTAGAACTTTTTTTCGGACAAAAATTTTGTAAAAAACGTGAGGATTAGTACACGAATTCGGACTTTACCGGGAATGTGATAACTCGTTTTGGGTATTTATACAAATAAAATACATTCAGAATCGTTTTGAGCCATTTTTTTGGAGAACTTTTTTCGGACCAAAATTTTGTAAAAAACGTGATGGTTAGCACACGAATTCGGGCTTTATTGGGAATGTGATACCTCGTTTGATGTATTTATACAAATAAAATACATTCAGAATCGTTTTGAGCAATTTTTTGGAGAACTTTTTTTCAGAGCAAATTTTTGTAAAAAACGTGACGGTTAGCACACGAATTCGAGCTTTATTGGGAATGTCATAACTCGTTTTGTGTATTTATACAAATAAAATACATTCAGAATCGTTTTGAGCAATTTTTTTGAGCACTTTTTTTCGGACCAAAATTTTGTAAAAAACGTGATGGTTCGCACACGAATTCGGGCTTTATTGGGAATGTGATAGCTCGTTTTCTGTATTTATACAAATAAAATACATTCAGAATCGTTTTGAGCAATTTTTTGGAGAACTTTTTTTCGGACCAAAATTTTGTAAAAAACGTGATGGTTAGCACTACAATTCGGACTTTATTGGGAATGTGATACCTCGTTTGATGTATTTATACAAATAAAATACATTCGGAATCGTTTTGAGCAATTTTTTGGAGAACTTTTTTTCGAGCAAATTTTTGTAAAAAACGTGACGGTTAGCACTACAATTCGGGCTTTATTGGGAATGTGATAACTCGTTTTGTGTATTTATACAACATAAAATACATTCAGAATCGATTTGAGCAATTTTTTTTAGAACTTTTTTTCGGACAAAAATTTTGTAAAAAACGTGATGGTTAGCACACGAATTCGGGCTTTATTGGGAATGTGATACCTCGTTTTGTGTATTTATACAAATAAAATACATTCAGAATCGTTTTGAGCAATTTTTTTGAGAACTTTTTTTCGGACCAAAATTTTGTAAAAAACGTGATGGTTAGCACACGAATTCGGGCTTTATTGGGAATGTGATAGCTCGTTTTCTGTATTTATACAAATAAAATACATTCAGAATCGTTTTGAGCAATTTTTTGGAGAAGTTTTTTTGGACAAAAATTTTGTAAAAAACGTGACGGTTAGCACACGAATTCGGGCTTTATTGGGAATGTGATAACTCGTTTTGGGTATTTATACAAATAAAATACATTCAGAATCGTTTTGAGCCATTTTTTGGAGAACTTTTTTTCGGACCAAAATTTTGTAAAAAACGTGATGGTTAGCACACGAATTCGGGCTTTATTGGGAATGTGATAGCTCGTTTTACGTATTTATACAAATAAAATACATTCGAATCGTTTTGAGCAATTTTTTTGGAGAACTTTTTTCGGACCAAAAATTTTGTAAAAAACGTGATGGTTAGCACTACAATTCGGACTTTATTGGGAATGTGATACCTCGTTTGATGTATTTATACAAATAAAATACATTCAAGATCGTTTTTGAGCAATTTTTTGGAGAACTTTTTTCGGACCAAAATTTTGTAAAAAACGTGATGATTAGTACACGAATTCGGGCTTTATTGGGAATGTGATACCTCGTTTTGTTTATTTATACAAATAAAATACATTCAGAATCGTTTTGAGCCATTTTTTGGAGAACTTTTTTTCGGACCAAAATTTTGTAAAAAACGTGATGGTTAGCACACGAATTCGGGCTTTATTGGGAATGTGATACCTCGTTTGATGTATTTATACAAATAAAATACATTCAGAATCGTTTTGAGCAATTTTTTGGAGAACTTTTTTTCAGAGCAAATTTTTGTAAAAAACGTGACGGTTAGCACACGAATTCGAGCTTTATTGGGAATGTGATAACTCGTTTTGTGTATTTATACAAATAAAATACATTCAGAATCGTTTTGAGCAATTTTTTTGAGCACTTTTTTTCGGACCAAAATTTTGTAAAAAACGTGATGGTTCGCACACGAATTCGGGCTTTATTGGGAATGTGATAGCTCGTTTTCTGTATTTATACAAATAAAATACATTCAGAATCGTTTTGAGCAATTTTTTGGAGAACTTTTTTTCGGACCAAAATTTTGTAAAAAACGTGATGGTTAGCACACGAATTCGGGCTTTATTGGGAATGTGATAGCTCGTTTTCTGTATTTATACAAATAAAATACATTCAGAATCGTTTTGAGCAATTTTTTGGAGAAATTTTTTTTGGACAAAAATTTTGTAAAAAACGTGACGGTTAGCACACGAATTCGGGCTTTATTGGGAATGTGATACCTCGTTTTGTGTATTTATACAAATAAAATACATTCAGAATCGTTTTGAGCCCTTTTTTGGAGAACTTTTTTTCGGACGAAAATTTTGTAAAAAACGTGATGGTTAGCACACGAATTCGGGCTTTATTGGGAATGTGATACCTCGTTTTGTGTATTTATACAAATAAAATACATTCAGAATCGTTTTGAGCAATTTTTTTGAGAACTTTTTTTCGGACCAAAATTTTGTAAAAAACGTGATGGTTAGCACTACAATTCGGGCTTTATTGGGAATGTGATAGCTCGTTTTCTGTATTTATACAAATAAAATACATTCAGAATCGTTTTGAGCAATTTTTTGGAGAACTTTTTTTCTGAGCAAATTTTTGTAAAAAACGTGACGGTTAGCACACGAATTCGGGCTTTATTGGGAATGTGATAACTCGTTTTGTGTATTTATACAACATAAAATACATTCAGAATCGATTTGAGCAATTTTTTTTAGAACTTTTTTTCGGACAAAAATTTTGTAAAAAACGTGATGGTTAGCACACGAATTCGGGCTTTATTGGGAATGTGATACCTCGTTTTGTGTATTTATACAAATAAAATACATTCAGAATCGATTTGAGCAATTTATTTTAGAACTTTTTTCGGACAAAAATTTTGTAAAAAACGTGATGATTAGTACACGAATTCGGACTTTACCGGGAATGTGATAACTCGTTTTGGGTATTTATACAAATAAAATACATTCAAAATCGTTTTGAGCCATTTTTTGGAGAACTTTTTTTCGGACCAAAATTTTGTAAAAAACGTGATGGTTAGCACACGAATTCGGGCTTTATTGGGAATGTGATACCTCGTTTTGTGTATTTATACAAATAAAATACATTCAGAATCGTTTTGAGCAATTTTTTTTGAGAACTTTTTTCGGACCAAAATTTTGTAAAAAACGTGATGGTTAGCACACGAATTCGGGCTTTATTGGGAATGTGATAGCTCGTTTTCTGTATTTATACAAATAAAATACATTCAGAATCGTTTTGAGCAATTTTTTGGAGAACTTTTTTTGGACAAAAATTTTGTAAAAAACGTGACGGTTAGCACACGAATTCGGGCTTTATTGGGAATGTGATAACTCGTTTTGGGTATTTATACAAATAAAATACATTCAGAATCGTTTTGAGCCATTTTTTGGAGAACTTTTTTCGGACCAAAAATTTTGTAAAAAACGTGATGGTTAGCACACAATTCGGGCTTTATTGGGAATGTGATAGCTCGTTTTACGTATTTATACAAATAAAATACATTCGAATCGTTTTGAGCAATTTTTTGGAGAACTTTTTTTCGGACCAAAATTTTGTAAAAAAACGTGATGGTTAGCACACGAATTCGGACTTTATTGGGAATGTGATACCTCGTTTGATGTATTTATACAAATAAAATACATTCAGAATCGTTTTGAGCAATTTTTTGGAGAACTTTTTTCGGACCAAAATTTTGTAAAAAACGTGATGGTTAGCACACGAATTCGGGCTTTATTGGGAATGTGATACCTCGTTTTGTGTATTTATACAAATAAAATACATTCAGAATCGTTTTGAGAAATTTTTTTGAGAACTTTTTTTCGGACCAAAATTTTGTAAAAAACGTGATGGTTAGCACACGAATTCGGGCTTTATTGGGAATGTGATAGCTCGTTTTCTGTATTTATACAAATAAAATACATTCAGAATCGTTTTGAGCAATTTTTTGGAGAACTTTTTTTTGAACAAAAATTTTGTAAAAAACGTGACGGATAGCACACGAATTCGGGCTTTATTGGGAATGTGATACCTCGTTTTGTGTATTTATACAAATAAAATACATTCAGAATCGTTTTGAGCCCTTTTTTGGAGAACTTTTTTTCGGACGAAAATTTTGTAAAAAAACGTGATGGTTAGCATACGAATTCGGGCTTTATTGGGAATGTGATACCTCGTTTTGTGTATTTATACAAATAAAATACATTGGGAATCGTTTTGAGCAATTTTTTTGAGAACTTTTTTCGGACCAAAATTTTGTAAAAAACGTGATGGTTAGCACACGAATTCGGGCTTTATTGGGAATGTGATAGCTCGTTTTCTGTATTTATACAAATAAAATACATTCAGAATCGTTTTGAGCAATTTTTTGGAGAACTTTTTTTTGGACAAAAATTTTGTAAAAAAACGTGACTGGGTTAACACACGAATTCGGGCTTTATTGGGAATGTGATACCTCGTTTTGTGTATTTATACAAATAAAATACATTCAGAATCGTTTTGAGCCCTTTTTTGGAGAACTTTTTTCTGGACGAAAATTTTGTAAAAAACGTGATGGTTAGCACACGAATTCGGGCTTTATTGGGAATGTGATACCTCGTTTTGTGTATTTATACAAATAAAATACATTCAGAATCGTTTTGAGCAATTTTTTGGAGAACTTTTTTCGGACCAAAATTTTGTAAAAAACGTGATGATTAGCATACGAATTCGGGCTTTATTGGGAATGTGATACCTCGTTTTACGTATTTATACAAATAAAATACATTCGAGAATCGTTTTGAGCAATTTTTTTGGAGAACTTTTTTCGGACCAAAATTTTGTAAAAAACGTGATGGTTAGCACACGAATTCGGGCTTTATTGGGAATGTGATACCTCGTTTGATGTATTTATACAAATAAAATACATTCAGAATCGTTTTGAGCAATTTTTTGGAGAATTTTTTTTCGGAACAAAATTTTGTAAAAAACGTGATGATTAGTACACGAATTCGGGCTTTATCGGGAATATGATACCACGTTTTGTGTATTTATACAAATAAAATACATTCAGAATCGTTTTGAGCCATTTTTTGGAGAACTTTTTTTCGGACCAAAATTTTGTAAAAAACGTGATGGTTAGCACACGAATTCGGGCTTTATTGGGAATGTGATACCTCGTTTGATGTATTTATACAAATAAAATACATTCAGAATCGTTTTGAGCAATTTTTCGGAGAACTTTTTTTGGGACCAAAATTTTGTAAAAAACGTGATGGTTAGCACACGAATTCGGGCTTTATTGGGAATGTGATACCTCGTTTTGTGTATTTATACAAATAAAATACATTCAGAATCGTTTTGAGCAATTTTTTGGAGAAGTTTTTTTCGGACAAAAATTTTGTAAAAAACGTGACGGTTAGCACACGAATTCGGGCTTTATTGGGAATGTGATACCTCGTTTGATGTATTTATACAAATAAAATACATTCAGAATCGTTTTGAGCAATTTTTCGGAGAACTTTTTTTCGGACTAAAATTTTGTAAAAAATGTAATGGTTAGCACACGAATTCGGGCTTTATTGGGAATGTGATACCCCGTTTTGTGTATTTATACAACATAAAATACATTCAGAATCGATTTGAGAAATTTTTTTTAGAACTTTTTTTAGGACAAAAATTTTGTAAAAAACGTGATGATTAGTACACGAATTCGGGCTTTATCGGGAATATGATACCACGTTTTGTGTATTTATACAAATAAAATACATTCAGAATCGTTTTGAGCAATTTTTTGGAGAACTTTTTTTTCGAGCAAATTTTCGTAAAAAAACGTGACGGTTAGCACTACAATTCGGGGCTTTATTGGGAATGTGATACCTCGTTTTGTGTATTTATACAACATAAAATACATTCGAGAATCGATTTGAGCAATTTTTTTTAGAACTTTTTTCGGACAAAAATTTTGTAAAAAAACGTGATGGTTAGCACACGAATTCGGGCTTTATTGGGAATGTGATACCTCGTTTGATGTATTTATACAAATAAAATACATTCAGAATCGTTTTGAGCAATTTTTCGGAGAACTTTTTTTCGGACCAAAATTTTGTAAAATACGTGATGGTTAGCACACGAATTCGGGCTTTATTGGGAATGTGATACCTCGTTTTGTGTATTTATACAAATAAAATACATTCAGAATCGTTTTGAGCAATTTTTTGGAGAACTTTTTTTCTGAGCAAATTTTTGTAAAAAACGTGACGGTTAGCACACGAATTCGGGCTTTATTGGGAATGTGATAACTCGTTTTGTGTATTTATACAACATAAAATACATTCAGAATCGATTTGAGCAATTTTTTTTAGAACTTTTTTTCGGACAAAAATTTTGTAAAAAACGTGATGGTTAGCACACGAATTCGGGCTTTATTGGGAATGTGATACCTCATTTTGTGTATTTATACAAATAAAATACATTCAGAATCGATTTGAGCAATTTATTTTAGGACTTTTTTTCGGACAAAAATTTTGTAAAAAACGTGATAATTAGTACACGAATTCGGACTTTACCGGGAATGTGAAAACTCGTTTTGGGTATTTATACAAATAAAATACATTCAGAATCGTTTTGAGCCATTTTTTGGAGAACTTTTTTTCGGACCAAAATTTTGTAAAAAACGTGATGGTTAGCACACGAATTCGGGCTTTATTGGGAATGTGATACCTCGTTTTGTGTATTTATACAAATAAAATACATTCAGAATCGTTTTGAGCAATTTTTTTGAGAACTTTTTTTCGGACCAAAATTTTGTAAAAAACGTGATGGTTAGCACACGAATTCGGGCTTTATTGGGAATGTGATACCTCGTTTTGTGTATTTATACAAATAAAATACATTCAGAATCGTTTTGAGCAATTTTTTTGAGAACTTTTTTTCGGACCAAAATTTTGTAAAAAACGTGATGGTTAGCACACGAATTCGGGATTTATTGGGAATGTGATAGCTCGTTTTCTGTATTTATAAAAATAAAATACATTCAGAATCGTTTTGAGCAATTTTTTGGAGAACTTTTTTCGGACCAAAATTTTGTAAAAAACGTGATGGTTAGCACACGAATTCGGGCTTTATTGGGAATGTGATACCTCGTTTGATGTATTTATACAAATAAAATACATTCAGAATCGTTTTGAGCAATTTTTTGGAGAATTTTTTTTCGGAACAAAATTTTGTAAAAAACGTGATGATTAGTACACGAATTCGGGCTTTATTGGGAATGTGATACCTCGTTTTGTTTATTTATACAAATAAAATACATTCAGAATCGTTTTGAGCCATTTTTTGGAGAACTTTTTTTCGGACCAAAATTTTGTAAAAAACGTGATGGTTAGCACACGAATTCGGGCTTTATTGGGAATGTGATACCTCGTTTGATGTATTTATACAAATAAAATACATTCAGAATCGTTTTGAGCAATTTTTTGGAGAACTTTTTTTCAGAGCAAATTTTTGTAAAAAACGTGACGGTTAGCACACGAATTCGAGCTTTATTTGGAATGTGATAACTCGTTTTGTGTATTTATACAACATAAAATACATTCAGAATCAATTTGAGCAATTTTTTTTAGAACTTTTTTTCGGACAAAAGTTTTGTAAAAAACGTGATGGTTAGCACACGAATTCGGGCTTTATTGGGAATGTGATACCTCGTTTTGTGTATTTATACAAATAAAATACATTCAGAATCGATTTGAGCAATTTATTTTAGAACTTTTTTTCGGACAAAAATTTTGTAAAAAACGTGATGATTAGTACACGAGTTCGGACTTTACCGGGAATGTGATAACTCGTTTTGGGTATTTATACAAATAAAATACATTCAGAATCGTTTTGAGCCATTTTTTGGAGAACTTTTTTTCGGACCAAAATTTTGTAAAAAACGTGATGGTTAGCACACGAATTCGGGCTTTATTGGGAATGTGATACCTCGTTTTGTGTATTTATACAAATAAAATACATTCAGAATCGTTTTGAGAAATTTTTTTGAGAACTTTTTTTCGGACCAAAATTTTGTAAAAAACGTGATGGTTAGCACACGAATTCGGGCTTTATTGGGAATGTGATAGCTCGTTTTCTGTATTTATACAAATAAAATACATTCAGAATCGTTTTGAGCAATTTTTTGGAGAACTTTTTTTTGAACAAAAATTTTGTAAAAAACGTGACGGATAGCACACGAATTCGGGCTTTATTGGGAATGTGATACCTCGTTTTGTGTATTTATACAAATAAAATACATTCAGAATTGTTTTGAGCCCTTTTTTGGAGAACTTTTTTTCGGACGAAAATTTTGTAAAAAACGTGATGGTTAGCACACGAATTCGGGCTTTATTGGGAATGTGATACCTCGTTTTGTGTATTTATACAAATAAAATACATTCAGAATCGTTTTGAGCAATTTTTTTGAGAACTTTTTTTCGGACCAAAATTTTGTAAAAAACGTGATGGTTAGCACACGAATTCGGGCTTTATTGGGAATGTGATAGCTCGTTTTCTGTATTTATACAAATAAAATACATTCAGAATCGTTTTGAGCAATTTTTTGGAGAACTTTTTTTCGGACCAAAATTTTGTAAAAAACGTGATGGTTAGCACACGAATTAGGACTTTATTGGGAATGTGATACCTCGTTTGATGTATTTATACAAATAAAATAAATTCAGAATCGTTTTGAGCAATTTTTTGGAGAACTTTTTTTCAGAGCAAATTTTTGTAAAAAACGTGACGGTTAGCACACGAATTCGGGCTTTATTGGGAATGTGATAACTCGTTTTGTGTATTTATACAACATAAAATACATTCAGAATCGATTTGAGCAATTTTTTTTAGAACTTTTTTCGGACAAAAATTTTGTAAAAAACGTGATGGTTAGCACACGAATTCGGGCTTTATTGGGAATGTGATACCTCGTTTTGTGTATTTATACAAATAAAATACATTCAGAATCGATTTGAGCAATTTATTTTAGAACTTTTTTTCGGACAAAAATTTTGTAAAAAACGTGATGATTAGTACACGAATTCGGACTTTACCGGGAATGTGATAACTCGTTTTGGGTATTTATACAAATAAAATACATTCAGAATCGTTTTGAGCCATTTTTTGGAGAACTTTTTTTCGGACCAAAATTTTGTAAAAAACGTGATGGTTAGCGCACGAATTCGGGCTTTATTGGGAATGTGATACCTCGTTTGATGTATTTATACAAATAAAATACATTCAGAATCGTTTTGAGCAATTTTTCGGAGAACTTTTTTTCGGACCAAAATTTTGTAAAAAACGTGATGGTTAGCCCAACAATTAAGGCTTTATTGGGAATGTGATACCTCGTTTTGTGTATTTATACAAATAAAATACATTCAGAATCGTTTTGAGCAATTTTTTGGAGAAGTTTTTTTCGGACAAAAATTTTGTAAAAAACGTGACGGTTAGCACACGAATTCGGGCTTTATTGGGAATGTGATACCTCGTTTGATGTATTTATACAAATAAAATACATTCAGAATCGTTTTGAGCAATTTTTCGGAGAACTTTTTTTCGGACTAAAATTTTGTAAAAAATGTAATGGTTAGCACACGAATTCGGGCTTTATTGGGAATATGATACCACATTTTGTGTATTTATACAAATAAAATACATTCAGAATCGTTTTGAGCAATTTTTTGGAGAACTTTTTTTCAGAGCAAATTTTTGTAAAAATCGTGACGGTTAGCACACTAATTCAGGCTTTATTGGGAATGTGATACCTCGTTTTGTGTATTTATACAACATAAAATACATTCAGAATCGATTTGAGCAATTTTTTTTAGAACTTTTTTTCGGACAAAAATTTTGTAAAAAACGTGATGGTTAGCACACGAATTCGGGCTTTATTGGGAATGTGATACCTCGTTTTGTGTATTTATACAAATAAAATACATTCAGAATCGTTTTGAGCAATTTTTTGGAGAACTTTTTTTTAGAGCAAATTTTTGTAAAAAACGTGACGGTTAGCACACGAATTCAGGCTTTATTGGGAATGTGATAGCTCGTTTTCTGTATTTATACAAATAAAATACATTCAGAATCGTTTTGAGCAATTTTTTGGAGAACTTTTTTTGGACAAAAATTTTGTAAAAAACGTGACGAGTTAACACCCGAATTCGGGCTTTATTGGGAATGTGATACCTCGTTTTGTGTATTTATACAAATAAAATACATTCAGAATCGTTTTGAGCCCTTTTTTGGAGAACTTTTTTTGGACGAAAATTTTGTAAAAAACGTGATGGTTAGCACACGAATTCGGGCTTTATTGGGAATGTGATACCTCGTTTTGTGTATTTATACAAATAAAATACATTCAGAATCGTTTTGAGCAATTTTTTGGAGAACTTTTTTCGGACCAAAATTTTGTAAAAAACGTGATGGTTAGCACACGAATTCGGGCTTTATTGGGAATGTGATACCTCGTTTTCTGTATTTATACAAATAAAATACATTCAGAATCGTTTTGAGCAATTTTTTTGGAGAACTTTTTTCGGACCAAAATTTTGTAAAAAACGTGATGGTTAGCACACGAATTCGGACTTTATTGGGAATGTGATACCTCGTTTGATGTATTTATACAAATAAAATACATTCATAATCGTTTTGAGCAATTTTTTGGAGAACTTTTTTTCAGAGCAAATTTTTGTAAAAAACGTGACGGTTAGCACTACAATTCGGGCTTTATTGGGAATGTGATAACTCGTTTTGTGTATTTATACAAATAAAATACATTCGGGAATCGTTTTGAGCCATTTTTTGGAGAACTTTTTTCGGACCAAAATTTGGAAAAAAACGTGACGGTTAGCACACGAATTCAGGCTTTATTGGGAATGTGATAGCTCGTTTTCTGTATTTATACAAATAAAATACATTCAGAATCGTTTTGAGCAATTTTTTGGAGAACTTTTTTTTGGACAAAAATTTTGTAAAAAACGTGACGGTTAGCACACGAATTCGGGCTTTATTGGGAATGTGATAACTCGTTTTGTGTATTTATACAACATAAAATACATTCAGAATCGATTTGAGCAATTTTTTTTAGAACTTTTTTTCGGACAAAAATTTTGTAAAAAACGTGATGGTTAGCACACGAATTCGGGCTTTATTGGGAATGTGATACCTCGTTTTGTGTATTTATACAAATAAAATACATTCAGAATCGATTTGAGCAATTTTTTTGAGAACTTTTTTTCGGACGAAAATTTTGTAAAAAACGTGATGGTTAGCACACGAATTCGGGCTTTATTGGGAATGTGATAGCTCGTTTTCTGTATTTATACAAATAAAATACATTCAGAATCGTTTTGAGCAATATTTTGGAGAACTTTTTTTTGGACAAAAATTTTGTAAAAAACGTGACGGTGAGCACACGAATTCGGGCTTTATTGGGAATGTGATACCTCGTTTTGTGTATTTATACAAATAAAATACATTCAGAATCGTTTTGAGCCCTTTTTTGGAGAACTTTTTTTCGGACGAAAATTTTGTAAAAAACGTGATGGTTAGCACTACGATTCGGGCTTTATTGGGAATGTGATACCTCGTTTTGTGTATTTATACAAATAAAATACATTCAGAATCGTTTTGAGCAATTTTTTTGAGAACTTTTTTCGGACCAAAATTTTGTAAAAAACGTGATGGTTAGTAAACGAATTCGGGCTTTATTGGGAATGTGATAGCTCGTTTTCTGTATTTATACAAATAAAATACATTCAGAATCGTTTTGAGCAATTTTTTGGAGAACTTTTTTTCGGACCAAAATTTTGTAAAAAACGTGATGGTTAGCACACGAATTCGGGCGTTATTGGGAATGTGATACCTCGTTTGATGTATTTATACAAATAAAATACATTCAGAATCGTTTTGAGCAATTTTTTCGAGAATTTTTTTTCGGAACAAAATTTGTAAAAAACGTGATGATTAGTACACGAATTCGGGCTTTATTGGGAATGTGATACCTCGTTTTGTGTATTTATACAAATAAAATACATTCAGAATCGTTTTGAGCCATTTTTTGGAGAACTTTTTTTCGGACCAAAATTTTGTAAAAAACGTGATGGTTAGCACTACAATTCGGGCTTTATTGGGAATGTGATACCTCGTTTGATGTATTTATACAAATAAAATACGTTCAGAATCGTTTTGAGCAATTTTTCGGAGAACTTTTTTTCGGACCATAATTTTGTAAAAAATGTGATGGTTAGCACACGAATTCGGGCTTTATTGGGAATGTGATACCTCGTTTTGCGTATTTATACAAATAAAATACATTCAGAATCGTTTTGAGCAATTTTTTGGAGAAGTTTTTTTCGGACAAAAATTTTGTAAAAAACGTGACGGTTAGCACACGAATTCGGGCTTTATTGGGAATGTGATACCTCGTTTGATGTATTTATACAAATAAAATACATTCGAGAATCGTTTTGAGCAATTTTTTCGGAGAACTTTTTTTCGGACTAAAAATTTTGTAAAAAAATGTAATGGTTAGCTTACGAATTCGGGCTTTATTGGGAATGTGATACCCCGTTTTGTGTATTTATACAACATAAAATACATTCAGAATCGATTTGAGAAATTTTTTTTAGAACTTTTTTTAGGACCAAAATTTTGTAAAAAACGTTATGATTAGTACACGAATTCGGGCTTTATCGGGAATATGATACCACGTTTTGTGTATTTATACAAATAAAATACATTCAGAATCGTTTTGAGCAATTTTTTGGAGAACTTTTTTTCAGAGCAAATTTTTGTAAAAAGCGTGACTGGTTAGCACTGCAATTCGGGCTTTATTGGGAATGTGATACCTCGTTTTGTGTATTTATACAACATAAAATACATTCAGAATCGATTTGAGCAATTTTTTTTAGAACTTTTTTTCGGACAAAAATTTTGTAAAAAACGTGATGGTTAGCACACGAATTCGGGCTTTATTGGGAATGTGATACCTCGTTTTGTGTATTTATACAAATAAAATACATTCAGAATCGATTTGAGCAATTTATTTTAGAACTTTTTTTCGGACAAAATTTTTGTAAAAAACGTGATGATTAGTACACGAATTCGGACTTTACCGGGAATGTGATAACTCGTTTTGGGTATTTATACAACATAAAATACATTCAGAATCGATATGAGCAATTTTTTTGAGAACTTTTTTTCGGACGAAAATTTTGTGAAAAACGTGATGGTTAACACACGAATTCGGGCTTTATTGGGAATATGATACCTCGTTTGATGTATTTATACAAATAAAATACATTCAGAATCGTTTTGAGCAATTTTTTGGAGAACTTTCTTTCGGACCAAAATTTTGTAAAAAACGTGATGATTAGTACACGAATTCGGGCTTTATTGGGAATGTGATACCTCGTTTTGTGTATTTATACAAATAAAATACATTCGGAATCGTTTTGAGCCATTTTTTGGAGAACTTTTTTTCGGACCAAAATTTTGTAAAAAACGTGAACGCACACGAATTCGGGCTTTATTGGGAATGTGATACCTCGTTTTGTGTATTTATACAAATAAAATACATTCAGAATCGTTTTGAGCCATTTTTTGGAGAACTTTTTTTCGGACCAAAATTTTGTAAAAAACGTGATGGTTAGCATACGAATTCGGGTTTTATTGGGAATGTGATACCTTGTTTTGTGTATTTATACAAATAAAGTACATTCAGAATCGTTTTGAGCAATTTTTTTGAGAACTTTTTATCGGACCAAAATTTTGTAAAAAACGTGATGGTTAGCACACGAATTCGGGCTTTATTGGGAATGTGATACCTCGTTTTGTTTATTTATACAACATAAAATACATTCAGAATCGATTTGAGCAAATTATTTTAGAACTTTTTTTCGGACAAAAATTCTGTAAAAAATGTGATGATTAGTACACGAATTCGGGTTTACCGGGAATGTGATAACTCGTTTTTGGTATTTATACAACATAAAATACATTCAAAATCGATATGAGCAATTTTTTTGAGAACTTTTTTTCGGACGAAAATTTTTTGAAAAACGTGATGGTTAGCATACGAATTCGGGCTTTATTGGGAATATGATACCTCGTTTGATGTAATTATACAAATAAAATACATTCAGAATCGTTTTGAGCAATTTTTTTGAGAACTTTCTTTCGGACCAAAATTTTGTAAAAAACGTGATAATTAGTACACGAATTCGGGCTTTATTGGGAATGTGATAACTCGTTTTGTGTATTTATACAAATAAAACACATTCAGAATCGTTTTGAGCCCTTTTTTGGAGAACTTTTTTTCGGACCAAAATTTTGTAAAAAACGTGATGGTTAGCACACGAATTCGGGCTTTATTGGGAATGTGATACCTCGTTTGATGTATTTATACAAATAAAACACATTCAGAATCGTTTTGAGCAATTTTTCGGAGAACTTTTTTTCGGACCAAAATTTTGTAAAAAACGTGATGGTTAGCACACGAATTCGGGCTTTATTGGGAATGTGATACCTCGTTTTTTGTATTTTTACAAATAAAATACATTCAGAATCGATTTGAGCAATTTATTTTAGAACTTTTTTTCGGACAAAAATTTTGTAAAAAACGTGATGGTTAGCACACGAATTCAGGCTTTATTGGGAATGTGATACCTCGTTTTGTGTATTTATACAAATAAAATACATTCAGAATCGGTTTGAGCAATTTATTTTAGAACTTTTTTTCGGACAAAAATTTTGTAAAAAACGTGATGATTAGTACACGAATTCGGACTTTACCGGGAATGTGATAACTCGTTTTGGGTATTTATACAAATAAAATACATTCAGAATCGATATGAGCAATTTTTTTGAGAACTTTTTTTCGGACGAAAATTTTGTGAAAAACGTGATGGTTAGCACACGAATTCGGGCTTTATTGGGAATATGATACCTCGTTTGATGTATTTATAAAAATAAAATACATTCAGAATCGTTTTGAGCAATTTTTTGGAGAACTTTTTTCGGACCGAAATTTTGTAAAAAACGTGATGATTAGTACACGAATTCGGGCTTTATTGGGAATGTGATACCTCGTTTTGTGTATTTATACAAATAAAATACATTCAGAATCGTTTTGAGCCATTTTTTGGAGAACTTTTTTTCGGACCAAAATTTCGTAAAAAACGTGATGGTTAACACACGAATTCGGGCTTTATTGGGAATGTGATACCTCGTTTGATGTATTTATACAAATAAAACACATTCAGAATCGTTTTGAGCAATTTTTCGGAGAACTTTTTTTCGGACCAAAATTTTGTAAAAAACGTGATGGTTAGCACACGAATTCGGGCTTTATTGGGAATGTGATAGCTCGTTTTGTGTATTTATACAAATAAAATACATTCAGAATCGTTTTGAGCAATTTTTTTTAGAACTTTTTTTCGAACAAAAATTTTGTAAAAAACGTGATGGTTAGCACACGAATTCGGGCTTTATTGGGAATGTGATACCTCGTTTTGTGTATTTATACAAATAAAATACATTCAGAATCGATTTGAGCAATTTATTTTAGAACTTTTTTTCGGACAAAAATTTTGTAAAAAACGTGATGATTAGTACACGAATTCGGACTTTACCGGGAATGTGATAACTCGTTTTGGGTATTTATACAACATAAAATACATTCAGAATCGATATAAGCAATTTTTTTGAGAACTTTTTTTCGGACGAAAATTTTGTGAAAAACGTGATGGTTAGCACACGAATTCGGGCTTTATTGGGAATGTGATACCTCGTTTGATGTATTTATACAAATAAAATACATTCAGAATCGTTTTGAGCAATTTTTTGGAGAACTTTTTTTCGGACCAAAATTTTGTAAAAAACGTGATGATTAGTACACGAATTTGGGCTTTATTGGGAATGTGATACCTCGTTTTGTGTATTTATACAAATAAAATACATTCGGAATCGTTTTGAGCCTTTTTTTGGACCAAAATTTTGTAAAAAACGTGATGGTTAGCACACGAATTCGGGCTTTATTGGGAATGTGATACCTCGTTTGATGTATTTATACAAATAAAACACATTCAGAATAGTTTTGAGCAATTTTTCGGAGAACTTTTTTTCGGACCAAAATTTTGTAAAAAACGTGATGGTTAGCACACGAATTCGGGCTTTATTGGGAATGTGATACCTCGTTTTGTGTATTTTTACAAATAAAATACATTCAGAATCGTTATGAGCAATTTTTTTTAGAACTTTTTTTCGGACAAAAATTTTGTAAAAAACGTGATGGTTAGCACACGAATTCGGGCTTTATTGGGAATGTGATACCTCGTTTTGTGTATTTATACAAATAAAATGCATTCAGATCGATTTGTGCAATTTATTTTAGAACTTTTTTTCGGACAAAAATTTTATAAAAAACGTGATGATTAGTACACGAATTCGGACTTTACCGGGAATGTGATAACTCGTTTTGGGTATTTATACAAATAAAATACATTCAGAATCGATATGAGCAATTTTTTTGAGAACTTTTTTTTGGACGAAAATTTTGTGAAAAACGTGATGGTTAGCACACGAATTCGGGCTTTATTGGGAATATGATACCTCGTTTGATGTATTTATACAAAAAAAATACATTCAGAATCGTTTTGAGCAATTTTTTGGAGAACTTTTTTTCGGACCAAAATTTTGTAAAAAACGTGATGATTAGTACACGAATTCGGGCTTTATTGGGAATGTGATACCTCGTTTTGTGTATTTATACAAATAAAATACATTCAGAATCGTTTTGAGTTATTTTTTAGAGAACTTTTTTTCGGACCAAAATTTTGTAAAAAACGTGATGGTTAGCACACGAATTCGGGCTTTATTGGGAATGTGATACCTCGTTTTGTTTATTTATACAAATAAAATACATTCAGAATCTTTTTGAGCAATTTTTTTGAGAACTCTTTTTCGGACAAAAATTTTGTAAAAAACGTGATGGTTATCACACGTAAAATTGAGCAATTTTTTTTTTTCGATTTGAGCAATTTTTTTGAGAACTTTTTTTCGGACCAAAATTTTGTAAAAAACGTGATGGTTAGCACATGAATTCAGGTTTTATTGGGAATGTGATAACTCGTTTTGGGTATTTATACAACATAAAATACATTCAGAATCGATATGAGCAATTTTTTTGAGAACTTTTTTTCGGACGAAAATTTTGTGAAAAACGTGATGGTTAGCACACGAATTCGGGCTTTATTGGGAATATGATACCTCGTTTGATGTATTTATACAAATAAAATACATTTAGAATCGTTTTGAGCAATTTTTTGGAGAACTTTTTTTCGGACCAAAATTTTGTAAAAAACGTGATGGTTAGCACACGAATTCGGGCTTTATTGGGAATATGATACCTCGTTTGATGTATTTATACAAATAAAATACATTTAGAATCGTTTTGAGCAATTTTTTGGAGAACTTTTTTCGGACCAAAATTTTGTAAAAAACGTGATGATTAGCACACGAATTCGGGCTTTATTGGGAATGTGATACCTCGTTTTGTGTATTTATACAAATAAAATACATTCAGAATCGTTTTTGAGCAATTTTTCGGAGAACTTTTTTTCGGACCAAAATTTTGTAAAAAACGTGATGGTTAGCACACGAA
Source organism: Catharanthus roseus (assembly GCA_028651295.1). Classification (NCBI taxonomy): domain Eukaryota; kingdom Viridiplantae; phylum Streptophyta; class Magnoliopsida; order Gentianales; family Apocynaceae; genus Catharanthus; species Catharanthus roseus. The sequence goes on from JAPQWS010000054.1 coordinate 17,647,452, forward strand.
TTCGGGCTTTATTGGGAATGTGATACCTCGTTTTGTGTATTTATACAAATAAAATACATTCAGAATCGTTTTGAGCAATTTTTTGGAGAAGTTTTTTTCGGACAAAAATTTTGTAAAAAACGTGACTGATTAGCACACTAATTCGGGCTTTATTGGGAATGTGATACCTCGTTTGATGTATTTATACAAATAAAATACATTCAGAATCGTTTTGAGCAATTTTTCGGAGAACTTTTTTTCGGACTAAAATTTTGTAAAAAATGTAATGGTTAGCACACGAATTCGGGTTTATTGGGAATGTGATACCCCGTTTTGTGTATTTATACAACATAAAATACATTCAGAATCGATTTGAGAAATTTTTTTTAGAACTTTTTTTAGGACCAAAATTTTGTAAAAAACGTGATGTTTAGTACACGAATTTGGGCTTTATCGGGAATATGATACCACGTTTTGTGTATTTATACAAATAAAATACATTCAGAATCGTTTTGAGCAATTTTTTGGAGAACTTTTTTTCAGAGCAAATTTTTGTAAAAAACGTGACGGTTAGCACACGAATTCAGGCTTTATTGGGAATGTGATACCTCGTTTTGTGTATTTATACAACATAAAATACATTCAGAATCGATTTGAGCAATTTTTTTTAGAACTTTTTTTCGGACAAAAATTTTGTAAAAAACGTGATGGTTAGCACTACTAATTCGGGCTTTATTGGGAATGTGATACCTCGTTTTGTGTATTTATACAAATAAAATACATTCAGAATCGATTTGAGCAATTTATTTTAGAACTTTTTTTCGGACAAAATTTTTGTAAAAAACGTGATGATTAGTACACGAATTCGGACTTTACCGGGAATGTGATAACTCGTTTTGGGTATTTATACAACATAAAATACATTCAGAATCGATATGAGCAATTTTTTTGAGAACTTTTTTTCGGACGAAAATTTTGTGAAAAACGTGATGGTTAGCACACGAATTCGGGCTTTATTGGGAATATGATACCTCGTTTGATGTATTTATACAAATAAAATACATTCAGAATCGTTTTGAGCAATTTTTTGGAGACTTTCTTTCGGACCAAAATTTTGTAAAAAACGTGATGATTAGTACACGAATTCGGGCTTTATTGGGAATGTGATACCTCGTTTTGTGTATTTATACAAATAAAATACATTCGGAATCGTTTTGAGCCATTTTTTGGAGAACTTTTTTTCGGACCAAAATTTTGTAAAAAACGTGATGGTTAGCAATACCTAATTCGGGCTTTATTGGGAATGTGATACCTCGCTTTTGTGTATTTATACAAATAAAATACATTCAGAATCGTTTTGAGCAATTTTTTGGAGAACTTTTTTTCGGACCAAAATTTTGTAAAAAACGTGATGGTTAGCATACGAATTCGGGTTTTATTGGGAATGTGATACCTTGTTTTGTGTATTTATACAAATAAAATACATTCAGAATCGTTTTGAGCAATTTTTTTGAGAACTTTTTATCGGACAAAATTTTTTTAAAAAACGTGATGGTTAGCACACGAATTCGGGCTTTATTGGGAATGTGATACCTCGTTTTGTGTATTTATACAAATAAAATACATTCAGAATCGATTTGAGCAATTTATTTTAGAACTTTTTTTCGGACAAAATTTTTGTAAAAAACGTGATGATTAGTACACGAATTCGGACTTTACCGGGAATGTGATAACTCGTTTTGGGTATTTATACAACATAAAATACATTCAGAATCGATATGAGCAATTTTTTTGAGAACTTTTTTTCGGACGAAAATTTTGTGAAAAACGTGATGGTTAGCACACGAATTCGGGCTTTATTGGGAATATGATACCTCGTTTGATGTATTTATACAAATAAAATACATTCAGAATCGTTTTGAGCCCTTTTTTGGAGAACTTTTTTTCGGACCAAAATTTTGTAAAAAACGTGATGGTTAGCACACGAATTCGGGCTTTATTGAGAATGTGATACCTCGTTTGATGTATTTATACAAATAAAACACATTCAGAATCGTTTTGAGCAATTTTTCGGAGAACTTTTTTTCGGACCAAAATTTTGTAAAAAACGTGATGGTTAGCACACGAATTCGGGCTTTATTGGGAATGTGATACCTCGTTTTGTGTATTTTTACAAATAAAATACATTCAGAATCGATTTGAGCAATTTATTTTAGAACTTTTTTTCGGACAAAAATTTTGTAAAAAACGTGATGGTTAGCACACGAATTCAGGCTTTATTGGGAATGTGATACCTCGTTTTGTGTATTTATACAAATAAAATACATTCAGAATCGGTTTGAGCAATTTATTTTAGAACTTTTTTTCGGACAAAAATTTTGTAAAAAACGTGATGATTAGTACACGAATTCGGACTTTACCGGGAATGTGATAACTCGTTTTGGGTATTTATACAAATAAAATACATTCAGAATCGATATGAGCAATTTTTTTGAGAACTTTTTTTCGGACTTTAAAAATTTTGTGAAAAAACGTGATGGTTAGCATACTGAATTCGGGCTTTATTGGGAATATGATACCTCGTTTGATGTATTTATAAAAATAAAATACATTCAGAATCGTTTTGAGCAATTTTTTGGAGAACTTTTTTTCGGACCGAAATTTTGTAAAAAACGTGATGATTAGTACACGAATTCGGGCTTTATTGGGAATGTGATACCTCGTTTTGTGTATTTATACAAATAAAATACATTCAGAATCGTTTTGAGCCATTTTTTGGAGAACTTTTTTTCGGACCAAAATTTTGTAAAAAACGTGATGGTTAGCACTACTAATTCGGGCTTTATTGGGAATGTGATACCTCGTTTTGTGTATTTATACAAATAAAATACATTCGAATCGATTTGAGCAATTTATTTTTGAACTTTTTTCGGACAAAATTTTTTGTAAAAACGTGATGATTAGTACACGAATTCGGACTTTACTGGGAATGTGATAACCCTGCTTTTGGGTATTTATACAACATAAAATACATTCGGAATCGATATGAGCAATTTTTTTTGAGAACTTTTTTCTGGACGAAAATTTTGTGAAAAAACGTGATGGTTAGCTATACTAATTCGGGCTTTATTGGGAATATGATACCTCGTTTGATGTATTTATACAAATAAAATACATTCGTAATCGTTTTGAGCCCTTTTTTTGGAGAACTTTTTTTCGGACCAAAATTTTGTAAAAAACGTGATGGTTAGCACTACTAATTCGGGCTTTATTGGGAATGTGATACCTCGTTTGATGTATTTATACAAATAAAACACATTCGAATCGTTTTGGAGCATTTTTCGGAGAACTTTTTTTCGGACCAAAATTTTGTAAAAAACGTGATGGTTAGCACACGAATTCGGGCTTTATTGGGAATGTGATACCTCGTTTTGTGTATTTTTACAAATAAAATACATTCAGAATCGATTTGAGCAATTTATTTTAGAACTTTTTTTCGGACAAAAATTTTGTAAAAAAACGTGATGGTTAGCACACCAATTCGAGCTTTATTGGGAATGTGATACCTCGTTTTGTGTATTTATACAAATAAAATACATTCAGAATCGGTTTGAGCAATTTATTTTAGAACTTTTTTTCGGACAAAAATTTTGTAAAAAACGTGATGATTAGTACACGAATTCGGACTTTACCGGGAATGTGATAACTCGCTTTTGGGTATTTATACAAATAAAAATACATTCGGAATCGATATGAGCAATTTTTTTTGAGAACTTTTTTTCTGGATCGAAAATTTTGTGAAAAACGTGATGGTTAGCACTACGTAATTCGGGCTTTATTGGGAATATGATACCTCGTTTGATGTATTTATAAAAATAAAATACATTCAGAATCGTTTTGAGAAATTTTTTGGAGAACTTTTTTTCGGACCGAAATTTTGTAAAAAACGTGATGATTAGTACACGAATTCGGGCTTTATTGGGAATGTGATACCTCGTTTTGTGTATTTATACAAATAAAATACATTCAGAATCGTTTTGAGCCATTTTTTGGAGAACTTTTTTTCGGACCAAAATTTTGTAAAAAACGTGATGGTTAGCACACGAATTCGGGCTTTATTGGGAATGTGAGACCTCGTTTCGTGTATTTATACAAATAAAATACGTTCAGAATCGTTTTGAGCAATTTTTTTGAGAACTCTTTTTCGGACAAAAATTTTGTAAAAAACGTGATGGTTTTCACACGTAAAATTGAGCAATTTTTTTTTTTCGATTTGAGCAATTTTTTTGAGAACTTTTTTTCGGACCAAAATTTTGTAAAAAACGTGATGGTTAACGCACATGAATTCAGGTTTTATTGGGAATGTGATACCTCGTTTTGTGTATTTATACAAATAAAATACATTCAGAATCGATTTGAGCAACTTATTTTAGAACTTTTTTTCGGACAAAAATTTTGTAAAAAACGTGATGATTAGTACACGAATTCGGGCTTTACCGGGAATGTGATAACTCGTTTTGGGTATTTATACAACATAAAATACATTCAGAATCGATATGAGCAATTTTTTTGAGAACTTTTTTTCGGACGAAAATTTTGTGAAAAACGTGATGGTTAGCACACGAATTCGGGCTTTATTGGGAATATGATACCTCGTTTGATGTATTTATACAAATAAAATACATTCACAATCGTTTTGTGCAATTTTTTGGAGAACTTTTTTTCGGACCAAAATTTTGTAAAAAACGTGATGATTAGTACACGAATTTGGGCTTTATTAGGAATGTGATACCTCGTTTTGTGTATTTATACAAATAAAATACATTCGGAATCGTTTTGAGCCTTTTTTTGGAGAACTTTTTTTGGACCAAAATTTTGTAAAAAACGTGATGGTTAGCACACGAATTCGGGCTTTATTGGGAATGTGATACCTCGTTTGATGTATTTATACAAATAAAACACATTCAGAATCGTTTTGAGCAATTTTTCGGAGAACTTTTTTTCGGGCCAAAATTTTGTAAAAAACGTGATGGTTAGCACACGAATTCGGGCTTTATTGGGAATGTGATACCTCGTTTTGTGTATTTATAGGAATAAAATACATTCAGAATCGTTTTGAGCAATTTTTTTGAGAACTTTTTATCGGACCAAAATTTTGTAAAAAACGGGATAGTTAGCACACGAATTCGGGCTTTATTGGGAATGTGATACCTCGTTTTGTGTATTTATACAACATAAAATACATTCAGAATCGATTTGAGCAATTTATTTTAGAACTTTTTTTCGGACAAAAATTCTGTAAAAAATGTGATGATTAGTACACGAATTCGGGTTTACCGGGAATGTGATAACTCGTTTTTGGTATTTATACAACATAAAATACATTCAGAATCGATATGAGCAATTTTTTTGAGAACTTTTTTTTGGACAAAAATTTTGTGAAAAACGTGATGGTTAGCACACGAATTCGGGCTTTATTGGGAATATGATACCTCGTTTGATGTATTTATACAAATAAAATACATTCAGAATCGTTTTGAGCCATTTTTTGGAGAACTTTTTTTCGGACCAAAATTTCGTAAAAAACGTGATGGTTAGCACACGAATTCGGGCTTTATTGGGAATGTGATACCTCGTTTGATGTATTTATACAAATAAAACACATTCAGAATCGTTTTGAGCAATTTTTCGGAGAACTTTTTTTCGGACCAAAATTTTGTAAAAAACGTGATGGTTAGCACACGAATTCGGGCTTTATTGGGAATGTGATACCTCGTTTTGTGTATTTATACAAATAAAATACATTCAGAATCGTTTTGAGCAATTTTTTTTAGAACTTTTTTTCGGACAAAAATTTTCTAAAAAACGTGATGGTTAGCACACGAATTCGGGCTTTATTGGGAATGTGATACCTCGTTTTGTGTATTTATACAAATAAAATATATTCAGAATCGATTTGAGCAATTTATTTTTAGAACTTTTTTCGGACAAAAAATTTTGTAAAAAACGTGATGATTAGTACATGATTCGGACTTTACTGGGGAATATGATAACTCGTTTTGGGTATTTATACAACATAAAAATACATTCGGAATCGATATGAGCAATTTTTTTGAGAACTTTTTTCGGATCGAAAAATTTTGTGAAAAACGTGATGGTTAGCACACTAATTCGGGCTTTATTGGGAATATGATACCTCGTTTGATGTATTTATACAAATAAAATACATTCGAGAATCGTTTTGAGCAATTTTTTGGAGAACTTTTTTTCGTACTCAAAATTTTGTAAAAACGTGATGATTAGTACTACAATTCGGGCTTTATTGGGAATGTGATACCTCGTTTTGTGTATTTATACAAATAAAATACATTCAGAATCGTTTTGAGTTATTTTTTAGAGAACTTTTTTTTCGGACCAAAATTTTGTAAAAAACGTGATGGTTAGCACACGAATTCGGGCTTTATTGGGAATGTGATACCTCGTTTTGTTTATTTATACAAATAAAATACATTCAGAATCTTTTTGAGCAATTTTTTTGAGAACTCTTTTTCGGACAAAAATTTTGTAAAAAACGTGATAGTTAGCACACGAATTCGGGCTTTATTGGGAATGTGATACCTCGTTTTGTGTATTTATACAACATAAAATACATTCAGAATCTATTTGAGCAATTTATTTTAGAACTTTTTTTCGGACAAAAATTTTGTAAAAAACGTGATGATTAGTCACGAATTCGGACTTTACCGGGAATGTGATAACTTGTTTTGGGTATTTATACAACATAAAATACATTCAGAATCGATATGAGAAATTTTTTTGAGAACTTTTTTTCGGACGAAAATTTTGTGAAAAACGTGATGGTTAGCACACGAATTTGGGCTTTATTGGGAATATGATACCTCGTTTGATGTATTTATACAAATAAAATACATTCAGAATCGTTTTGAGCAATTTTTTGGAGAACTTTTTTTCGGACCAAAATTTTGTAAAAAACGTGATGATTAGTACACGAATTCGGGCTTTATTGGGAATGTGATACCTCGCTTTTGTGTATTTATACAAATAAAATACATTCGTAATCGCTTTTGAGCCATTTTTTGGAGAACTTTTTTCGGACCAAAATTTTGTGAAAAACGTGATGGTTAGCACTACTAATTCGGGCTTTATTGGGAATGTGGTATCTCGCTTTTGTGTATTTATACAAATAAAATACATTCAGAATAGTTTTGAGCAATTTTTTGGAGAACTCTTTTTCGGACAAAAATTTTGTAAAAAACGTGATGGTTAGTTAGCACACGTAAAATTGAGCAATTTTTTTTTCGATTTGAGCAATTTTTTTGAGAACTTCTTTTCGGACAAAAATTTTGTACAAAACGTGATGATTAGTACACGAATTCGGGCTTTATTGGGAATGTGATACCTCGTTTTGTGTATTTATACAAATAAAACACATTCAGAATCGTTTTGAGCAATTTTTCGGAGAACTTTTTTTCGGACCAAAATTTTGTAAAAAACGTGATGATTAGTACACGAATTCGGGCATTATTGGGAATGTGATACCTCGTTTTGTGTATTTATACAAATAAAATACATTCAGAATCGTTTTGAGCCATTTTTTGGAGAACTTTTTTTCGGACCAAAATTTCGTAAAAAACGTGATGGTTAGCACACGAATTCGGGCTTTATTGGGAATGTGATACCTCGTTTGATGTATTTATACAAATAAAACACATTCAGAATCGTTTTGAGCAATTTTTTGGAGAACTCTTTTTCGGACAAAAATTTTGTAAAAAACGTGATGGTTAGTTAGCACACGTAAACTTGAGCAATTTTTTTTTTCGATTTGAGCAATTTTTTTGAGAACTTCTTTTCGGACCAAAATTTTGTAAAAAACGTGATGATTAGTACACGAATTCGGGCTTTATTGGGAATGTGATACCTCGTTTTGTGTATTTATACAAATAAAACACATTCAGAATCGTTTTGAGCAATTTTTCGGAGAACTTTTTTTCGGACAAAAATTTTGTAAAAAACGTGATGATTAGTACACGAATTCGGGCTTTATTGGGAATGTGATACCTCGTTTTGTGTATTTATACAAATAAAATACATTCAGAATCGTTTTGAGCCATTTTTTGGAGAACTTTTTTTCGGACCAAAATTTTGTGAAAAACGTGATGGTTAGCACACGAATTCGGGCTTTATTGGGAATGTGGTATCTCGTTTTGTGTATTTATACAAATAAAATACATTCAGAATAGTTTTGAGCAATTTTTTGGAGAACTCTTTTTCGGACAAAAATTTTGTAAAAAACGTGATGGTTAGTTAGCACACGTAAAATTGAGCAATTTTTTTTTTCGATTTGAGCAATTTTTTTGAGAACTTCTTTTCGGACCAAAATTTTGTAAAAAACGTGATGATTAGTACACGAATTCGGGCTTTATTGGGAATGTGATACCTCGTTTTGTGTATTTATACAAATAAAACACATTCAGAATCGTTTTGAGCAATTTTTCGGAGAACTTTTTTTCGGACCAAAATTTTGTAAAAAACGTGATGATTAGTACACGAATTCGGGCATTATTGGGAATGTGATACCTCGTTTTGTGTATTTATACAAATAAAATACATTCAGAATCGTTTTGCGCCATTTTTTGGAGAACTTTTTTTCGGACCAAAATTTCGTAAAAAACGTGATGGTTAGCACACGAATTCGGGCTTTATTGGGAATGTGATACCTCGTTTGATGTATTTATACAAATAAAACACATTCGGAATCGTTTTGAGCAATTTTTCGGAGAACTTTTTTCGGACCAAAATTTTGTAAAAAAACGTGATGGTTAGCACACGAATTCGGGCTTTATTGGGAATGTGATACCTCGCTTTTGTGTATTTATACAAATAAAATACATTCGGAATCGTTTTTAGCAATTTTTTTTAGAACTTTTTTCGAACAAAAATTTTGTAAAAAAACGTGATGGTTAGCACTACGAATTCGGGCTTTATTGGGAATGTGATACCTCGTTTTGTGTATTTATACAAATAAAATACATTCAGAATCGATTTGAGCAATTTATTTTAGAACTTTTTTTTCGGACAAAAATTTTGTAAAAAACGTGATGATTAGTACACGAATTCGGACTTTATTGGGAATGTGATACCTCGTTTTGTGTATTTATACAAATAAAATACATTCAGAATCGTTTTGAGCCATTTTTTGGAGAACTTTTTTTTGGACCAAAATTTCGTAAAAAACGTGATGGTTAGCACTACAATTCGGGCTTTATTGGGAATGTGATACCTCGTTTGATGTATTTATACAAATAAAACACATTCGAATCGTTTTGTGCAATTTTTCGGAGAACTTTTTTTCGGACCAAAATTTTGTAAAAAACGTGATGGTTAGCACACGAATTCGGGCTTTATTGGGAATGTGATACCTCGTTTTGTGTATTTATACAAATAAAATACATTCAGAATCATTTTGAGCAATTTTTTTTAGAACTTTTTTCGGACAAAAATTTTGTAAAAAACGTGATGGTTAGCACACGAATTCGGGCTTTATTGGGAATGTGATACCTCGTTTGATGTATTTATACAAATAAAACACATTCAGAATCGTTTTGAGCAATTTTTCGGAGAACTTTTTTTCGGACCAAAATTTTGTAAAAAACGTGATGGTTAGCACATGAATTCAGGTTTTATTGGGAATGTGATACCTCGTTTTGTGTATTTATACAAATAAAATACATTCAGAATCGATTTGAGCAATTTATTTTAGAACTTTTTTTCTGACAAAAATTTTGTAAAAAACGTGATGATTAGTACACGAATTCGGGCTTTACCGGAAATGTGATAACTCGTTTTGGGTATTTATACAACATAAAATACATTCAGAATCGATATGAGGAATTTTTTTGAGAACTTTTTTTCGGACGAAAATCTTGTGAAAAACGTGGTGGTTAGCACACGAATTCGGGCTTTATTGGGAATATGATACCTCGTTTGATGTATTTATACAAATAAAATACATTCAGAATCGTTTTGAGCAATTTTTTGGAGAACTTTTTTTTGGACAAAAATTTTGTAAAAAACGTGACGGTTAGCACACGAATTCGGGCTTTATTGGGAATGTGATACCTCGTTTGATGTATTTATACAAATAAAATACATTCAGAATCGTTTTGAGCAATTTTTTGGAGAACTTTTTTTCGGACCAAAATTTTGTAAAAAACGTGATGATTAGTACACGAATTCGGGCTTTATTGGGAATGTGATACCTCGTTTTGTGTATTTATACAAATAAAATACATTCAGAATCGTTTTGAGCCATTTTTTGGAGAACTTTTTTCGGACCAAAATTTTGTAAAAAACGTGATGATTAGTACACGAATTCGGGCTTTATTGGGAATGTGATACCTCGTTTTGTGTATTTATACAAATAAAATACATTCAGAATCGTTTTGAGCCATTTTTTGGAGAACTTTTTTTCGGACCAAAATTTCGTAAAAAACGTGATGGTTAGCACACGAATTCGGGCTTTATTGGGAATGTGATACCTCGTTTGATGTATTTATACAAATAAAACACATTCAGAATCGTTTTGAGCAATTTTTCGGAGAACTTTTTTTCGGACCAAAATTTTGTAAAAAACGTGATGGTTAGCACACGAATTCGGGCTTTATTGAGAATGTGATACCTCGTTTTGTGTATTTATACAAATAAAATACATTCAGAATCGATTTGAGCAATTTATTTTAGAACTTTTTTTCGGACAAAAATTTTGTAAAAAACGTGATGATTAGTACACGAATTCGGACTTTATTGGGAATGTGATACCTCGTTTTGTGTATTTATACAAATAAAATACATTCAGAATCGTTTTGAGCCATTTTTTGAAGAACTTTTTTTTGGACCAAAATTTCGTAAAAAACGTGATGGTTAGCACTGCAATTCGGGCTTTATTGGGAATGTGATACCTCGTTTGATGTATTTATACAAATAAAACACATTCAGAATCGTTTTGTGCAATTTTTCGGAGAACTTTTTTTCGGACCAAAATTTTGTAAAAAACGTGATGGTTAGCACACGAATTCGGGCTTTATTGGGAATGTGATACCTCGTTTTGTGTATTTATACAAATAAAATACATTCAGAATCGTTTTGAGCAATTTTTTTTAGAACTTTTTTTCGGACAAAAATTTTGTAAAAAACGTGATGGTTAGCACACGAATTCGGGCTTTATTGGGAATGTGATACCTCGTTTGATGTATTTATACAAATAAAACACATTCAGAATCGTTTTGAACAATTTTTTCGGAGAACTTTTTTTCGGACCAAAATTTTGTAAAAACGTGATGGTTAGCACATGAATTCAGGGTTTTATTGGGAATGTGATACCTCGTTTTGTGTATTTATACAAATAAAATACATTCAGAATCGATTTGAGCAATTTTTTGGAGAACTTTTTTCGGACCAAAATTTTGTAAAAAACGTGATGATTAGTACACGAATTCGGGCTTTATTGGGAATGTGATACCTCGTTTTGTGTATTTATACAAATAAAATACATTCAGAATCGTTTTGAGCCATTTTTTGGAGAACTTTTTTTCGGACCAAAATTTTGTAAAAAACGTGATGATTAGTACACGAATTCGGGCTTTATTGGGAATGTGATACCTCGTTTTGTGTATTTATACAAATAAAATACATTCAGAATCGTTTTGAGCCATTTTTTGGAGAACTTTTTTTCGGACCAAAATTTCGTAAAAAACGTGATGGTTAGCACTACAATTCGGGCTTTATTGGGAATGTGATACCTCGTTTGATGTATTTATACAAATAAAACATATTCGGAATCGTTTTGAGCAATTTTTCGGAGAACTTTTTTTCGGACCAAAAATTTTGTAAAAAAAGTGATGGTTAGCACTACAATTCGGGCTTTATTGGGAATGTGATACCTCGTTTTGTGTATTTATACAAATAAAATACATTCAGAATCGTTTTGAGCAATTTTTTTTAGAACTTTTTTTCGAACAAAAATTTTGCAAAAAACGTGATGGTTAGCACACGAATTCGGGCTTTATTGGGAATGTGATACCTCGTTTTGTGTATTTATACAAATAAAATACATTCAGAATCGATTTGAGCAATTTATTTTAGAACTTTTTTTCGGACAAAAATTTTGTAAAAAACGTGATGATTAGTACACGAATTCGAACTTTATTGGGAATGTGATACCTCGTTTTGTGTATTTATACAAATAAAATACATTCGAGAATCGTTTTGAGCCATTTTTTGGAGAACTTTTTTTGGACCAAAATTTCGTAAAAAACGTGATGGTTAGCACACGAATTCGGGCTTTATTGGGAATGTGATACCTCGTTTGATGTATTTATACAAATAAAACACATTCGGAATCGTTTTTGTGCAATTTTTCGGAGAACTTTTTTCGGACCAAAATTTTGTAAAAAACGTGATGGTTAGCACTACAATTCGGGCTTTATTGGGAATGTGATACCTCGTTTTGTGTATTTATACAAATAAAATACATTCGAGAATCGTTTTGAGCAATTTTTTTTAGAACTTTTTTTCGGACAAAAATTTTGTAAAAAACGTGATGGTTAGCTACACAATTCGGGCTTTATTGGGAATGTGATACCTCGTTTGATGTATTTATACAAATAAAACACATTCAGAATCGTTTTGAGCAATTTTTCGGAGAACTTTTTTTCGGACCTAAATTTTGTAAAAAACGTGATGGTTAGCACACGAATTCGGGCTTTATTGTGAATGTGATACCTCGTTTTGTGTATTTATACAAATAAAATACATTCGAGAATCGTTTTGAGCAATTTTTTTTAGAACTTTTTTTCGGACAAAAAATTTTGTAAAAAAACGTGATGGTTATCACACGTAAAATTGAGCAATTTTTTTTTTTTCGATTTGAGCAATTTTTTTGAGAACTTTTTTTGGGACCAAAATTTTGTAAAAAACGTGATGGTTAGCACATGAATTCAGGTTTTATTGGGAATGTGATACCTCGTTTTGTGTATTTATACAAATAAAGTACATTCAGAATCGATTTGAGCAACTTATTTTAGAACTTTTTTTTCGGACAAAAATTTTGTAAAAAAACGTGATGATTAGTACACGAATTCGGGCTTTACCGGGAATGTGATAACTCGTTTTGGGTATTTATACAACATAAAATACATTCGGAATCGATATGAGCAATTTTTTTTGAGAACTTTTTTCGGACGAAAATTTTGTGAAAAAACGTGATGGTTAGCACTGCAATTCGGGCTTTATTGGGAATATGATACCTCGTTTGATGTATTTATACAAATAAAACACATTCAGAATCGTTTTGAGCAATTTTTCGGAGAACTTTTTTTCGGACCAAAATTTTGTAAAAAACGTGATGATTAGTACACGAATTCGGACTTTATTGGGAATGTGATACCTCGTTTTGTGTATTTATACAAATAAAATACATTCAGAATCGTTTTGAGCCATTTTTTGGAGAACTTTTTTTTGGACCAAAATTTCGTAAAAAACGTGATGGTTAAGCACACGAATTCGGGCTTTATTGGGAATGTGATACCTCGTTTGATGTATTTATACAAATAAAACACATTCAGAATCGTTTTGTGCAATTTTTCGGAGAACTTTTTTTCGGACCAAAATTTTGTAAAAAACGTGATGGTTAGCACACGAATTCGGGCTTTATTGGGAATGTGATACCTCGTTTTGTGTATTTATACAAATAAAATACATTCAGAATCGATTTGAGCAATTTATTTTAGAACTTTTTTTCGGACAAAAATTTTGTAAAAAACGTGATGATTAGTACACGAATTCGGACTTTATTGGGAATGTGATACCTCGTTTTGTGTATTTATACAAATAAAATACATTCAGAATCGTTTTGAGCCATTTTTTGAAGAACTTTTTTTTGGACCAAAATTTCGTAAAAAACGTGATGGTTAGCACACGAATTCGGGCTTTATTGGGAATGTGATACCTCGTTTGATGTATTTATACAAATAAAACACATTCAGAATCGTTTTGTGCAATTTTTCGGAGAACTTTTTTTCGGACCAAAATTTTGTAAAAAAGCGTGATGGTTAGCACTACAATTCGGGCTTTATTGGGAATGTGATACCTCGTTTTGTGTATTTATACAAATAAAATACATTCAGAATCGTTTTGAGCAATTTTTTTTAGAACTTTTTTTCGGACAAAAATTTTGTAAAAAACGTGATGGTTAGCACACGAATTCGGGCTTTATTGGGAATGTGATACCTCGTTTGATGTATTTATACAAATAAAACACATTCAGAATCGTTTTGAGCAATTTTTCGGAGAACTTTTTTTCGGACCAAAATTTTGTAAAAAACGTGATGGTTAGCACATGAATTCGGGTTTTATTGGGAATGTGATACCTCGTTTTGTGTATTTATACAAATAAAATACATTCAGAATTGATTTGAGCAATTTATTTTAGAACTTTTTTTCTGACAAAAATTTTGTAAAAAACGTGATGATTAGTACACGAATTCGGGCTTTACCGGAAATGTGATAACTCGTTTTGGGTATTTATACAACATAAAATACATTCAGAATCGATATGAGGAATTTTTTTGAGAACTTTTTTTCGGACGAAAATCTTGTGAAAAAACGTGGTGGTTAGCACACGAATTCGGGCTTTATTGGGAATATGATACCTCGTTTGATGTATTTATACAAATAAAACACATTCAGAATCGTTTTGAGCAATTTTTCGGAGAACTTTTTTTCGGACCAAAATTTTGTAAAAAACGTGATGATTAGTACACGAATTCGGACTTTATTGGGAATGTGATACCTCGTTTTGTGTATTTATACAAATAAAATACATTCAGAATCGTTTTGAGCCATTTTTTGGAGAACTTTTTTTGGACCAAAATTTCGTAAAAAACGTGATGGTTAAGCACACGAATTCGGGCTTTATTGGGAATGTGATACCTCGTTTGATGTATTTATACAAATAAAACACATTCAGAATCGTTTTGTGCAATTTTTCGGAGAACTTTTTTTCGGACCAAAAATTTTGTAAAAAACGTGATGGTTAGCACTACGAATTCGGGCTTTATTGGGAATGTGATACCTCGTTTTGTGTATTTATACAAATAAAATACATTCAGAATCGATTTGAGCAATTTATTTTAGAACTTTTTTTCTGACAAAAATTTTGTAAAAAACGTGATGATTAGTACACGAATTCGGGCTTTATTGGGAATGTGATACCTCGTTTTGTGTATTTATACAAATAAAATACATTCGGAATCGTTTTGAGCCATTTTTTTGAAGAACTTTTTTTTGGACCAAAATTTCGTAAAAAACGTGATGGTTAGCACACGAATTCGGGCTTTATTGGGAATGTGATACCTCGTTTGATGTATTTATACAAATAAAACACATTCAGAATCGTTTTGTGCAATTTTTCGGAGAACTTTTTTTCGGACCAAAATTTTGTAAAAAACGTGATGGTTAGCACACGAATTCGGGCTTTATTGGGAATGTGATACCTCGTTTTGTGTATTTATACAAATAAAATACATTCAGAATCGTTTTGAGCAATTTTTTTTAGAACTTTTTTCGGACAAAAATTTTGTAAAAAACGTGATGGTTAACACCCGGAATTCGGGCTTTATTGGGAATGTGATACCTCGTTTGATGTATTTATACAAATAAAACACATTCAGAATCGTTTTGAGCAATTTTTCGGAGAACTTTTTTTCGGACCAAAATTTTGTAAAAAACGTGATGGTTAGCACATGAATTCAGGTTTTATTGGGAATGTGATACCTCGTTTTGTGTATTTATACAACATAAAATACATTCGGGAATTGATTTGAGCAATTTATTTTAGAACTTTTTTTTCGACAAAAATTTTGTAAAAAAACGTGATGATTAGTACACGAATTCGGGCTTTACCGGAAATGTGATAACTCGTTTTGGGTATTTATACAACATAAAATACATTCAGAATCGATATGAGGAATTTTTTTGAGAACTTTTTTTCGGACGAAAATCTTGTGAAAAACGTGGTGGTTAGCACACGAATTCGGGCTTTATTGGGAATATGATACCTCGTTTGATGTATTTATACAAATAAAATACATTCGTAATCGTTTTGAGCAATTTTTTGGAGAACTTTTTTTTGGACAAAAAATTTTGTAAAAAAACGTGATCGGTTAGCAATACTAATTCGGGCTTTATTGGGAATGTGATACCTCGTTTGATGTATTTATACAAATAAAATACATTCGAATCGTTTTGAGCAATTTTTTTGGAGAACTTTTTTTCGGACCAAAATTTTGTAAAAAACGTGATGATTAGTACACGAATTCGGGCTTTATTGGGAATGTGATACCTCGCTTTTGTGTATTTATACAAATAAAATACATTCGTAATCGTTTTGAGCCATTTTTTGGAGAACTTTTTTTCGGACCAAAATTTTGTAAAAAACGTGATGATTAGTACACTAATTCGGGCTTTATTGGGAATGTGATACCTCGCTTTTGTGTATTTATACAAATAAAATACATTCAGAATCGTTTTGAGCCATTTTTTGGAGAACTTTTTTTCGGACCAAAATTTCGTAAAAAACGTGATGGTTAGCACACGAATTCGGGCTTTATTGGGAATGTGATACCTCGTTTGATGTATTTATACAAATAAAACATATTCGAATCGTTTTGAGCAATTTTTCGGAGAACTTTTTTTCGGACCAAAATTTTGTAAAAAAAGTGATGGTTAGCACACGAATTCGGGCTTTATTGGGAATGTGATACCTCGTTTTGTGTATTTATACAAATAAAATACATTCAGAATCGTTTTGAGCAATTTTTTTTAGAACTTTTTTCGAACAAAAATTTTGTAAAAAACGTGATGGTTAGCACACGAATTCGGGCTTTATTGGGAATGTGATACCTCGTTTTGTGTATTTATACAAATAAAATACATTCAGAATCGATTTGAGCAATTTATTTTAGAACTTTTTTTCGGACAAAAATTTTGTAAAAAACGTGATGATTAGTACACGAATTCGGACTTTATTGGGAATGTGATACCTCGTTTTGTGTATTTATACAAATAAAACACATTCAGAATCGTTTTGTGCAATTTTTCGGAGAACTTTTTTTCGGACCAAAATTTTGTAAAAAACGTGATGGTTAGCACACGAATTCGGGCTTTATTGGGAATGTGATACCTCGTTTTGTGTATTTATACAAATAAAATACATTCAGAATCGTTTTGAGCAATTTTTTTTAGAACTTTTTTTCGGACAAAAATTTTGTAAAAAACGTGATGGTTAGCACACGAATTCGGGCTTTATTGGGAATGTGATACCTCGTTTGATGTATTTATACAAATAAAACACATTCAGAATCGTTTTGAGCAATTTTTCGGAGAACTTTTTTTCGGACCAAAATTTTGTAAAAAACGTGATGGTTAGCACATGAATTCAGGTTTTATTGGGAATGTGATACCTCGTTTTGTGTATTTATACAAATAAAATACATTCAGAATTGATTTGAGCAATTTATTTTAGAACTTTTTTTCTGACAAAAATTTTGTAAAAAACGTGATGATTAGTACACGAATTCGGGCTTTACCGGAAATGTGATAACTCGTTTTGGGTATTTATACAACATAAAATACATTCAGAATCGATATGAGGAATTTTTTTGAGAACTTTTTTTCGGACGAAAATCTTGTGAAAAACGTGGTGGTTAGCACACGAATTCGGGCTTTATTGGGAATATGATACCTCGTTTGATGTATTTATACAAATAAAATACATTCAGAATCGTTTTGAGCAATTTTTTGGAGAACTTTTTTTTGGACAAAAATTTTGTAAAAAACGTGACGGTTAGCACACGAATTCGGGCTTTATTGGGAATGTGATACCTCGTTTGATGTATTTATACAAATAAAATACATTCAGAATCGTTTTGAGCAATTTTTTTGGAGAACTTTTTTTCGGACCAAAATTTTGTAAAAAACGTGATGATTAGTACACGAATTCGGGCTTTATTGGGAATGTGATACCTCGTTTTGTGTATTTATACAAATAAAATACATTCAGAATCGTTTTGAGCCATTTTTTGGAGAACTTTTTTTCGGACCAAAATTTTGTAAAAAACGTGATGATTAGTACACGAATTCGGGCTTTATTGGGAATGTGATACCTCGCTTTTGTGTATTTATACAAATAAAATACATTCAGAATCGTTTTGAGCCATTTTTTGGAGAACTTTTTTTCGGACCAAAATTTCGTAAAAAACGTGATGGTTAGCACACGAATTCGGGCTTTATTGGGAATGTGATACCTCGTTTGATGTATTTATACAAATAAAACATATTCAGGAATCGTTTTGAGCATTTTTCGGAGAACTTTTTTTGGACCAAAATTTTGTAAAAAAAAGTGATGGTTAGCACCACGAATTCGGGCTTTATTGGGAATGTGATACCTCGTTTTGTGTATTTATACAAATAAAATACATTCAGAATCGTTTTGAGCAATTTTTTTTAGAACTTTTTTTCGAACAAAAATTTTGTAAAAAACGTGATGGTTAGCACACAATTCGGGCTTTATTGGGAATGTGATACCTCGTTTTGTGTATTTATACAAATAAAATACATTCGGAATCGATTTGAGCAATTTATTTTAGAACTTTTTTTCGGACAAAAATTTTGTAAAAAAACGTGATGATTAGTACACGAATTCGGACTTTATTGGGAATGTGATACCTCGTTTTGTGTATTTATACAAATAAAATACATTCGGAATCGTTTTGAGCCATTTTTTTGGAGAACTTTTTTTTTGGACCAAAATTTCGTAAAAAACGTGATGGTTAGCACACCAATTCGGGCTTTATTGGGAATGTGATACCTCGTTTGATGTATTTATACAAATAAAACACATTCGAATCGTTTTGTGCAATTTTTTCGGAGAACTTTTTTTCGGACCAAAATTTTGTAAAAAACGTGATGGTTAGCACACGAATTCGGGCTTTATTGGGAATGTGATACCTCGCTTTTGTGTATTTATACAAATAAAATACATTCGAATCGTTTTGAGCCATTTTTTGGAGAACTTTTTTTGGACCAAAATTTCGTAAAAAACGTGATGGTTAAGCACTACGAATTCGGGCTTTATTGGGAATGTGATACCTCGTTTGATGTATTTATACAAATAAAACACATTCGGAATCGTTTTGTGCAATTTTTTCGGAGAACTTTTTTTCGGACCAAAATTTTGTAAAAAACGTGATGGTTAGCACTACGAATTCGGGCTTTATTGGGAATGTGATACCTCGTTTTGTGTATTTATACAAATAAAATACATTCGGAATCGATTTGGGCAATTTATTTTAGAACTTTTTTTTCGGACAAAAATTTTGTAAAAAAACGTGATGATTAGTACACGAATTCGGACTTTATTGGGAATGTGATACCTCGTTTTGTGTATTTATACAAATAAAATACATTCAGAATCGTTTTGAGCCATTTTTTGAAGAACTTTTTTTTGGACCAAAATTTCGTAAAAAAACGTGATGGTTAGCACACTAATTCGGGCTTTATTGGGAATGTGATACCTCGTTTGATGTATTTATACAAATAAAACACATTCAGAATCGTTTTGTGCAATTTTTCGGAGAACTTTTTTTCGGACCAAAATTTTGTAAAAAACGTGATGGTTAGCACACGAATTCGGGCTTTATTGGGAATGTGATACCTCGTTTTGTGTATTTATACAAATAAAATACATTCGTAATCGTTTTGAGCAATTTTTTTTAGAACTTTTTTTCGGACAAAAATTTTGTAAAAAACGTGATGGTTAGCACACGAATTCGGGCTTTATTGGGAATGTGATACCTCGTTTGATGTATTTATACAAATAAAACACATTCAGAATCGTTTTGAGCAATTTTTCGGAGAACTTTTTTTCGGACCAAAATTTTGTAAAAAACGTGATGGTTAGCACATGAATTCAGGTTTTATTGGGAATGTGATACCTCGTTTTGTGTATTTATACAAATAAAATACATTCAGAATTGATTTGAGCAATTTATTTTAGAACTTTTCTTCGACAAAAAATTTTGTAAAAAAACGTGATGATTAGTACACGAATTCGGGCTTTACTGGGAAATGTGATAACTCGTTTTGGGTATTTATACAACATAAAATACATTCAGAATCGATATGAGGAATTTTTTTGAGAACTTTTTTCGGACGAAAATCTTGTGAAAAACGTGGTGGTTAGCACACGAATTCGGGCTTTATTGGGAATATGATACCTCGTTTGATGTATTTATACAAATAAAATACATTCGTAATCGTTTTGAGCAATTTTTTGGAGAACTTTTTTTTGGACAAAAAATTTTGTAAAAAAACGTGACGGTTAGCACTACTAATTCGGGCTTTATTGGGAATGTGATACCTCGTTTGATGTATTTATACAAATAAAATACATTCGAATCGTTTTGAGCAATTTTTTGGAGAACTTTTTTTCGGACCAAAATTTTGTAAAAAAACGTGATGATTAGTACACGAATTCGGGCTTTATTGGGAATGTGATACCTCGTTTTGTGTATTTATACAAATAAAATACATTCGTAATCGTTTTGAGCCATTTTTTGGAGAACTTTTTTCGGACCAAAATTTTGTAAAAAACGTGATGATTAGTACTACTAATTCGGGCTTTATTGGGAATGTGATACCTCGTTTTGTGTATTTATACAAATAAAATACATTCAGAATCGTTTTGAGCCATTTTTTGGAGAACTTTTTTTCGGACCAAAAATTTCGTAAAAAAACGTGATGGTTAGCACTACTAATTCGGGCTTTATTGGGAATGTGATACCTCGTTTGATGTATTTATACAAATAAAACATATTCGAATCGTTTTGAGCAATTTTTTCGGAGAACTTTTTTCGGACCAAAATTTTGTAAAAAAAGTGATGGTTAGCACTACGAATTCGGGCTTTATTGGGAATGTGATACCTCGTTTTGTGTATTTATACAAATAAAATACATTCGGAATCGTTTTGAGCAATTTTTTTTAGAACTTTTTTTCGAACAAAAATTTTGTAAAAAAACGTGATGGTTAGCACACCAATTCGGGCTTTATTGGGAATGTGATACCTCGTTTTGTGTATTTATACAAATAAAATACATTCGTAATCGATTTGAGCAATTTATTTTAGAACTTTTTTTCGGACAAAAATTTTGTAAAAAACGTGATGATTAGTACACGAATTCGGACTTTATTGGGAATGTGATACCTCGTTTTGTGTATTTATACAAATAAAACACATTCAGAATCGTTTTGTGCAATTTTTCGGAGAACTTTTTTTCGGACCAAAATTTTGTAAAAAACGTGATGGTTAGCACTACTAATTCGGGCTTTATTGGGAATGTGATACCTCGCTTTTGTGTATTTATACAAATAAAATACATTCGAATCGTTTTGAGCAATTTTTTTTAGAACTTTTTTCGGACAAAAATTTTGTAAAAAAACGTGATGGTTAGCACACAATTCGGGCTTTATTGGGAATGTGATACCTCGTTTGATGTATTTATACAAATAAAACACATTCAGAATCGTTTTGAGCAATTTTTCGGAGAACTTTTTTTCGGACCAAAATTTTGTAAAAAACGTGATGGTTAGCACATGAATTCAGGTTTTATTGGGAATGTGATACCTCGTTTTGTGTATTTATACAAATAAAATACATTCAGAATTGATTTGAGCAATTTATTTTAGAACTTTTTTTCTGACAAAAATTTTGTAAAAAACGTGATGATTAGTACACGAATTCGGGCTTTACCGGAAATGTGATAACTCGTTTTGGGTATTTATACAACATAAAATACATTCAGAATCGATATGAGGAATTTTTTTGAGAACTTTTTTTCGGACGAAAATCTTGTGAAAAACGTGGTGGTTAGCACACGAATTCGGGCTTTATTGGGAATATGATACCTCGTTTGATGTATTTATACAAATAAAATACATTCAGAATCGTTTTGAGCAATTTTTTGGAGAACTTTTTTTTGGACAAAAATTTTGTAAAAAACGTGACGGTTAGCACACGAATTCGGGCTTTATTGGGAATGTGATACCTCGTTTGATGTATTTATACAAATAAAATACATTCAGAATCGTTTTGAGCAATTTTTTGGAGAACTTTTTTTCGGACCAAAATTTTGTAAAAAACGTGATGATTAGTACACGAATTCGGGCTTTATTGGGAATGTGATACCTCGTTTTGTGTATTTATACAAATAAAATACATTCAGAATCGTTTTGAGCCATTTTTTGGAGAACTTTTTTTCGGACCAAAATTTTGTAAAAAACGTGATGATTAGTACACGAATTCGGGCTTTATTGGGAATGTGATACCTCGTTTTGTGTATTTATACAAATAAAATACATTCGAATCGTTTTGAGCCATTTTTTGGAGAACTTTTTTTCGGACCAAAATTTCGTAAAAAACGTGATGGTTAGCACACGAATTCGGGCTTTATTGGGAATGTGATACCTCGTTTGATGTATTTATACAAATAAAACATATTCAGAATCGTTTTGAGCAATTTTTCGGAGAACTTTTTTTCGGACCAAAATTTTGTAAAAAAAGTGATGGTTAGCACACGAATTCGGGCTTTATTGGGAATGTGATACCTCGTTTTGTGTATTTATACAAATAAAATACATTCAGAATCGTTTTGAGCAATTTTTTTTAGAACTTTTTTTCGAACAAAAATTTTGTAAAAAACGTGATGGTTAGCACACGAATTCGGGCTTTATTGGGAATGTGATACCTCGTTTTGTGTATTTATACAAATAAAATACATTCAGAATCGATTTGAGCAATTTATTTTAGAACTTTTTTTCGGACAAAAATTTTGTAAAAAACGTGATGATTAGTACACGAATTCGGACTTTATTGGGAATGTGATACCTCGTTTTGTGTATTTATACAAATAAAATACATTCAGAATCGTTTTGAGCCATTTTTTGGAGAACTTTTTTTGGACCAAAATTTCGTAAAAAACGTGATGGTTAGCACACGAATTCGGGCTTTATTGGGAATGTGATACCTCGTTTGATGTATTTATACAAATAAAACACATTCAGAATCGTTTTGTGCAATTTTTCGGAGAACTTTTTTCGGACCAAAATTTTGTAAAAAAACGTGATGGTTAGCACTACGAATTCGGGCTTTATTGGGAATGTGATACCTCGTTTTGTGTATTTATACAAATAAAATACATTCAGAATCGTTTTGAGCAATTTTTTTTAGAACTTTTTTTCGGACAAAAATTTTGTAAAAAACGTGATGGTTAGCACACGAATTCGGGCTTTATTGGGAATGTGATACCTCGTTTGATGTATTTATACAAATAAAACACATTCAGAATCGTTTTGAGCAATTTTTCGGAGAACTTTTTTTCGGACCTAAATTTTGTAAAAAACGTGATGGTTAGCACACGAATTCGGGCTTTATTGTGAATGTGATACCTCGTTTTGTGTATTTATACAAATAAAATACATTCAGAATCGTTTTGAGCAATTTTTTTTAGAACTTTTTTTCGGACAAAAATTTTGTAAAAAACGTGATGGTTATCACACGTAAAATTGAGCAATTTTTTTTTTTTCGATTTGAGCAATTTTTTTGAGAACTTTTTTTGGGACCAAAATTTTGTAAAAAACGTGATGGTTAGCACATGAATTCAGGTTTTATTGGGAATGTGATACCTCGTTTTGTGTATTTATACAAATAAAGTACATTCAGAATCGATTTGAGCAACTTATTTTAGAACTTTTTTTCGGACAAAAATTTTGTAAAAAACGTGATGATTAGTACACGAATTCGGGCTTTACCGGGAATGTGATAACTCGTTTTGGGTATTTATACAACATAAAATACATTCAGAATCGATATGAGCAATTTTTTTGAGAACTTTTTTTCGGACGAAAATTTTGTGAAAAACGTGATGGTTAGCACACGAATTCGGGCTTTATTGGGAATATGATACCTCGTTTGATGTATTTATACAAATAAAACACATTCAGAATCGTTTTGAGCAATTTTTCGGAGAACTTTTTTTCGGACCAAAATTTTGTAAAAAACGTGATGATTAGTACACGAATTCGGACTTTATTGGGAATGTGATACCTCGTTTTGTGTATTTATACAAATAAAATACATTCAGAATCGTTTTGAGCCATTTTTTGGAGAACTTTTTTTTGGACCAAAATTTCGTAAAAAACGTGATGGTTAGCACACGAATTCGGGCTTTATTGGGAATGTGATACCTCGTTTGATGTATTTATACAAATAAAACACATTCAGAATCGTTTTGTGCAATTTTTCGGAGAACTTTTTTTCGGACCAAAATTTTGTAAAAAACGTGATGGTTAGCACACGAATTCGGGCTTTATTGGGAATGTGATACCTCGTTTTGTGTATTTATACAAATAAAATACATTCAGAATCGATTTGAGCAATTTATTTTAGAACTTTTTTTTCGGACAAAAAATTTTGTAAAAAACGTGATGATTAGTACACGAATTCGGACTTTATTGGGAATGTGATACCTCGTTTTGTGTATTTATACAAATAAAATACATTCAGAATCGTTTTGAGCCATTTTTTGAAGAACTTTTTTTTGGACCAAAATTTCGTAAAAAACGTGATGGTTAGCACACGAATTCGGGCTTTATTGGGAATGTGATACCTCGTTTGATGTATTTATACAAATAAAACACATTCAGAATCGTTTTGAGCAATTTTTCGGAGAACTTTTTTTCGGACCAAAAATTTTGTAAAAAACGTGATGGTTAGCACTACGAATTCGGGCTTTATTGGGAATGTGATACCTCGTTTTGTGTATTTATACAAATAAAATACATTCGAGAATCGTTTTGAGCAATTTTTTTTAGAACTTTTTTCGGACAAAAAATTTTGTAAAAAACGTGATGGTTAGCACTACAATTCGGGCTTTATTGGGAATGTGATACCTCGTTTGATGTATTTATACAAATAAAACACATTCGAATCGTTTTGAGCAATTTTTTCGGAGAACTTTTTTTCGGACCAAAATTTTGTAAAAAACGTGATGATTAGTACACGAATTCGGGCTTTATTGGGAATGTGATACCTCGTTTTGTGTATTTATACAAATAAAATACATTCAGAATCGTTTTGAGCCATTTTTTGGAGAACTTTTTTTCGGACCAAAATTTTGTAAAAAACGTGATGATTAGTACACGAATTCGGGCTTTATTGGGAATGTGATACCTCGTTTTGTGTATTTATACAAATAAAATACATTCATAATCGTTTTGAGCCATTTTTTGGAGAACTTTTTTTCGGACCAAAATTTCGTAAAAAAACGTGATGGTTAGCACACGAATTCGGGCTTTATTGGGAATGTGATACCTCGTTTGATGTATTTATACAAATAAAACATATTCAGAATCGTTTTGAGCAATTTTTCGGAGAACTTTTTTTCGGACCAAAATTTTGTAAAAAAAGTGATGGTTAGCACTACAATTCGGGCTTTATTGGGAATGTGATACCTCGTTTTGTGTATTTATACAAATAAAATACATTCAGAATCGTTTTGAGCAATTTTTTTTAGAACTTTTTTTCGGACAAAAATTTTGTAAAAAACGTGATGGTTAGCACACGAATTCGGGCTTTATTGGGAATGTGATACCTCGTTTTGTGTATTTATACAAATAAAATACATTCAGAATCGATTTGAGCAATTTATTTTAGAACTTTTTTTCGGACAAAAATTTTGTAAAAAACGTGATGATTAGTACACTAATTCGGACTTTATTGGGAATGTGATACCTCGTTTTGTGTATTTATACAAATAAAATACATTCGAGAATCGTTTTGAGCCATTTTTTGGAGAACTTTTTTTTGGACCAAAATTTCGTAAAAAACGTGATGGTTAGCACACAATTCGGGCTTTATTGGGAATGTGATACCTCGTTTGATGTATTTATACAAATAAAACACATTCGGAATCGTTTTGTGCAATTTTTCGGAGAACTTTTTTCGGACTAAAATTTTGTAAAAAACGTGATGGTTAGCACACGAATTCAGGCTTTATTGGGAATGTGATACCTCGTTTTGTGTATTTATACAAATAAAATACATTCAAAATCGTTTTGAGCAATTTTTTTGAGAACTTTTTTTCGGACAAAAATTTTGTAAAAAACGTGATGGTTAGCACACGAATTCGGGCTTTATTGGGAATGTGATACCTCGTTTGATGTATTTATACAAATAAAACACATTCAGAATCGTTTTGAGCAATTTTTCGGAGAACTTTTTTTCGGACCTAAATTTTGTAAAAAACGTGATGGTTAGCACACGAATTCGGGCTTTATTGTGAATGTGATACCTCGTTTTGTGTATTTATACAAATAAAATACATTCGAGAATCGTTTTGAGCAATTTTTTTTAGAACTTTTTTTCGGACAAAAATTTTGTAAAAAAACGTGATGGTTATCACACGTAAAATTGAGCAATTTTTTTTTCGATTTGAGCAATTTTTTTTGAGAACTTTTTTTGGGACCAAAATTTTGTAAAAAAACGTGATGGTTAGCACATGAATTCGGGTTTTATTGGGAATGTGATACCTCGTTTTGTGTATTTATACAAATAAAGTACATTCGGAATCGATTTGAGCAACTTATTTTAGAACTTTTTTTCGGACAAAAATTTTGTAAAAAACGTGATGATTAGTACACGAATTCGGGCTTTACCGGGAATGTGATAACTCGTTTTGGGTATTTATACAACATAAAATACATTCAGAATCGATATGAGCAATTTTTTTGAGAACTTTTTTTCGGACTGAAAAATTTTGTGAAAAACGTGATGGTTAGCACTACAATTCGGGCTTTATTGGGAATATGATACCTCGTTTGATGTATTTATACAAATAAAACACATTCAGAATCGTTTTGAGCAATTTTTCGGAGAACTTTTTTTCGGACCAAAATTTTGTAAAAAACGTGATGATTAGTACACGAATTCGGACTTTATTGGGAATGTGATACCTCGTTTTGTGTATTTATACAAATAAAATACATTCAGAATCGTTTTGAGCCATTTTTTGGAGAACTTTTTTTTGGACCAAAATTTCGTAAAAAACGTGATGGTTAGCACACGAATTCGGGCTTTATTGGGAATGTGATACCTCGTTTGATGTATTTATACAAATAAAACACATTCAGAATCGTTTTGTGCAATTTTTCGGAGAACTTTTGTTCGGACCAAAATTTTGTAAAAAACGTGATGGTTAGCACACGAATTCGGGCTTTATTGGGAATGTGATACCTCGTTTTGTGTATTTATACAAATAAAATACATTCAGAATCGATTTGAGCAATTTATTTTAGAACTTTTTTTCGGACAAAAATTTTGTAAAAAACGTGATGATTAGTACACGAATTCGGACTTTATTGGGAATGTGATACCTCGTTTTGTGTATTTATACAAATAAAATACATTCAGAATCGTTTTGAGCCATTTTTTGAAGAACTTTTTTTTGGACCAAAATTTCGTAAAAAACGTGATGGTTAGCACACGAATTCGGGCTTTATTGGGAATGTGATACCTCGTTTGATGTATTTATACAAATAAAACACATTCAGAATCGTTTTGTGCAATTTTTCGGAGAACTTTTTTTCGGACCAAAATTTTGTAAAAAACGTGATGGTTAGCACACGAATTCGGGCTTTATTGGGAATGTGATACCTCGTTTTGTGTATTTATACAAATAAAATACATTCAGAATCGTTTTGAGCAATTTTTTTTAGAACTTTTTTTCGGACAAAAATTTTGTAAAAAACGTGATGGTTAGCACACGAATTCGGGCTTTATTGGGAATGTGATACCTCGTTTGATGTATTTATACAAATAAAACACATTCAGAATCGTTTTGAGCAATATTTCGGAGAACTTTTTTTCGGACCAAAATTTTGTAAAAAACGTGATGGTTAGCACATGAATTCAGGTTTTATTGGGAATGTGATACCTCGTTTTGTGTATTTATACAAATAAAATGCATTCAGAATCGATTTGAGCAATTTATTTTAGAACTTTTTTTCTGACAAAAATTTTGTAAAAAACGTGATGATTAGTACACGAATTCGGGCTTTACCGGAAATGTGATAACTCGTTTTGGGTATTTATACAACATAAAATACATTCAGAATCGATATGAGGAATTTTTTTGAGAACTTTTTTTCGGACGAAAATCTTGTGAAAAACGTGGTGGTTAGCACACGAATTCGGGCTTTATTGGGAATATGATACCTCGTTTGATGTATTTATACAAATAAAATACATTCAGAATCGTTTTGAGCAATTTTTTGGAGAACTTTTTTTTGGACAAAAATTTTGTAAAAAACGTGATCAGTTAGCACACGAATTCGGGCTTTATTGGGAATGTGATACCTCGTTTGATGTATTTATACAAATAAAATACATTCAGAATCGTTTTGAGCAATTTTTTGGAGAACTTTTTTTCGGACCAAAATTTTGTAAAAAACGTGATGATTAGTACACGAATTCGGGCTTTATTGGGAATGTGATACCTCGTTTTGTGTATTTATACAAATAAAATACATTCAGAATCGTTTTGAGCCATTTTTTGGAGAACTTTTTTTCGGACCAAAATTTTGTAAAAAACGTGATGATTAGTACACGAATTCGGGCTTTATTGGGAATGTGATACCTCGTTTTGTGTATTTATACAAATAAAATACATTCAGAATCGTTTTGAGCCATTTTTTGGAGAACTTTTTTTCGGACCAAAATTTCGTAAAAAACGTGATGGTTAGCACACGAATTCGGGCTTTATTGGGAATGTGATACCTCGTTTGATGTATTTATACAAATAAAACATATTCAGAATCGTTTTGAGCAATTTTTCGGAGAACTTTTTTTCGGACCAAAATTTTGTAAAAAAAGTGATGGTTAGCACACGAATTCGGGCTTTATTGGGAATGTGATACCTCGTTTTGTGTATTTATACAAATAAAATACATTCAGAATCGTTTTGAGCAATTTTTTTTAGAACTTTTTTTCGAACAAAAATTTTGTAAAAAACGTGATGGTTAGCACACGAATTCGGGCTTTATTGGGAATGTGATACCTCGTTTTGTGTATTTATACAAATAAAATACATTCAGAATCGATTTGAGCAATTTATTTTAGAACTTTTTTTCGGACAAAAATTTTGTAAAAAACGTGATGATTAGTACACGAATTCGGACTTTATTGGGAATGTGATACCTCGTTTTGTGTATTTATACAAATAAAATACATTCAGAATCGTTTTGAGCCATTTTTTGGAGAACTTTTTTTTGGACCAAAATTTCGTAAAAAACGTGATGGTTAGCACACGAATTCGGGCTTTATTGGGAATGTGATACCTCGTTTGATGTATTTATACAAATAAAACACATTCAGAATCGTTTTGTGCAATTTTTCGGAGAACTTTTTTTCGGACCAAAATTTTGTAAAAAACGTGATGGTTAGCACACGAATTCGGGCTTTATTGGGAATGTGATACCTCGTTTTGTGTATTTATACAAATAAAATACATTCAGAATCGTTTTGAGCAATTTTTTTTAGAACTTTTTTTCGGACAAAAATTTTGTAAAAAACGTGATGGTTAGCACACGAATTCGGGCTTTATTGGGAATGTGATACCTCGTTTGATGTATTTATACAAATAAAACACATTCAGAATCGTTTTGAGCAATTTTTCGGAGAACTTTTTTTCGGACCTAAATTTTGTAAAAAACGTGATGGTTAGCACACGAATTCGGGCTTTATTGTGAATGTGATACCTCGTTTTGTGTATTTATACAAATAAAATACATTCAGACTCGTTTTGAGCAATTTTTTTTAGAACTTTTTTTCGGACAAAAATTTTGTAAAAAACGTGATGGTTATCACACGTAAAATTGAGCAATTTTTTTTTTTCGATTTGAGCAATTTTTTTGAGAACTTTTTTTGGGACCAAAATTTTGTAAAAAACGTGATGGTTAGCACATGAATTCAGGTTTTATTGGGAATGTGATACCTCGTTTTGTGTATTTATACAAATAAAGTACATTCAGAATCGATTTGAGCAACTTATTTTAGAACTTTTTTTCGGACAAAAATTTTGTAAAAAACGTGATGATTAGTACACGAATTCGGGCTTTACCGGAAATGTGATAACTCGTTTTGGGTATTTATACAACATAAAATACATTCAGAATCGATATGAGCAATTTTTTTGAGAACTTTTTTTCGGACGAAAATTTTGTGAAAAACGTGATGGTTAGCACACGAATTCGGGCTTTATTGGGAATATGATACCTCGTTTGATGTATTTATACAAATAAAACACATTCAGAATCGTTTTGAGCAATTTTTCGGAGAACTTTTTTTCGGACCAAAATTTTGTAAAAAACGTGATGATTAGTACACGAATTCGGACTTTATTGGGAATGTGATACCTCGTTTTGTGTATTTATACAAATAAAATACATTCGGAATCGTTTTGAGCCATTTTTTTGGAGAACTTTTTTTCGGACCAAAATTTCGTAAAAAACGTGATGGTTAGCACTACGAATTCGGGCTTTATTGGGAATGTGATACCTCGTTTGATGTATTTATACAAATAAAACATATTCAGAATCGTTTTGAGCAATTTTTCGGAGAACTTTTTTTCGGACCAAAATTTTGTAAAAAACGTGATGGTTAGCACACGAATTCGGGCTTTATTGGGAATGTGATACCTCGTTTTGTGTATTTATACAAATAAAATACATTCAGAATCGTTTTGAGCAATTTTTTTTAGAACTTTTTTTCGAACAAAAATTTTGTAAAAAACGTGATGGTTAGCACACGAATTCGGGCTTTATTGGGAATGTGATACCTCGTTTTGTGTATTTATACAAATAAAATACATTCAGAATCGATTTGAGCAATTTATTTTAGAACTTTTTTTCGGACAAAAATTTTGTAAAAAACGTGATGATTAGTACACGAATTCGGACTTTATTGGGAATGTGATACCTCGTTTTGTGTATTTATACAAATAAAATACATTCAGAATCGTTTTGAGCCATTTTTTGGAGAACTTTTTTTTGGACCAAAATTTCGTAAAAAACGTGATGGTTAGCACACGAATTCGGGCTTTATTGGGAATGTGATACCTCGTTTGATGTATTTATACAAATAAAACACATTCAGAATCGTTTTGTGCAATTTTTCGGAGAACTTTTTTTCGGACCAAAATTTTGTAAAAAACGTGATGGTTAGCACACGAATTCGGGCTTTATTGGGAATGTGATACCTCGTTTTGTGTATTTATACAAATAAAATACATTCGAGAATCGTTTTGAGCAATTTTTTTTAGAACTTTTTTTTCGGACAAAAATTTTGTAAAAAAACGTGATGGTTAGCACTACAATTCGGGCTTTATTGGGAATGTGATACCTCGTTTGATGTATTTATACAAATAAAACACATTCAGAATCGTTTTGAGCAATTTTTCGGAGAACTTTTTTTCGGACCTAAATTTTGTAAAAAACGTGATGGTTAGCACACGAATTCGGGCTTTATTGTGAATGTGATACCTCGTTTTGTGTATTTATACAAATAAAATACATTCAGAATCGTTTTGAGCAATTTTTTTTAGAACTTTTTTTCGGACAAAAATTTTGTAAAAAACGTGATGGTTATCACACGTAAAATTGAGCAATTTTTTTTTTTTCGATTTGAGCAATTTTTTTGAGAACTTTTTTTGGGACCAAAATTTTGTAAAAAACGTGATGGTTAGCACATGAATTCAGGTTTTATTGGGAATGTGATACCTCGTTTTGTGTATTTATACAAATAAAGTACATTCAGAATCGATTTGAGCAACTTATTTTAGAACTTTTTTTCGGACAAAAATTTTGTAAAAAACGTGATGATTAGTACACGAATTCGGGCTTTACCGGAAATGTGATAACTCGTTTTGGGTATTTATACAACATAAAATACATTCAGAATCGATATGAGCAATTTTTTTGAGAACTTTTTTTCGGACGAAAATTTTGTGAAAAACGTGATGGTTAGCACACGAATTCGGGCTTTATTGGGAATATGATACCTCGTTTGATGTATTTATACAAATAAAACACATTCAGAATCGTTTTGAGCAATTTTTCGGAGAACTTTTTTTCGGACCAAAAATTTTGTAAAAAACGTGATGATTAGTACACGAATTCGGACTTTATTGGGAATGTGATACCTCGTTTTGTGTATTTATACAAATAAAATACATTCAGAATCGTTTTGAGCCATTTTTTGGAGAACTTTTTTTTGGACCAAAATTTCGTAAAAAACGTGATGGTTAGCACACGAATTCGGGCTTTATTGGGAATGTGATACCTCGTTTGATGTATTTATACAAATAAAACACATTCAGAATCGTTTTGTGCAATTTTTCGGAGAACTTTTTTTCGGACCAAAATTTTGTAAAAAACGTGATGGTTAGCACACGAATTCGGGCTTTATTGGGATGTGATACCTCGTTTTGTGTATTTATACAAATAAAATACATTCGAATCGTTTTGAGCAATTTTTTTTAGAACTTTTTTTCGGACAAAAAATTTTGTAAAAAACGTGATGGTTAGCACTACAATTCGGGCTTTATTGGGAATGTGATACCTCGTTTGATGTATTTATACAAATAAAACACATTCGTAATCGTTTTGAGCAATTTTTTCGGAGAACTTTTTTCGGACCAAAATTTTGTAAAAAAACGTGATGGTTAGCACATGAATTCGGGTTTTATTGGGAATGTGATACCTCGTTTTGTGTATTTATACAAATAAAATACATTCGAATCGATTTGAGCAATTTCTTTTAGAACTTTTTTTCCGACAAAAATTTTGTAAAAAAACGTGATGATTAGTACACGAATTCGGGCTTTACTGGGAAATGTGATAACTCGTTTTGGGTATTTATACAACATAAAATACATTCGGAATCGATATGAGGAATTTTTTTGAGAACTTTTTTCGGACGAAAATCTTGTGAAAAAACGTGGTGGTTAGCACACGCAATTCGGGCTTTATTGGGAATATGATACCTCGTTTGATGTATTTATACAAATAAAATACATTCAGAATCGTTTTGAGCAATTTTTTGGAGAACTTTTTTTTGGACAAAAATTTTGTAAAAAACATGACGGTTAGCACACGAATTCGGGCTTTATTGGGAATGTGATACCTCGTTTGATGTATTTATACAAATAAAATACATTCGTAATCGTTTTGAGCAATTTTTTTGGAGAACTTTTTTTCGGACCAAAATTTTGTAAAAAACGTGATGATTAGTATACTGAATTCGGGCTTTATTGGGAATGTGATACCTCGCTTTTGTGTATTTATACAAATAAAATACATTCATAATCGTTTTGAGCCATTTTTTGGAGAACTTTTTTTCGGACCAAAATTTTGTAAAAAACGTGATGATTAGTACACGAATTCGGGCTTTATTGGGAATGTGATACCTCGTTTTGTGTATTTATACAAATAAAATACATTCAGAATCGTTTTGAGCCATTTTTTTGGAGAACTTTTTTTCGGACCAAAATTTCGTAAAAAACGTGATGGTTAGCACACGAATTCGGGCTTTATTGGGAATGTGATACCTCGTTTGATGTATTTATACAAATAAAACACATTCAGAATCGTTTTGAGCAATTTTTCGGAGAACTTTTTTCGGACCAAAAATTTTGTAAAAAACGTGATGGTTAGCACTACCCAATTCGGGCTTTATTGGGAATGTGATACCTCGTTTTGTGTATTTATACAAATAAAATACATTCAGAATCGATTTGAGCAATTTATTTTAGAACTTTTTTTCGGACAAAAATTTTGTAAAAAACGTGATGATTAGTACACGAATTCGGACTTTATTGGGAATGTGATACCTCGTTTTGTGTATTTATACAAATAAAATACATTCAGAATCGTTTTGAGCCATTTTTTGAAGAACTTTTTTTTTGGACCAAAATTTCGTAAAAAACGTGATGGTTAGCACACGCAATTCGGGCTTTATTGGGAATGTGATACCTCGTTTGATGTATTTATACAAATAAAACACATTCAGAATCGTTTTGTGCAATTTTTCGGAGAACTTTTTTTCGGACCAAAATTTTGTAAAAAACGTGATAGTTAGCACACGAATTCGGGCTTTATTGGGAATGTGATACCTCGTTTTGTGTATTTATACAAATAAAATACATTCAGAATCGTTTTGAGCAATTTTTTTTAGAACTTTTTTTCGGACAAAAATTTTGTAAAAAACGTGATGGTTAGCACACGAATTCGGGCTTTATTGGGAATGTGATACCTCGTTTGATGTATTTATACAAATAAAACACATTCAGAATCGTTTTGAGCAATTTTTCGGAGAACTTTTTTTCGGACCAAAATTTTGTAAAAAACGTGATGGTTAGCACATGAATTCAGGTTTTATTGGGAATGTGATACCTCGTTTTGTGTATTTATACAAATAAAATACATTCAGAATCGATTTGAGCAATTTATTTTAGAACTTTTTTTCTGACAAAAATTTTGTAAAAAACGTGATGATTAGTACACGAATTCGGGCTTTACCGGAAATGTGATAACTCGTTTTGGGTATTTATACAACATAAAATACATTCAGAATCGATATGAGAAATTTTTTTAAGAACTTTTTTTCGGACGAAAATCTTGTGAAAAACGTGGTGGTTAGCACATGAATTCGGGCTTTATTGGGAATATGATACCTCGTTTGATGTATTTATACAAATAAAATACATTCAGAATCGTTTTGAGCAATTTTTTGGAGAACTTTTTTTTGGACAAAAATTTTGTAAAAAAACGTGATCGGTTAGCACTACGAATTCGGGCTTTATTGGGAATGTGATACCTCGTTTGATGTATTTATACAAATAAAATACATTCAGAATCGTTTTGAGCAATTTTTTGGAGAACTTTTTTTCGGACCAAAATTTTGTAAAAAACGTGATGATTAGTACACGAATTCGGGCTTTATTGGGAATGTGATACCTCGCTTTTGTGTATTTATACAAATAAAATACATTCGTAATCGTTTTGAGCCATTTTTTGGAGAACTTTTTTTCGGACCAAAATTTTGTAAAAAACGTGATGATTAGTACACGAATTCGGGCTTTATTGGGAATGTGATACCTCGCTTTTGTGTATTTATACAAATAAAATACATTCGAATCGTTTTGAGCCATTTTTTGGAGAACTTTTTTTCGGACCAAAATTTCGTAAAAAACGTGATGGTTAGCACACGAATTCGGGCTTTATTGGGAATGTGATACCTCGCTTTGATGTATTTATACAAATAAAACACATTCGAATCGCTTTTGAGCAATTTTTTCTGAGAACTTTTTTTCGGACCTAAATTTTGTAAAAAACGTGATGGTTAGCACACGAATTCGGGCTTTATTGGGAATGTGATACCTCGTTTGATGTATTTATACAAATAAAACACATTCAGAATCGTTTTGAGCAATTTTTCGGAGAACTTTTTTTCGGACCAAAATTTTGTAAAAAACGTGATGATTAGTACACGAATTCGGGATTTATTGGGAATGTGATACCTCGTTTTGTGTATTTATACAAATAAAATACATTCAGAATCGTTTTGAGCCATTTTTTGGAGAACTTTTTTTCGGACCAAAATTTTGTAAAAAACGTGATGGTTAGCACACGAATTCGGGCTTTATTGGGAATGTGATACCTCGTTTGATGTATTTATACAAATAAAACACATTCAGAATCGTTTTGAGCAATTTTTCTGAGAACTTTTTTTCTGACCAAAATTTTGTAAAAAACGTGATGGTTAGCACTACTAATTCGGGCTTTATTGGGAATGTGATACCTCGTTTTGTGTATTTATACAAATAAAATACATTCAGAATCGTTTTGAGCAATTTTTTTTAGAACTTTTTTTCGGACAAAAATTTTGTAAAAAACGTGATGGTTAGTTAGCACACGTAAAATTGAGCAATTTTTTTTTTTCGATTTGAGCAATTTTTTTGAGAACTTTTTTTCGGACCAAAATTTTGTAAAAAACGTGATGGTTAGCACATGAATTCAGGTTTTATTGGGAATGTGATACCTCGTTTTGTGTATTTATACAAATAAAATACATTCAGAATCGATTTGAGCAATTTATTTTAGAACTTTTTTTCTGACAAAAATTTTGTAAAAAACGTGATGATTAGTACTCGAATTCGGGCTTTACCGGAAATGTGATAACTCGTTTTGGGTATTTATACAACATAAAATACATTCAGAATCGATACGAGGAATTTTTTTGAGAACTTTTTTTCGGACGAAAATCTTGTGAAAAACGTGATGGTTAGCACACGAATTCGGGTTTTATTGGGAAGATGATACCTCGTTTGATGTATTTATACAAATAAAATACATTCAGAATCGTTTTGAGCAATTTTTTGGAGAACTTTTTTTCGGACCAAAATTTTGTAAAAAACGTGATGATTAGTACACGAATTCGGGCTTTATTGGGAATGTGATACCTCGCTTTTGTGTATTTATACAAATAAAATACATTCGTAATCGTTTTGAGCCATTTTTTTGGAGAACTTTTTTTCTGACCAAAATTTTGTAAAAAACGTGATGGTTAGCACTACGAATTCGGGCTTTATTGGGAATGTGATACCTCGTTTGATGTATTTATACAAATAAAACACATTCAGAATCGTTTTGTGCAATTTTTTCGGAGAACTTTTTTCGGACCAAAATTTTGTAAAAAACGTGATAGTTAGCACACTAATTCGGGCTTTATTGGGAATGTGATACCTCGCTTTTGTGTATTTATACAAATAAAATACATTCGTAATCGCTTTTGAGCAATTTTTTTTAGAACTTTTTTTCGGACAAAAAATTTTGTAAAAAACGTGATGGTTAGCACACTGAATTCGGGCTTTATTGGGAATGTGATACCTCGTTTGATGTATTTATACAAATAAAACACATTCGTAATCGTTTTGAGCAATTTTTTCGGAGAACTTTTTTTCGGACCAAAATTTTGTAAAAAACGTGATGGTTAGCACATGAATTCGGGTTTTATTGGGAATGTGATACCTCGCTTTTGTGTATTTATACAAATAAAATACATTCGTAATCGATTTGAGCAATTTATTTTAGAACTTTTTTTCCGACAAAAATTTTGTAAAAAACGTGATGATTAGTACACGAATTCGAGCTTTACTGGGAAATGTGATAACTCGCTTTTGGGTATTTATACAACATAAAAATACATTCGTAATCGATATGAGAAAATTTTTTTAAGAACTTTTTTTCGGACGAAAATCTTGTGAAAAACGTGGTGGTTAGCACATGAATTCGGGCTTTATTGGGAATATGATACCTCGCTTTGATGTATTTATACAAATAAAATACATTCGTAATCGCTTTTGAGCAATTTTTTTGGAGAACTTTTTTTGGACAAAAAATTTTGTAAAAAACGTGATCGGTTAGCACACTAATTCGGGCTTTATTGGGAATGTGATACCTCGTTTGATGTATTTATACAAATAAAATACATTCGTAATCGTTTTGAGCAATTTTTTTGGAGAACTTTTTTTCGGACCAAAATTTTGTAAAAAACGTGATGATTAGTACACGAATTCGGGCTTTATTGGGAATGTGATACCTCGTTTTGTGTATTTATACAAATAAAATACATTCGAATCGTTTTGAGCCAATTTTTTGGAGAACTTTTTTTCGGACCAAAATTTTGTAAAAAACGTGATGATTAGTACACGAATTCGGGCTTTATTGGGAATGTGATACCTCGTTTTGTGTATTTATACAAATAAAATACATTCAGAATCGTTTTGAGCCATTTTTTGGAGAACTTTTTTTTCGGACCAAAATTTCGTAAAAAACGTGATGGTTAGCACACGCAATTCGGGCTTTATTGGGAATGTGATACCTCGTTTGATGTATTTATACAAATAAAACACATTCAGAATCGTTTTGAGCAATTTTTCGGAGAACTTTTTTTCGGACCTAAATTTTGTAAAAAACGTGATGGTTAGCACACGAATTCGGGCTTTATTGGGAATGTGATACCTCGTTTGATGTATTTATACAAATAAAACACATTCAGAATCGTTTTGAGCAATTTTTCGGAGAACTTTTTTTCGGACCAAAATTTTGTAAAAAACGTGATGATTAGTACACGAATTCGGGATTTATTGGGAATGTGATACCTCGTTTTGTGTATTTATACAAATAAAATACATTCGTAATCGTTTTGAGCCATTTTTTTGGAGAACTTTTTTTCGGACCAAAATTTTGTAAAAAACGTGATGGTTAGCACACGTAATTCGGGCTTTATTGGGAATGTGATACCTCGTTTGATGTATTTATACAAATAAAACACATTCGTAATCGTTTTGAGCAATTTTTCGGAGAACTTTTTTCTGACCAAAATTTTGTAAAAAACGTGATGGTTAGCACACGAATTCGGGCTTTATTGGGAATGTGATACCTCGTTTTGTGTATTTATACAAATAAAATACATTCAGAATCGTTTTGAGCAATTTTTTTTAGAACTTTTTTTCGGACAAAAATTTTGTAAAAAACGTGATGGTTAGTTAGCACACGTAAAATTGAGCAATTTTTTTTTTTCGATTTGAGCAATTTTTTTGAGAACTTTTTTTCGGACCAAAATTTTGTAAAAAACGTGATGGTTAGCACATGAATTCGTGTTTTATTGGGAATGTGATACCTCGTTTTGTGTATTTATACAAATAAAATACATTCGAATCGATTTGAGCAATTTATTTTAGAACTTTTTTTCTGACAAAAATTTTGTAAAAAACGTGATGATTAGTACTCGAATTCGGGCTTTACCGGAAATGTGATAACTCGTTTTGGGTATTTATACAACATAAAAATACATTCGAATCGATACGAGGAATTTTTTTGAGAACTTTTTTTCGGACGAAAATCTTGTGAAAAACGTGATGGTTAGCACTACGAATTCGGGTTTTATTGGGAAGATGATACCTCGCTTTGATGTATTTATACAAATAAAATACATTCGAATCGTTTTGAGCAATTTTTTGGAGAACTTTTTTTCGGACCAAAATTTTGTAAAAAACGTGATGATTAGTACACTAATTCGGGCTTTATTGGGAATGTGATACCTCGTTTTGTGTATTTATACAAATAAAATACATTCGTAATCGTTTTGAGCCATTTTTTTGGAGAACTTTTTTTCGGACCAAAAATTTTGTAAAAAACGTGATGGTTAGCACACGAATTCGGGCTTTATTGGGAATGTGATACCTCGTTTGATGTATTTATACAAATAAAATACATTCAGTAATCGTTTTGAGCAATTTTTTTTTGAGAACTTTTTTTCTGACAAAAAATTTTGTAAAATCCGTGATGGTTAGCACACGAATTCGGGCTTTATTGGGAATGTGATACCTCGCTTTTGTGTATTTATACAAATAAAATACATTCGTAATCGTTTTGAGCAATTTTTTGGAGAACTTTTTTTTGGACAAAAATTTTGTAAAAAACGTGACGGTTAACACACGAATTCGGGCTTTATTGGAAATGTGATACCTCGTTTTGTGTATTTATACAACATAAAATACATTCGAATCGATATGAGGAATTTTTTTGAGAACTTTTTTTCTGACGTAAAAATCTTGTGAAAAAACGTGATGGTTAGCACACGAATTCGGGCTTTATTGGGAATATGATACCTCGTTTGATGTATTTATACAAATAAAATACATTCGTAATCGTTTTGAGCAATTTTTTTGGAGAACTTTTTTTTGGACAAAAATTTTGTAAAAAAACGTGACTGGTTAGCACACCTAATTCGGGCTTTATTGGGAATGTGATACCTCGTTTGATGTATTTATACAAATAAAATACATTCGAATCGTTTTGAACAATTTTTCGGAGAACTTTTTTTCGGACTAAAATTTTGTAAAAAATGTGATGGTTAGCACACGAATTCGGACTTTATTGGGAATGTGATACCTCGTTTTGTGTATTTATACAACATAAAATACATTCAGAATCGATTTGAGAAATTTTTTTTAGAACTTTTTTTAGGACCAAAATTTTGTAAAAAACGTGATGATTAGTACACGAATTCGGGCTTTATCGGGAATGTGATACCTCGTTTTGTGTATTTATACAAATAAAATACATTCAGAATCGATTTGAGCAATTTATTTTAGAACTTTTTTTCGGACAAATTTTGTAAAAAACGTGATGATTAGTACTCGAATTCGGGCTTTACCGGAAATGTGATAACTCGTTTTGGGTATTTATACAACATAAAATACATTCAGAATCGATACGAGGAATTTTTTTGAGAACTTTTTTTCGGACGAAAATCTTGTGAAAAACGTGATGGTTAGCACACGAATTCGGGTTTTATTGGGAAGATGATACCTCGTTTGATGTATTTATACAAATAAAATACATTCAGAATCGTTTTGAGCAATTTTTTGGAGAACTTTTTTTCGGACAAAAATTTTGTAAAAAACGTGATGGTTAGCACACGAATTCGGGCTTTATTGGGAATGTGATACCTCGTTTTGTGTATTTATACAAATAAAATACATTCAGAATCGATTTGAGCAATTTATTTTAGAACTTTTTTTCGGACAAATTTTGTAAAAAACGTGATGGTTAGTACACGAATTCGGACTTTACCGGGAATCTGATAACTCGTTTTGGGTATTTATACAACATAAAATACATTCAGAATCGATATGAGCAATTTTTTTGAGAACTTTTTTTCGGACGAAAATTTTGTGAAAAACGTGATGGTTAGCACACGAATTCGGGCTTTATTGGGAATATGATACCTCGTTTGATGTATTTATACAAATAAAATACATTCGAATCGTTTTGAGCAATTTTTTTGGAGAACTTTTTTTCGGACCAAAAAATTTGTAAAAAACGTGATGATTAGTACACGAATTCGGGCTTTATTGGGAATGTGATACCTCGCTTTTGTGTATTTATACAAATAAAATACATTCATAATCGTTTTGAGCCATTTTTTGGAGAACTTTTTTTCGGACCAAAATTTTGTAAAAAAACGTGATGGTTAGCACACGAATTCGGGCTTTATTGGGAATGTGATACCTCGCTTTTGTGTATTTATACAAATAAAATACATTCGTAATCGTTTTGAGCAATTTTCCGGAGAACTTTTTTTCGGACCAAAATTTTGTAAAAAAACGTGATGATTAGTACATGAATTCGGGCTTTATTGGGAATGTGATACCTCGCTTTTGTGTATCTATACAAATAAAATACATTCGTAATCGTTTTGAGCCATTTTTTGGAGAACTTTTTTTCGGACCAAAATTTTGTAAAAAACGTGATGGTTAGCACACGAATTCGGGCTTTATTGGGAATGTGGTATCTCGCTTTTGTGTATTTATACAAATAAAATACATTCGTAATCGTTTTGAGCAATTTTTTTGGAGAACTCTTTTTCGGACAAAAATTTTGTAAAAAACGTGATGGTTAGTTAGCACACGTAAAATTGAGCAATTTTTTTTTTTCGATTTGAGCAATTTTTTTGAGAACTTTTTTTCGGACCAAAATTTTGTAAAAAACGTGATGGTTAGCACATGAATTCAGGTTTTATTGGGAATGTGATACCACGTTTTGTGTATTTATACAAATAAAATACATTCAGAATCGATTTGAGCAATTTATTTTAGAACTTTTTTTCTGACAAAAATTTTGTAAAAAACGTGATGATTAGTACACGAATTCGGGCTTTACTGAAATGTGATAACTCGTTTTGGGTATTTATACAACATAAAAATACATTCGAATCGATATGAGGAATTTTTTTTGAGAACTTTTTTTCTGGATCGAAAATCTTGTGAAAAACGTGATGGTTAGCACACGAATTCGGGCTTTATTGGGAATATGATACCTCGTTTGATGTATTTATACAAATAAAATACATTCAGAATCGTTTTGAGTAATTTTTTGGAGAACTTTTTTTCGGACCAAAATTTTGTAAAAAACGTGATGATTAGTAAACGAATTCGGGCTTTATTGGGAATGTGATACCTCGTTTTGTGTATTTATACAAATAAAATACATTCAGAATCGTTTTGAGCCATTTTTTGGAGAACTTTTTTTCGGACCAAAATTTTGTAAAAAACGTGATGGTTAGCACACGAATTCGGGCTTTATTGGGAATGTGATACCTCGTTTGATGTATTTATACAAATAAAATACATTCAGAATCGTTTTGAGCAATTTTTTTGAGAACTTTTTTTCGGACAAAAATTTTGTGAAATCCGTGATGGTTAGCACACGAATTCGGGCTTTATTGGGAATGTGATACCTCGTTTTGTGTATTTATACAAATAAAATACATTCAGAATCGTTTTGAGCAATTTTTTGGAGAACTTTTTTTTGGACAAAAATTTTGTAAAAAACGTGACGGTTAGCACACGAATTCGGGCTTTATTGGAAATGTGATACCTCGTTTGATGTATTTATACAAATAAAATACATTCATAATCGTTTTGAGCAATTTTTCGGAGAACTTTTTTTCGGACTAAAATTTTGTAAAAAATGTGATGGTTAGCACACGAATTCGGGCTTTATTGGAAATGTGATACCTCGTTTTGCGTATTTATACAACATAAAATACATTCAGAATCGATATGAGGAATTTTTTTGAGAACTTTTTTTCGGACGAAAATCTTCTGAAAAACGTGATGGTTAGCACACGAATTCGGGCTTTATTGGGAATATGATACCTCGTTTGATGTATTTATACAAATAAAATACATTCAGAATCGTTTTGAGCAATTTTTTGGAGAACTTTTTTTTGGACAAAAATTTTGTAAAAAACGTGACGGTTAGCACACGAATTCGGGCTTTATTGGGAATGTGATACCTCGTTTGATGTATTTATACAAATAAAATACATTCAGAATCGTTTTGAGCAATTTTTCGGAGAACTTTTTTTCGGACTAAAATTTTGTAAAAAATGTGATGGTTAGCACACGAATTCGGACTTTATTGGGAATGTGATACCTCGTTTTGTGTATTTATACAAATAAAATACATTCAGAATCGTTTTGAGCAATTTTTTGGAGAACTCTTTTTCGGACAAAAATTTTGTAAAAAACGTGATGGTTAGTTAGTACACGTAAAATTGAGCAATTTTTTTTTCGATTTGAGTAATTTTTTTGAGAACTTTTTTCGGAACAAAATTTTGTAAAAAACGTGATGGTTAGCACATGAATTCAGGTTTTATTGGGAATGTGATACCTCGTTTTGTGTATTTATACAAATAAAATACATTCGAATCGTTTTGAGCAATTTTTTTTGAGAACTTTTTTTCGGACAAAAATTTTGTAAAATCCGTGATGGTTAGCACTACGAATTCGGGCTTTATTGGGAATGTGATACCTCGTTTTGTGTATTTATACAAATAAAATACATTCAGAATCGTTTTGAGCCATTTTTTGGAGAAATTTTTTTCGGACCAAAATTTTGTAAAAAACGTGACGTTTAGCACACGAATTCGGGCTTTATTGGGAATGTGATACCTCGTTGGATGTATTTATACAAATAAAACACATTCAGAATCGTTTTGAGAATTTTTCGGAGAACTTTTTTTCGGACCAAAATTTTGTAAAAAATGTGATGGTTAGCACACGAATTC
This sequence comes from Catharanthus roseus, assembly GCA_028651295.1. Lineage (NCBI taxonomy): Eukaryota > Viridiplantae > Streptophyta > Magnoliopsida > Gentianales > Apocynaceae > Catharanthus > Catharanthus roseus. The sequence continues at coordinate 17,691,320 of JAPQWS010000054.1, forward strand.
GGACTTTATTGGGAATGTGATACCTCGTTTTGTGTATTTATACAACATAAAATACATTCAGAATCGATTTGAGAAATTTTTTTTAGAACTTTTTTTAGGACCAAAATTTTGTAAAAAACGTGATGATTAGTACACGAATTCGGGCTTTATCGGGAATATGATACCACGTTTTGTGTATTTATATAAATAAAATACATTCAGAATCGTTTTGAGCAATTTTTTTGAGAACTTTTTTTCGGACAAAAATTTTGTGAAATCCGTGATGGTTAGCACACGAATTCGGGCTTTATTGGGAATGTGATACCTCGTTTTGTGTATTTATACAAATAAAATACATTCAGAATCGTTTTGAGCAATTTTTTGGAGAACTTTTTTTTGGACAAAAATTTTGTAAAAAACGTGACGGTTAGCACACGAATTCGGGCTTTATTGGAAATGTGATACCTCGTTTGATGTATTTATACAAATAAAATACATTCATAATCGTTTTGAGCAATTTATTTTAGAACTTTTTTTCGGACAAATTTTGTAAAAAACGTGATGATTAGTACACGAATTCGGACTTTACCGGGAATGTGATAACTCGTTTTGGGTATTTATACGACATAAAATACATTCAGAATCGATATGAGCAATTTTTTTGAGAACTTTTTTTCGGACGAAAATTTTGTGAAAAACGTGATGGTTAGCACACGAATTCGGGCTTTATTGGGAATATGATACCTCGTTTGATGTATTTATACAAATAAAATACATTCGTAATCGTTTTGAGCAATTTTTTTGGAGAACTTTTTTCGGACCAAAAATTTGTAAAAAACGTGATGATTAGTACACGAATTCGGGCTTTATTGGGAATGTGATACCTCGTTTTGTGTATTTATACAAATAAAATACATTCATAATCGTTTTGAGCCATTTTTTGGAGAACTTTTTTTTGGACCAAAATTTTGTAAAAAACGTGATGGTTAGCACACGAATTCGGGCTTTATTGGGAATGTGATACCTCGTTTTGTGTATTTATACAAATAAAATACATTCAGAATCGTTTTGAGCAATTTTCTGGAGAAATTTTTTTCGGACCAAAATTTTGTAAAAAACGTGACGTTTAGCACACGAATTCGGGCTTTATTGGGAATGTGATACCTCGTTGGATGTATTTATACAAATAAAACACATTCAGAATCGTTTTGAGAATTTTTCGGAGAACTTTTTTTCGGACTAAAATTTTGTAAAAAATGTGATGGTTAGCACACGAATTCGGACTTTATTGGGAATGTGATACCTCGTTTTGTGTATTTATACAACATAAAATACATTCAGAATCGATTTGAGAAATTTTTTTTAGAACTTTTTTTAGGACCAAAATTTTGTAAAAAACGTGATGATTAGTACACGAATTCGGGCTTTATCGGGAATATGATACCACGTTTTGTGTATTTATACAAATAAAATACATTCAGAATCGTTTTGAGCAATTTTTTAGAGAACTTTTTTCCAGACCAAAATTTTTTAAAAAACGTGATGGTTAGCACACGAATTCGGGCTTAATTGGGAATGTGATACCTCGTTTGTGTATTTATACAAATAAAATACATTCAGAATCGTTTTGAGCAATTTTTTTGAGAACTTTTTTTCGGACAAAAATTTTGTAAAAAACGTGATGGTTAGCACACGAATTCGGGCTTTATTGGGAATGTGATACCTCGTTTTGTGTATTTATACAAATAAAATACATTCAGAATCGATTTGAGCAATTTATTTTAGAACTTTTTTTCGGACAAATTTTGTAAAAAACGTGATGATTAGTACACGAATTCGGACTTTACCGGGAATGTGATAACTCGTTTTGGGTATTTATACAACATAAAATACATTCAGAATCGATATGAGCAATTTTTTTGAGAACTTTTTTTCTGGACTGAAAAATTTTGTGAAAAACGTGATGGTTAGCACTACGAATTCGGGCTTTATTGGGAATATGATACCTCGTTTGATGTATTTATACAAATAAAATACATTCAGAATCGTTTTGAGCAATTTTTTGGAGAACTTTTTTTCGGACCAAAAATTTGTAAAAAACGTGATGATTAGTACACGAATTCGGGCTTTATTGGGAATGTGATACCTCGTTTTGTGTATTTATACAAATAAAATACATTCATAATCGTTTTGAGCCATTTTTTGGAGAACTTTTTTTCGGACCAAAATTTTGTAAAAAACGTGATGGTTAGCACACGAATTCGGGCTTTATTGGGAATGTGATACCTCGTTTTGTGTATTTATACAAATAAAATACATTCAGAATCGTTTTGAGCAATTTTTCTGGAGAACTTTTTTCGGACCAAAATTTTGTAAAAAACGTGATGATTAGTACACGAATTCGGGCTTTATTGGGAATGTGATACCTCGTTTTGTGTATTTATACAAATAAAATACATTCAGAATCGTTTTGAGCCATTTTTTGGAGAACTTTTTTTGGACCAAAATTTTGTAAAAAACGTGATGATTAGCACACGAATTCGGGCTTTATTGGGAATGTGGTATCTCGTTTTGTGTATTTATACAAATAAAATACATTCAGAATCGTTTTGAGCAATTTTTTGGAGAACTCTTTTTCGGACAAAAATTTTGTAAAAAACGTGATGGTTAGTTAGCACACGTAAAATTGAGCAATTTTTTTTTTCTATTTGAGCAATTTTTTTGAGAACTTTTTTTCGGACCAAAATTTTGTAAAAAACGTGATGGTTAGCACATGAATTCAGGTTTTATTGGGAATGTGATACCTCGTTTTGTGTATTTATACAAATAAAATACATTCAGAATCGATTTGAGCAATTTATTTTAGAACTTTTTTTCTGACAAAAATTTTGTAAAAAACGTGATGATTAGTACACGAATTCGGGCTTTACTGGGAAATGTGATAACTCGTTTTGGGTATTTATACAACATAAAAATACATTCGGAATCGATATGAGGAATTTTTTTTGAGAACATTTTTTCGGACGAAAATCTTGTGAAAAACGTGATGGTTAGCACACGAATTCGGGCTTTATTGGGAATATGATACCTCGTTTGATGTATTTATACAAATAAAATACATTCAGAATCGTTTTGAGCAATTTTTTGGAGAACTTTTTTTCGGACCAAAATTTTGTAAAAAACGTGATGATTAGTACACGAATTCGGGCTTTATTGGGAATGTGATACCTCGTTTTGTGTATTTATACAAATAAAATACATTCAGAATCGTTTTGAGCCATTTTTTGGAGAACTTTTTTCGGACCAAAATTTTGTAAAAAAACGTGATGGTTAGCACACGAATTCGGGCTTTATTGGGAATGTGATACCTCGTTTGATGTATTTATACAAATAAAATACATTCAGAATCGTTTTGAGCAATTTTTTTGAGAACTTTTTTTCGGACAAAAATTTTGTAAAATCCGTGATGGTTAGCACACGAATTCGGGCTTTATTGGGAATGTGATACCTCGTTTTGTGTATTTATACAAATAAAATACATTCGGAATCGATTTGAGCAATTTATTTTAGAACTTTTTTTCGACAAAAAATTTTGTAAAAAACGTGATGATTAGTACACGAATTCGGGCTTTACTGGAAATGTGATAACTCGTTTTGATGTATTTATACAACATAAAATACATTCAGAATCGATATGAGGAATTTTTTTGAGAACTTTTTTTCGGACTAAAATCTTTGTGAAAAAACGTGATGGTTAGCACATGCAATTCGGGCTTTATTGGGAATATGATACCTCGTTTGATGTATTTATACAAATAAAATACATTCGTAATCGATTTTGAGCAATTTTTTGGAGAACTTTTTTTCGGACCAAAATTTTGTAAAAAACGTGATGATTAGTACACGAATTCGGGCTTTATTGGGAATGTGATACCTCGCTTTTGTGTATTTATACAAATAAAATACATTCAGAATCGTTTTGAGCCATTTTTTGGAGAACTTTTTTTCGAACAAAAATTTTGTAAAAAACGTGATGGTTAGCACACGAATTCGGGCTTTATTGGGAATGTGATACCTCGTTTGATGTATTTATACAAATAAAATACATTCAGAATCGTTTTGAGCAATTTTTTTGAGAACTTTTTTTCGGACAAAAATTTTGTAAAATCCGTGATGGTTAGCACATGCAATTCGGGCTTTATTGGGAATGTGATACCTCGTTTTGTGTATTTATACAAATAAAATACATTCGAATCGTTTTGAGCAAATTTTTTTGGAGAACTTTTTTTGGACAAAAATTTTGTAAAAAACGTGATGATTAGCTACACGAATTCGGGCTTTATTGGAAATGTGATACCTCGTTTGATGTATTTATACAAATAAAATACATTCGAATCGTTTTGAGCAATTTTTGGAGAACTTTTTTTCGGACTAAAATTTTTGTAAAAAAATGTGATGGTTAGCACACGAATTCGGGCTTTATTGGGAAATGTGATACCTCGTTTTGTGTATTTATACAACATAAAATACATTCGGAATCGATATGAGGAATTTTTTTGAGAACTTTTTTTCTGGGACGAAAAATCTTGTGAAAAAACGTGATGGTTAGCACACGAATTCGGGCTTTATTGGGAATATGATACCTCGTTTGATGTATTTATACAAATAAAATACATTCGTAATCGTTTTGAGCAATTTTTTTGGAGAACTTTTTTTTGGACAAAAATTTTGTAAAAAAACGTGATGGTTAGCACTACGAATTCGGGCTTTATTGGGAATGTGATACCTCGTTTGATGTATTTATACAAATAAAATACATTCGGAATCGTTTTGAGCAATTTTTTCTGAGAACTTTTTTCTGGACTAAAATTTTGTAAAAAATGTGATGGTTAGCACTACAATTCGGACTTTATTGGGAATGTGATACCTCGTTTTGTGTATTTATACAACATAAAATACATTCGAATCGATTTGAGAAATTTTTTTTTAGAACTTTTTTTAGGACCAAAATTTTGTAAAAAACGTGATGATTAGTACACGAATTCGGGCTTTATCGGGAATATGATACCACGTTTTGTGTATTTATACAAATAAAATACATTCAGAATCGTTTTGAGCAATTTTTTAGAGAACTTTTTTCCAGACCATTATTTTTTAAAAAACGTGATGGTTAGCATACGAATTCGGGCTTAATTGGGAATGTGATACCTCGTTTGTGTATTTATACAAATAAAATACATTCAGAATCGTTTTGAGCAATTTTTTTGAGAACTTTTTTTCGGACAAAAATTTTGTAAAAAACGTGATGGTTAGCACACGAATTCGGGCTTTATTGGGAATGTGATACCTCGTTTTGTGTATTTATACAAATAAAATACATTCAGAATCGATTTGAGCAATTTATTTTAGAACTTTTTTTCGGACAAATGTTGTAAAAAACGTGATGATTAGTACACGAATCTGGACTTTACCGGGAATGTGATAACTCGTTTTGGGTATTTATACAACATAAAATACATTCAGAATCGATATGAGCAATTTTTTTGAGAACTTTTTTTCGGACGAAAATTTTGTGAAAAACGTGATGGTTAGCACACGAATTCGGGCTTTATTGGGAATATGATACCTCGTTTGATGTATTTATACAAATAAAATACATTCAGAATCGTTTTGAGCAATTTTTTGGAGAACTTTTTTTCGGACCAAAAATTTGTAAAAAACGTGATGATTAGTACACGAATTCGGGCTTTATTGGGAATGTGATACCTCGTTTTGTGTATTTATACAAATAAAATACATTCATAATCGTTTTGAGCCATTTTTTGGAGAACTTTTTTCGGACCAAAATTTTGTAAAAAACGTGATGGTTAGCACACGAATTCGGGCTTTATTGGGAATGTGATACCTCGTTTTGTGTATTTATACAAATAAAATACATTCAGAATCGTTTTGAGCAATTTTTTGGAGAACTCTTTTTCGGACAAAAATTTTGTAAAAAACGTGATGGTTAGTTAGTACACGTAAAATTGAGCAATTTTTTTTTCGATTTGAGTAATTTTTTTGAGAACTTTTTTTCGGACAAAAATTTTGTAAAAAACGTGATGGTTAGCACATGAATTCAGGTTTTATTGGGAATGTGATACCTCGTTTTGTGTATTTATACAAATAAAATACATTCAGAATCGTTTTGAGCAATTTATTTTAGAACTTTTTTTCTGACAAAAATTTTGTAAAAAACGTGATGATTAGTACTCGAATTCGGGCTTTACCGGAAATGTGATAACTCGTTTTGGGTATTTATACAACATAAAATACATTCAGAATCGTTTTGAGCAATTTTTTGGAGAACTCTTTTTCGGACAAAAATTTTGTAAAAAACGTGATGGTTAGTTAGTACACGTAAAATTGAGCAATTTTTTTTCGATTTGAGTAATTTTTTTTGAGAACTTTTTTTTCGGACAAAAAATTTTGTAAAAAACGTGATGGTTAGCACATGAATTCGGGCTTTTATTGGGAATGTGATACCTCGTTTTGTGTATTTATACAAATAAAATACATTCGGAATCGATTTTGAGCAATTTTTTTTGAGAACTTTTTTTCGGACAAAAATTTTGTAAAAAACCGTGATGGTTAGCACTACGAATTCGGGCTTTATTGGGAATGTGATACCTCGTTTTGATGTATTTATACAAATAAAATACATTCAGAATCGTTTTGAGCAATTTTTTGGAGAACTTTTTTTCGGACCAAAATTTTGTAAAAAACGTGACAATTAGCACACGAATTCGGGCTTTATTGGGAATGTGATACCTCGTTTGATGTATTTATACAAATAAAATACATTCAGAATCGTTTTGAGCAATTTTTCGGAGAACTTTTTTTCGGACTAAAATTTTGTAAAAAATGTGATGGTTAGCACACGAATTCGGACTTTATTGGGAATGTGATACCTCGTTTTGTGTATTTATACAACATAAAATACATTCAGAATCGATTTGAGAAATTTTTTTTAGAACTTTTTTTAGGACCAAAATTTTGTAAAAAACGTGATGATTAGTACACGAATTCGGGCTTTATCGGGAATATGATACCACGTTTTGTGTATTTATACAAATAAAATACATTCAGAATCGTTTTGAGCAATTTTTTAGAGAACTTTTTTCCAGACCAAAATTTTTTAAAAAACGTGATGGTTAGCACACGAATTCGGGCTTAATTGGGAATGTGATACCTCGTTTGTGTATTTATACAAATAAAATACATTCAGAATCGTTTTGAGCAATTTTTTTGACAACTTTTTTTCGGACAAAAATTTTGTAAAAAACGTGATGGTTAGCACACGAATTCGGGCTTTATTGGGAATGTGATACCTCGTTTTGTGTATTTATACAAATAAAATACATTCAGAATCGATTTGAGCAATTTATTTTAGAACTTTTTTTCGGACAAATTTTGTAAAAAACGTGATGATTAGTACACGAATTCGGACTTTACCGGGAATGTGATAACTCGTTTTGGGTATTTATACAACATAAAAATACATTCGGAATCGATATGAGCAATTTTTTTTGAGAACTTTTTTTCTGGACTGAAAATTTTGTGAAAAACGTGATGGTTAGCACTACGAATTCGGGACTTTATTGGGAATATGATACCTCGCTTTTGTGTATTTATACAACATAAAATACATTCGAATCGATTTGAGAAATTTTTTTTAGAACTTTTTTTAGGACCAAAAATTTTGTAAAAAAGCGTGATGATTAGTACACGAATTCGGGCTTTATCGGGAATATGATACCACGTTTTGTGTATTTATACAAATAAAATACATTCAGAATCGTTTTGAGCAATTTTTTAGAGAACTTTTTTTCCGGACCAAAATTTTTTAAAAAACGTGATGGTTAGCACTACAATTCGGGCTTAATTGGGAATGTGATACCTCGTTTGTGTATTTATACAAATAAAATACATTCGAATCGTTTTGAGCAATTTTTTTTGAGAACTTTTTTTCGGACAAAAATTTTGTAAAAAAACGTGATGGTTAGCACTACGAATTCGGGCTTTATTGGGAATGTGATACCTCGTTTTGTGTATTTATACAAATAAAATACATTCAGAATCGATTTGAGCAATTTATTTTAGAACTTTTTTTCGGACAAATTTTGTAAAAAACGTGATGATTAGTACACGAATTCGGACTTTACCGGGAATGTGATAACTCGTTTTGGGTATTTATACAACATAAAATACATTCAGAATCGATATGAGCAATTTTTTTGAGAACTTTTTTTCGGACCGAAATTTTGTAAAAAACGTGATGGTTAGCACACGAATTCGGGCTTTATTGGGAATATGATACCTCGTTTGATGTATTTATACAAATAAAATACATTCAGAATCGTTTTGAGCAATTTTTTGGAGAACTTTTTTTCGGACCAAAAATTTGTAAAAAACGTGATGATTAGTACACGAATTCGGGCTTTATTGGGAATGTGATACCTCGTTTTGTGTATTTATACAAATAAAATACATTCATAATCGTTTTGAGCCATTTTTTGGAGAACTTTTTTTCGGACCAAAATTTTGTAAAAAACGTGATGGTTAGCACACGAATTCGGGCTTTATTGGGAATGTGATACCTCGTTTTGTGTATTTATACAAATAAAATACATTCAGAATCGTTTTGAGCAATTTTTTGGAGAACTTTTTTTCGGACCAAAATTTTGTAAAAAACGTGATGATTAGTACACGAATTCGGGCTTTATTGGGAATGTGATACCTCGTTTTGTGTATTTATACAAATAAAATACATTCAGAATCGTTTTGAGCCATTTTTTTGGAGAACTTTTTTCGGAACAAAATTTTGTAAAAAACGTGATGGTTAGCACACGAATTCGGGCTTTATTGGGAATGTGGTATCTCGTTTTGTGTATTTATACAAATAAAATACATTCAGAATCGTTTTGAGCAATTTTTTGGAGAACTCTTTTTCGGACAAAAATTTTGTAAAAAACGTGATGGTTAGTTAGCACACGTAAAATTGAGCAATTTTTTTTTTTCGATTTGAGCAATTTTTTTGAGAACTTTTTTTCGGACAAAAATTTTGTAAAAAACGTGATGGTTAGCACACAAATTCGGGCTTTATTGGGAATGTGATACCTCGTTTTGTGTATTTATACAAATAAAATACATTCAGAATCGATTTGAGGAATTTATTTTAGAACTTTTTTTCGGACAAATTTTGTAAAAAACGTGATGATTAGTACACGAATTCGGACTTTACCGGGAATGTGATAACTCGTTTTGGGTATTTATACAACATAAAATACATTCAGAATCGATATGAGCAATTTTTTTGAGAACTTTTTTTCGGACGAAAATTTTGTGAAAAACGTGATGGTTAGCACACGAATTCGGGCTTTATTGGGAATATGATACCTCGTTTGATGTATTTATACAAATAAAATACATTCAGAATCGTTTTGAGCAATTTTTTGGAGAACTTTTTTTCGGACCAAAAATTTGTAAAAAACGTGATGATTAGTACACGAATTCGGGCTTTATTGGGAATGTGATACCTCGTTTTGTGTATTTATACAAATAAAATACATTCATAATCGTTTTGAGCCATTTTTTGGAGAACTTTTTTTCGGACCAAAATTTTGTAAAAAACGTGATGGTTAGCACACGAATTCGGGCTTTATTGGGAATGTGATACCTCGTTTTGTGTATTTATACAAATAAAATACATTCGGGAATCGTTTTGAGCAATTTTTCTGGAGAACTTTTTTTCGGACCAAAATTTTGTAAAAAACGTGATGATTAGTACACAATTCGGGCTTTATTGGGAATGTGATACCTCGTTTCGTGTATTTATACAAATAAAATACATTCATAATCGTTTTGAGCCATTTTTTGGAGAACTTTTTTTCGGACCAAAATTTTGTAAAAAACGTGATGGTTAGCACACGAATTCGGGCTTTATTGGGAATGTGGTATCTCGTTTTGTGTATTTATACAAATAAAATACATTCAGAATCGATTTGAGCAATTTATTTTAGAACTTTTTTTCTGACAAAAATTTTGTAAAAAACGTGATGATTAGTACACGAATTCGGGCTTTACCGGAAATGTGATAACTCGTTTTGGGTATTTATACAACATAAAATACATTCGGGAATCGATATGAGGAATTTTTTTGAGAACTTTTTTCGGACGAAAAATCTTGTGAAAAACGTGATGGTTAGCACCACGAATTCGGGCTTTATTGGGATTATGATACCTCGTTTGATGTATTTATACAAATAAAATACATTCGAATCGTTTTGAGCAAATTTTTTGGAGAACTTTTTTTCGGACCAAAATTTTGTAAAAAACGTGATGATTAGTACACGAATTCGGGCTTTATTGGGAATGTGATACCTCGTTTTGTGTATTTATACAAATAAAATACATTCGAATTCTTTTGAGCCCATTTTTTGGAGAACTTTTTTTCGGACCAAAATTTTGTAAAAAACGTGATGGTTAGCACACGAATTCGGGCTTTATTGGGAATGTGATACCTCGTTTGATGTATTTATACAAATAAAATACATTCAGAATCGTTTTGAGCAATTTTTTTTAGAACTTTTTTTCGGACAAAAATTTTGTAAAAATCCGTGATGGTTAGCATACGAATTCGGGCTTTATTGGGAATGTGATACCTCGTTTTGTGTATTTATACAAATAAAATACATTCGTAATCGTTTTGAGCAATTTTTTTGGAGAACTTTTTTTTGGACAAAAATTTTTGTAAAAAAACGTGACTGGTTAGCACTACGAATTCGGGCTTAATTGGGAATGTGATACCTCGTTTGTGTATTTATACAAATAAAATACATTCAGAATCGTTTTGAGCAATTTTTTTGAGAACTTTTTTTCCGGACAAAAATTTTGTAAAAAACGTGATGGTTAGCACACGAATTCGGGCTTTATTGGGAATGTGATACCTCGTTTTGTGTATTTATACAAATAAAATACATTCAGAATCGATTTGAGCAATTTATTTTAGAACTTTTTTTCGGACAAATTTTGTAAAAAACGTGATGATTAGTACACGAATTCGGACTTTACCGGGAATGTGATAACTCGTTTTGGGTATTTATACAACATAAAATACATTCAGAATCGATATGAGCAATTTTTTTGAGAACTTTTTTTCGGACGAAAATTTTGTGAAAAACGTGATGGTTAGCACACGAATTCGGGCTTTATTGGGAATATGATACCTCGTTTGATGTATTTATACAAATAAAATACATTCAGAATCGTTTTGAGCAATTTTTTGGAGAACTTTTTTTCGGACCAAAAATTTGTAAAAAACGTGATGATTAGTACACGAATTCGGACTTTATTGGGAATGTGATACCTCGTTTTGTGTATTTATACAAATAAAATACATTCATAATCGTTTTGAGCCATTTTTTGGAGAACTTTTTTTCGGACCAAAATTTTGTAAAAAACGTGATGGTTAGCACACGAATTCGGGCTTTATTGGGAATGTGATACCTCGTTTTGTGTATTTATACAAATAAAATACATTCAGAATCGTTTTGAGCAATTTTCTGGAGAACTTTTTTTCGGACCAAAATTTTGTAAAAAACGTGATGATTAGTACACGAATTCGGGCTTTATTGGGAATGTGATACCTCGTTTTGTGTATTTATACAAATAAAATACATTCAGAATCGTTTTGAGCCATTTTTTGGAGAACTTTTTTTCGGACCAAAATTTTGTAAAAAACGTGATGGTTAGCACACGAATTCGGGCTTTATTGGGAATGTGGTATCTCGTTTTGTGTATTTATACAAATAAAATACATTCAGAATCGTTTTGAGCAATTTTTTGGAGAACTCTTTTTCGGACAAAAATTTTGTAAAAAACGTGATGGTTAGTTAGCACACGTAAAATTGAGCAATTTTTTTTTCGATTTGAGCAATTTTTTTGAGAACTTTTTTTCGGACAAAAATTTTGTAAAAAACGTGATGGTTAGCACACAAATTCGGGCTTTATTGGGAATGTGATACCTCGTTTTGTGTATTTATACAAATAAAATACATTCAGAATCGATTTGAGGAATTTATTTTAGAACTTTTTTTCGGACAAATTTTGTAAAAAACGTGATGATTAGTACACGAATTCGGACTTTACCGGGAATGTGATAACTCGTTTTGGGTATTTATACAACATAAAATACATTCAGAATCGATATGAGCAATTTTTTTGAGAACTTTTTTTCGGACGAAAATTTTGTGAAAAACGTGATGGTTAGCACTACTAATTCGGGCTTTATTGGGAATATGATACCTCGTTTGATGTATTTATACAAATAAAATACATTCAGAATCGTTTTGAGCAATTTTTTGGAGAACTTTTTTCGGACCAAAAATTTGTAAAAAACGTGATGATTAGTACACGAATTCGGGCTTTATTGGGAATGTGATACCTCGTTTTGTGTATTTATACAAATAAAATACATTCATAATCGTTTTGAGCCATTTTTTGGAGAACTTTTTTTCGGACCAAAATTTTGTAAAAAACGTGATGGTTAGCACACGAATTCGGGCTTTATTGGGAATGTGATACCTCGTTTTGTGTATTTATACAAATAAAATAATTCAGAATCGTTTTGAGCAATTTTTCGGAGAACTTTTTTTCGGACCAAAATTTTGTAAAAAAAGCGTGATGATTAGTACACGCAATTCGGGCTTTATTGGGAATGTGATACCTCGTTTTGTGTATTTATACAAATAAAATACATTCGAATCGTTTTGAGCCATTTTTTTGGAGAACTTTTTTTCGGACCAAAATTTTGTAAAAAACGTGATGGTTAGCACACGAATTCGGGCTTTATTGGGAATGTGGTATCTCGTTTTGTGTATTTATACAAATAAAATACATTCAGAATCGATTTGAGCAATTTATTTTAGAACTTTTTTTCTGACAAAAATTTTGTAAAAAACGTGATGATTAGTACACGAATTCGGGCTTTACCGGAAATGTGATAACTCGTTTTGGGTATTTATACAACATAAAATACATTCAGAATCGATATGAGGAATTTTTTTGAGAACTTTTTTTCGGACGAAAATCTTGTGAAAAACGTGATGGTTAGCACACGAATTCGGGCTTTATTGGGAATATGATACCTCGTTTGATGTATTTATACAAATAAAATACATTCAGAATCGTTTTGAGCAATTTTTTGGAGAATTTTTTTTCGGACCAAAATTTTGTAAAAAACGTGATGATTAGCACACGAATTCGGGCTTTATTGGGAATGTGATACCTCGTTTTGTGTATTTATACAAATAAAATACATTCAGAATCGTTTTGACCAATTTTTTGGAGAACTTTTTTCTGGACCAAAATTTTGTAAAAAACGTGATGGTTAGCCCACGAATTCGGGCTTTATTGGGAATGTGATACCTCGTTTGGTGTATTTATACAAATAAAATACATTCGTAATCGTTTTGAGCAATTTTTTTTAGAACTTTTTTCGGACAAAAATTTTGTAAAATCCGTGATGGTTAGCACACGAATTCGGGCTTTATTGGGAATGTGATACCTCGTTTTGTGTATTTATACAAATAAAATACATTCAGAATCGTTTTGAGCAATTTTTTGGAGAACTTTTTTTTGGACAAAAATTTTGTAAAAAACGTGACGGTTAGCACACGAATTCGGGCTTTATTGGAAATGTGATACCTCGTTTGATGTATTTATACAAATAAAATACATTCAGAATCGTTTTGAGCAATTTTTCGGAGAACTTTTTTCGGACTAAAATTTTGTAAAAAATGTGATGGTTAGCACACGAATTCGGGCTTTATTGGAAATGTGATACCTCGTTTTGTGTATTTATACAACATAAAATACATTCAGAATCGATATGAGGAATTTTTTTGAGAACTTTTTTTCGGACGAAAATCTTGTGAAAAACGTGATGGTTAGCACACGAATTCGGGCTTTATTGGGAATATGATACCTCGTTTGATGTATTTATACAAATAAAATACATTCAGAATCGTTTTGAGCAATTTTTTTGAGAACTTTTTTTTGGACAAAAATTTTGTAGAAAACGTGACGGTTAGCACACGAATTCGGGCTTTATTGGGAATGTGATACCTCGTTTGATGTATTTATACAAATAAAATACATTCAGAATCGTTTTGAGCAATTTTTCGGAGAACTTTTTTTGGGACTAAAATTTTGTAAAAAATGTGATGGTTAGCACACGAATTCGGACTTTATTGGGAATGTGATACCTCGTTTTGTGTATTTATACAACATAAAATACATTCAGAATCGATTTGAGAAATTTTTTTTAGAACTTTTTTTAGGACCAAAATTTTGTAAAAAACGTGATGATTAGTACACGAATTCGGGCTTTATTGGGAATGTGATACCTCGTTTTGTGTATTTATACAAATAAAATACATTCAGAATCGTTTTGAGCCATTTTTTGGAGAACTTTTTTTCGGACCAAAATTTTGTAAAAAACGTGATGGTTAGCACACGAATTCGGGCTTTATTGGGAATGTGATACCTCGTTTGATGTATTTATACAAATAAAATACATTCAGAATCGTTTTGAGCAATTTTTTTGAGAACTTTTTTTCGGACAAAAATTTTGTAAAATCCGTGATGGTTAGCACACGAATTCGGGCTTTATTGGGAATGTGATACCTCGTTTTGTGTATTTATACAAATAAAATACATTCAAAATCGTTTTGAGCAATTTTTTGGAGAACTTTTTTTTGGACAAAAATTTTATAAAAAACGTGACGGTTAGCACACGAATTCGGGCTTTATTGGAAATGTGATACCTCGTTTGATGTATTTATACAAATAAAATACATTCAGAATCGTTTTGAGCAATTTTTCGGAGAACTTTTTTTCGGACTAAAATTTTGTAAAAAATGTGATGGTTAGCACACGAATTCGGACTTTATTGGGAATGTGATACCTCGTTTTGTGTATTTATACAACATAAAATACATTCAGAATCGATTTGAGAAATTTTTTTTAGAACTTTTTTTAGGACCAAAATTTTGTAAAAAACGTGATGATTAGTACACGAATTCGGGCTTTATTGGGAATATGATACCTCGTTTGATGTATTTATACAAATAAAATACATTCAGAATCGTTTTGAGCAATTTTTTGGAGAACTTTTTTTTGGACAAAAATTTTGTAAAAAACGTGACGGTTAGCACACGAATTCGGGCTTTATTGGGAATGTGATACCTCGTTTGATGTATTTATACAAATAAAATACATTCAGAATCGTTTTGAGCAATTTTTCGGAGAACTTTTTTCTGGACTAAAAATTTTGTAAAAAAATGTGATGGTTAGCACACGAATTCGGACTTTATTGGGAATGTGATACCTCGTTTTGTGTATTTATACAACATAAAATACATTCAGAATCGATTTGAGAAATTTTTTTTAGAACTTTTTTTAGGACCAAAATTTTGTAAAAAACGTGATGATTAGTACACGAATTCGGGCTTTATCGGGAATATGATACCACGTTTTGTGTATTTATACAAATAAAATACATTCAGAATCGTTTTGAGCAATTTTTTAGAGAACTTTTTTCCAGACCAAAATTTTTTAAAAAACGTGATGGTTAGCACACGAATTCGGGCTTAATTGGGAATGTGATACCTCGTTTGTGTATTTATACAAATAAAATACATTCAGAATCGTTTTGAGCAATTTTTTTGAGAACTTTTTTTCGGACAAAAATTTTGTAAAAAACGTGATGGTTAGCACACGAATTCGGGCTTTATTGGGAATGTGATACCTCGTTTTGTGTATTTATACAAATAAAATACATTCAGAATCGATTTGAGCAATTTATTTTAGAACTTTTTTTGGACAAATTTTGTAAAAAACGTGATGATTAGTACACGAATTCGGACTTTACCGGGAATGTGATAACTCGTTTTGGGTATTTATACAACATAAAATACATTCAGAATCGATATGAGCAATTTTTTTGAGAACTTTTTTTCGGACGAAAATTTTGTGAAAAACGTGATGGTTAGCACACGAATTCGGGCTTTATTGGGAATATGATACCTCGTTTGATGTATTTATACAAATAAAATACATTCAGAATCGTTTTGAGCAATTTTTTGGAGAACTTTTTTTCGGACCAAAAATTTGTAAAAAACGTGATGATTAGTACACGAATTCGGGCTTTATTGGGAATGTGATACCTCGTTTTGTGTATTTATACAAATAAAATACATTCATAATCGTTTTGAGCCATTTTTTGGAGAACTTTTTTTCGGACCAAAATTTTGTAAAAAACGTGATGGTTAGCACACGAATTCGGGCTTTATTGGGAATGTGATACCTCGTTTTGTGTATTTATACAAATAAAATACATTCAGAATCGTTTTGAGCAATTTTTCGGAGAACTCTTTTTCGGACAAAAATTTTATAAAAAACGTGATGGTTAGTTAGTACACGTAAAATTGAGCAATTTTTTTTTCGATTTGAGTAACTTTTTTGAGAACTTTTTTTCGGACAAAAATTTTGTAAAAAACGTGATGGTTAGCACATGAATTCAGGTTTTATTGGGAATGTGATACCTCGTTTTGTGTATTTATACAAATAAAATACATTCAGAATCGATTTGAGCAATTTATTTTAGAACTTTTTTTCTGACAAAAATTTTGTAAAAAACGTGATGATTAGTACACGAATTCGGGCTTTACCGGAAATGTGATAACTCGTTTTGGGTATTTATACAACATAAAATACATTCAGAATCGATATGAGGAATTTTTTTGAGAACTTTTTTTCGGACGAAAATCTTGTGAAAAACGTGATGGTTAGCACACGAATTCGGGCTTTATTGGGAATATGATACCTCGTTTGATGTATTTATACAAATAAAATACATTCGAATCGTTTTGAGCAATTTTTTGGAGAACTTTTTTCGGACCAAAAATTTTGTAAAAAACGTGATGATTAGTACACGCAATTCGGGCTTTATTGGGAATGTGATACCTCGTTTTGTGTATTTATACAAATAAAATACATTCGAATCGTTTTGAGCCATTTTTTTGGAGAACTTTTTTTCGGACCAAAATTTTGTAAAAAACGTGATGGTTAGCACTACGAATTCGGGCTTTATTGGGAATGTGATACCTCGTTTGATGTATTTATACAAATAAAATACATTCGTAATCGTTTTGAGCAATTTTTTTGAGAACTTTTTTCGGACAAAAATTTTGTAAAAATCCGTGATGGTTAGCACACTAATTCGGGCTTTATTGGGAATGTGATACCTCGCTTTTGTGTATTTATACAAATAAAATACATTCGGAATCGTTTTGAGCCATTTTTTGGAGAACTTTTTTTCGGACCAAAATTTTGTAAAAAAACGTGACTGGTTAGCACACAATTCGGGCTTTATTGGGAATGTGATACCTCGTTGGATGTATTTATACAAATAAAACACATTCGAATCGTTTTGAGCAATTTTTCGGAGAACTTTTTTCGGACCAAAATTTTGTAAAAAACGTGATGGTTAGCACACTAATTCGGGCTTTATTGGGAATCTGATACCTCGTTTTGTGTATTTATACAAATAAAATACATTCAGAATCGTTTTGAGCAATTTTTTTTAGAACTTTTTTTCGGTCAAAAATTTTGTAAAAAACGTGATGGTTAGCACACGAATTCGGGCTTTATTGGGAATGTGATACCTCGTTTTGTGTATTTATACAAATAAAATACATTCAGAATCGATTTGAGCAATTTATTTTAGAACTTTTTTTCGGGACAAATTTTGTAAAAAACGTGATGATTAGTACACAATTCGGACTTTACCGGGAATGTGATAACTCGTTTTGGGTATTTATACAACATAAAATACATTCAGAATCGATATGAGCAATTTTTTTGAGAACTTTTTTTCGGACGAAAATTTTGTGAAAAACGTGATGGTTAGCACACGAATTCGGGCTTTATTGGGAATGTGATACCTCGTTTGATGTATTTATACAAATAAAATACATTCAGAATCGTTTTGAGCAATTTTTTGGAGAACTTTTTTTCGGACCAAAAATTTGTAAAAAACGTGATGATTAGTTCACGAATTCGGGCTTTATTGGGAATGTGATACCTCGTTTTGTGTATTTATACAAATAAAATACATTCATAATCGTTTTGAGCCATTTTTTGGAGAACTTTTTTTCGGACCAAAATTTTGTAAAAAACGTGATGGTTAGCACACGAATTCGGGCTTTATTGGGAATGTGATACCTCGTTTTGTGTATTTATACAAATAAAATACATTCAGAATCGTTTTGAGCAGTTTTCTGGAGAACTCTTTTTCGGACAAAAATTTTGTAAAAAACGTGATGGTTAGTTAGTACACGTAAAATTGAGCAATTTTTTTTTCCATTTGAGCAATTTTTTTGAGAACTTTTTTTCGGACAAAAATTTTATAAAAAACGTGATGGTTAGCACATGAATTCAGGTTTTATTGGGAATGTGATACCTCGTTTTGTGTATTTATACAAACAAAATACATTCAGAATCGTTTTGAGCAATTTTTTTGAGAACTTTTTTTCGGACAAAAATTTTGTAAAATCCGTGATGGTTAGCACACGAATTCGGGCTTTATTGGGAATGTGATACCTTGTTTTGTGTATTTATACAACATAAAATACATTCAGAATCGATTTGAGAAATTTTTTTTAGAACTTTTTTTAGGACCAAAATTTTGTAAAAAACGTGATGATTAGTACACGAATTCGGTCTTTATCGGGAATATGATACCACGTTTTGTGTATTTATACAAATAAAATACATTCAGAATCGTTTTGAGCAATTTTTTAGAGAACTTTTTTCCAGGACAAAATTTTTTTAAAAAAACGTGATGGTTAGCACACTGAATTCGGGCTTTATTCGGAATGTGATACCTCGTTTGTGTATTTATACAAATAAAATACATTCGAATCGTTTTGAGCAATTTTTTTGAGAACTTTTTTTGGACAAAAATTTTGTAAAAAAGCGTGATGGTTAGCACACGTAAAATTGAGCAATTTTTTTTTCGATTTGAGCAATTTTTTTGAAAACTTTTTCTCGAACCAAAATTTTGTAAAAACGTGATGGTTAGCACTACGAATTCGGGCTTTATTGGTATTGTGATACCTCGTTTTGTATATTTATACAAATAAAATACATTCGAGAATCGTTTTGAGCCATTTTTTGGAGAACTTTTTTCGGACCAAAATTTTGTAAAAAACGTGACGGTTAGCACTACAATTCGGGCTTTATTGGGAATGTGATACCTCGTTGGATGTATTTATACAAATAAAACACATTCGAGAATCGTTTTGAGCAATTTTTCGGAGAACTTTTTTTCGGACCAAAATTTTGTAAAAAAACGTGATGGTTGGCACACGAATTCGGGCTTTATTGGGAATGTGATACCTCGTTTTGTGTATTTATACAAATAAAATACATTCAGAATCGTTTTGAGCAATTTTTTTGACAACTTTTTTCGGACAAAAATTTTGTAAAAACGTGATGGTTAGCATACACAATTCGGGCTTTATTGGGAATGTGATACCTCGTTTTGTGTATTTATACAAATAAAATACATTCAGAATCGATTTGAGCAATTTATTTTAGAACTTTTTTTCGGACAAATTTTGTAAAAAACGTGATGATTAGTACACGAATTCGGACTTTACCGGAAATGTGACAACTCGTTTTGGGTATTTATACAACATAAAATACATTCAGAATCGATATGAGCAATTTTTTTGAGAACTTTTTTTCGGACGAAAATTTTGTGAAAAACGTGATGGTTAGCACACGAATTCGGGCTTTATTGGGAATATGATACCTCGTTTGATGTATTTATACAAATAAAATACATTCAGAATCGTTTTGAGCAATTTTTTGGAGAACTTTTTTTCGGACCAAAAATTTGTAAAAAACATGATGATTAGTACACGAATTCGGGCTTTATTGGGAATGTGATACCTCGTTTTGTGTATTTATACAAATAAAATACATTCATAATCGTTTTGAGCCATTTTTTGGAGAACTTTTTTTCGGACCAAAATTTTGTAAAAAACGTGATGGTTAGCACACGAATTCGGGCTTTATTGGGAATGTGATACCTCGTTTTGTGTATTTATACAAATAAAATACATTCAGAATCGTTTTGAGCAATTTTTTGGAGAACTCTTTTTCGGACAAAAATTTTGTAAAAAACGTGATGGTTAGTTAGTACACGTAAAATTGAGCAATTTTTTTTTCGATTTGAGCAATTTTTTTGAGAACTTTTTTTCGGACAAAAATTTTGTAAAAAACGTGATGGCTAGCACATGAATTCAGGTTTTATTGGGAATGTGATACCTCGTTTTGTGTATTTATACAAATAAAATACATTCAGAATCGATTTGAGAAATTTATTTTAGAACTTTTTTTCGGACAAAAATTTTGTAAAAAACGTGATGATTAGTACACGAATTCGGGCTTTACCGGGAATGTGATAACTCGTTTTGTGTATTTATACAACATAAAATACATTCAGAATCGATATGAGGAATTTTTTTGAGAACTTTTTTTCGGACGAAAATCTTGTGAAAAACGTGATGGTTAGCACACAAATTCGGGCTTTATTGGGAATATGATACCTAGTTTGATGTATTTATACAAATAAAATACATTCAGAATCGTTTTGAGCAATTTTTTGGAGAACTTTTTTTCGGACCAAAAATTTGTAAAAAACGTGATGATTAGTACACGAATTCGGGCTTTATTGGGAATGTGATACCTCGTTTTGTGTATTTATACAAATAAAATACATTCATAATCGTTTTGAGCCATTTTTTGGAGAACTTTTTTTCGGACCAAAATTTTGTAAAAAACGTGATGGTTAGCACACGAATTCGGGCTTTATTGGGAATGTGATACCTCGTTTTGTGTATTTATACAAATAAAATACATTCAGAATCGTTTTGAGCAATTTTTTGGAGAACTCTTTTTCGGACCAAAAATTTGTAAAAAACGTGATGATTAGCACACGAATTCGGACTTTATTGGGAATGTGATACCTCGTTTTGTGTATTTATACAACATAAAATACATTCAGAATCGATTTGAGAAATTTTTTTTAGAACTTTTTTTAGGACCAAAATTTTGTAAAAAACGTGATGATTAGTACACGAATTCGGTCTTTATCGGGAATATGATACCACGTTTTGTGTATTTATACAAATAAAATACATTCAGAATCGTTTTGAGCAATTTTTTAGAGAACTTTTTTTCAGACCAAAATTTTTTAAAAAACGTGATGGTTAGCACACGAATTCGGGCTTTATTCGGAATGTGATACCTCGTTTGTGTATTTATACAAATAAAATACATTCAGAATCGTTTTGAGCAATTTTTTTGAGAACTTTTTTTGGACAAAAATTTTGTAAAAAACGTGATGGTTAGCACACGTAAAATTGAGCAATTTTTTTTTTTTTCGATTTGAGCAATTTTTTTGAAAACTTTTTCTCGAACCAAAATTTTGTAAAAAACGTGATGGTTAGCACACGAATTCGGGCTTTATTGGTATTGTGATACCTCGTTTTGTATATTTATACAAATAAAATACATTCAGAATCGTTTTGAGCCATTTTTTGGAGAACTTTTTTTCGGACCAAAATTTTGTAAAAAACGTGACGGTTAGCACACGAATTCGGGCTTTATTGGGAATGTGATACCTCGTTGGATGTATTTATACAAATAAAACACATTCAGAATCGTTTTGAGCAATTTTTCGGAGAACTTTTTTTCGGACCAAAATTTTGTAAAAAACGTGATGGTTGGCACACGAATTCGGGCTTTATTGGGAATGTGATACCTCGTTTTGTGTATTTATACAAATAAAATACATTCAGAATCGATTTGAGAAATTTTTTTTAGAACTTTTTTTCGGACAAAAATTTTGTAAAAAACGTGATGGTTAGCACACGAATTCGGGCTTTATTGGGAATGTGATACCTCATTTTGTGTATTTATACAACATAAAATACATTCAGAATCGTTTTGAGCAATTTTTTTGAGAACTTTTTTTCGGACAAAAATTTTGTAAAATCCGTGATGGTTAGCACACGAATTCGGGCTTTATTGGGAATGTGATACCTCGTTTTGTGTATTTATACAAATAAAATACATTCAGAATCGTTTTGAGCAATTTTTTGGAGAACTTTTTTTTGGACAAAAATTTTGTAAAAAACGTGACGGTTAGCACACGAATTCGGGCTTTATTGGGAATGTGATACCTCGTTTGATGTATTTATACAAATAAAATACATTCAGAATCGTTTTGAGCAATTTTTCGGAGAACTTTTTTCGGACTAAAATTTTGTAAAAAATGTGATGGTTAGCACACGAATTCGGGCTTTATTGGGAATGTGATACCTCGTTTTGTGTATTTATACAAATAAAATACATTCAGAATCGTTTTGAGCAATTTTTTTGAGAACTTTTTTTCGGACAAAAATTTTGTAAAATCCGTGATGGTTAGCACACGAATTCGGGCTTTATTGGGAATGTGATACCTCGTTTTGTGTATTTATACAACATAAAATACATTCAGAATCGATTTGAGAAATTTTTTTTAGAACTTTTTTTAGGACCAAAATTTTGTAAAAAACGTGATGATTAGTACACGAATTCGGTCTTTATCGGGAATATGATACCACGTTTTGTGTATTTATACAAATAAAATACATTCAGAATCGTTTTGAGCAATTTTTTAGAGAACTTTTTTCCAGACCAAAATTTTTTAAAAAACGTGATGGTTAGCACACGAATTCGGGCTTTATTCGGAATGTGATACCTCGTTTGTGTATTTATACAAATAAAATACATTCAGAATCGTTTTGAGCAATTTTTTTGAGAACTTTTTTTGGACAAAAATTTTGTAAAAAACGTGATGGTTAGCACACGTAAAATTGAGCAATTTTTTTTTTTTTTTCGATTTGAGCAATTTTTTTGAAAACTTTTTCTCGAACCAAAATTTTGTAAAAAACGTGATGGTTAGCACACGAATTCGGGCTTTATTGGTATTGTGATACCTCGTTTTGTATATTTATACAAATAAAATACATTCAGAATCGTTTTGAGCCATTTTTTGGAGAACTTTTTTTCGGACCAAAATTTTGTAAAAAAACGTGACGGTTAGCACTACAATTCGGGCTTTATTGGGAATGTGATACCTCGTTGGATGTATTTATACAAATAAAACACATTCGAATCGTTTTGAGCAATTTTTCGGAGAACTTTTTTTCGGACCAAAATTTTGTAAAAACGTGATGGTTGGCACTACAATTCGGGCTTTATTGGGAATGTGATACCTCGTTTTGTGTATTTATACAAATAAAATACATTCAGAATCGATTTGAGAAATTTTTTTTAGAACTTTTTTTCGGACAAAAATTTTGTAAAAAACGTGATGGTTAGCACACGAATTCGGGCTTTATTGGGAATGTGATACCTCATTTTGTGTATTTATACAACATAAAATACATTCAGAATCGTTTTGAGCAATTTTTTTGAGAACTTTTTTTCGGACAAAAATTTTGTAAAATCCGTGATGGTTAGCACACGAATTCGGGCTTTATTGGGAATGTGATACCTCGTTTTGTGTATTTATACAAATAAAATACATTCAGAATCGTTTTGAGCAATTTTTTGGAGAACTTTTTTTTGGACAAAAATTTTGTAAAAAACGTGACGGTTAGCACACGAATTCGGGCTTTATTGGGAATGTGATACCTCGTTTGATGTATTTATACAAATAAAATACATTCAGAATCGTTTTGAGCAATTTTTCGGAGAACTTTTTTTCGGACTAAAATTTTGTAAAAAATGTGATGGTTAGCACACGAATTCGGGCTTTATTGGGAATGTGATACCTCGTTTTGTGTATTTATACAACATAAAATACATTCAAAATCGATTTGAGAAATTTTTTTTTGGAACTTTTTTTAGGACCAAAATTTTGTAAAAAACGTGATCATTAGTACACGAATTCGGGCTTTATCGGGAATATGATACCACGTTTTGTGTATTTATACAAATAAAATACATTCAGAATCGTTTAGAGTAATTTTTTAGAGAACTTTTTTCCAGACCAAAATTTTGTAGAAAACGTGATGATCAGTACACGAATTCGGGCTTTATCGGGAATATGATACCACGTTTTGTGTATTTATGCAAATAAAATACATTAAGAATCGTTTTGAGCAATTTTTTTGAGAACTTTTTTTCGGACAAAAATTTTGTAAAAAACGTGATTGTAAGCACACGAATTCGGGCTTTATTGGAAATGTGATACCTCGTTTGGTGTATATATACAACATAAAATACATTCAGAATCGATTTGAGCAATTTTTTTTAGAACTTTTTTTCGGACAAAAATTTTGTAAAAAACGTGATGGTTAGCACACGAATTCGGGCTTTATTGGGAATGTGATACCTCATTTTGTGTATTTATACAACATAAAATACATTCATAATCGTTTTGAGCAATTTTTTGGAGAACTTTTTTTCGGACCAAAATTTTGTAAAATCCGTGATGGTTAGCACACGAATTCGGGCTTTATTGGGAATGTGATACCTCGTTTGATGTATTTATACAAATAAAATACATTCATAATCGTTTTGAGCAATTTTTCGGAGAACTTTTTTTCGGACCAAAAGTTTGTAAAAAACGTGATGGTTAGCGCACGAATTCGGGCTTTATTGGGAATGTGATACCTCGTTTTGTGTATTTATTCAAATAAAATACATTCAGAATCGTTTTGAGCAATTTTTTGGAGAACTTTTTTTTGGACAAAAATTTTGTAAAAAACGTGATGGTTAGCACACGAATTCAGGCTTTATTGGGAATGTGATACCTCGTTTGATGTATTTATACAAATAAAATACATTCAGAATCGTTTTCAGCAATTTTTCGGAGAACTTTTTTTCGGACTAAAATTTTGTAAAAAATGTGATGGTTAGCACACGAATTCGGGCTTTATTGGGAATGTGATACCTCGTTTTGTGTATTTATACAACATAAAATACATTCAGAATCGATTTGAGAAATTTTTTTTAGAACTTTTTTTAGGACCAAAATTTTGTAGAAAACGTGATGATCAGTACACGAATTCGGGCTTTATCGGGAATATGATACCTCGTTTTGTGTATTTATTCAAATAAAATACATTCAGAATCGTTTTGAGCAATTTTTTGGAGAACTTTTTTTTGGACAAAAATTTTGTAAAAAAACGTGATGGTTAGCACTACTAATTCGAGCTTTATTGGGAATGTGATACCTCGTTTGATGTATTTATACAAATAAAATACATTCAGAATCGTTTTGAGCAATTTTTCGGAGAACTTTTTTTCGGACTAAAATTTTGTAAAAAATGTGATGGTTAGCACACGAATTCGGGCTTTATTGGGAATATGATACCACGTTTTGTGTATTTACGCAAATAAAATACATTCAGAATCGTTTTGAGCAATTTTTTGGAGAACTTTTTTCCAGACTAAAATTTTGTAAAAAACGTGATGGTTAGCACAAGAATTCGGGCTTTATTGGGAATGTGATACCTCGTTTTGTGTATTTATACAAATAAAATACATTCAGAATCGTTTTGAGCAATTTTTTTGAGAACTTTTTTTCGGACAAAAATTTTGTAAAAAACGTGATGGTTAGCACACGTAAAATTGAGCAAAATTTTTTTTTTTCGATTTGAGCAATTTTTTTGAAAACTTTTTTTCGAACAAAAATTTTGTAAAAAACGTGATGGTTAGCACACGAATTCGGGCTTTATTGGTATTGTGATACCTCGTTTTGTATATTTATACAAATAAAATACATTCATAATCGATTTGAGCAATTTTTTGAGAACTTTTTTTAGGACCAAAATTTTGTAAAAAACGTGAAGCTTAGCACACGAATTCGAGCTTTATCGGGAATATGATACCTCGTTTTGTGTATTTATACAAATAAAATACATTCAGAATCATTTTGAGCAATTTTTTGATGAACTTTTTTCCGGACCAAAATTTTGTAAAAAACGTGATTGTTAGCACACGAATTCGGGCTTTATTGGGAATGTGATACCTCGTTTGGTGTATATATACAACATAAAATACATTCAGAATCGATTTGAGCAATTTTTTTTAGAACTTTTTTTCGGACAAAAATTTTGTAAAAAACGTGATGGTTAGCACACGAATTCGGGCTTTATTGGGAATATGATACCTCGTTTGATGTATTTATACAAATAAAATACATTAAGAATCGTTTTGAGCAATTTTTTGAAGAACTTTTTTTCGGACAAAAATTTTGTAAAATCCGTGATGGTTAGCACACGAATTCGGGCTTTATTGGGAATGTGATACCTCGTTTCATGTATTTATACAAATAAAATACATTCAGAATCGTTTTGAGCAATTTTTCGGAGAACTTTTTTTCGGACCAAAATTTTGTGAAAAACGTGATGGTTAGCACACGAATTCGGGCTTTATTGGGAATGTGATACCTCGTTTTGTGTATTTATACAAATAAAATACATTCAGAATCGTTTTGAGCAATTTTTTGGAGAACTTTTTTTTGGACAAAAATTTTGTAAAAACGTGACGGTTAGCACACGAATTAGGGCTTTATTGGGAATGTGATACCTCGTTTTGTGTATTTATACAACATAAAATACATTCAAAATCGATTTGAGAAATTTTTTTTAGAACTTTTTTTATGACCAAAATTTTCTAAAAAACGTGATGATTAGTACACGAATTCGGGCTTTATCGGGAATATGATGCCACGTTTTGTGTATTTATACAAATAAAATACATTCAGAATCGTTTTGAGCAATTTTTTGGAGAACTTTTTTTCAGAGCAAATTTTTGTAAAAAACGTGACGGTTAGCACACGAATTCGGGCTTTATTGGGAATGTGATACCTCGTTTTGTGTATTTATACAACATAAAATACATTCAGAATCGATTTGAGCAATTTTTTTTAGAACTTTTTTTCGGACAAAAATTTTGTACAAAACGTGATGATTAGTACACGAATTCGGACTTTACCGGGAATGTGATAACTCGTTTTGGGTATTTATACAACATAAAATACATTCAGAATCGATATGAGCAATTTTTTTGAGAACTTTTTTTCGGACGAAAATTTTGTGAAAAACGTGATGGTTAGCACACGAATTCGGGCTTTATTTTGAATATGAAACCTCGTTTGATGTATTTATACAAATAAAATACATTCAGAATCGTTTTGAGCAATTTTTTGGAGAACTTTTTTTCGGACCAAAATTTTGTAAAAAACGTGATGGTTAGCACACGAATTCGGGCTTTATTGGGAATGTGATACCTCGTTTTGTGCATTTATACAAATAAAATACATTCAGAATCATTTTGAGCAATTTTTTGATGAACTTTTTTCCGGACCAAAATTTTGTAAAAAACGTGATTGTTAGCACACGAATTTGGGCTTTATTGGGAATGTGATACCTCGTTTGGTGTATATATACAACATAAAATACATTCAGAATCGATTTGAGCAATTTTTTTTAGAACTTTTTTTCGGACAAAAATTTTGTAAAAAACGTGATGGTTAGCACACGAATTCGGGCTTTATTGGGAATATGATACCTCGTTTGATGTATTTATACAAATAAAATACATTCAGAATCGTTTTGAGCAATTTTTTGAAGAACTTTTTTTCGGAAAAAAATTTTGTAAAATCCGTGATGGTTAGCACACGAATTCGGGCTTTATTGGGAATGTGATACCTCGTTTGATGTATTTATACAAATAAAATACATTCAGAATCGTTTTGAGCAATTTTTCGGAGAACTTTTTTTCGGACCAAAATTTTGTAAAAAACGTGATGGTTAGCACACGAATTCGGGCTTTATTGGGAATGTGATACCTCGTTTTGTGTATTTATACAAATAAAATACATTCAGAATCGTTTTGAGCCATTTTTTGGAGAACTTTTTTTTTGGACAAAAATTTTGTAAAAAACGTGACTGGTTAGCACACGAATTAGGGCTTTATTGGGAATGTGATACCTCGTTTTGTGTATTTATACAACATAAAATACATTCAAAATCGATTTGAGAAATTTTTTTTAGAACTTTTTTTATGACCAAAATTTTCTAAAAAACGTGATGATTAGTACACGAATTCGGGCTTTATCGGGAATATGATGCCACGTTTTGTGTATTTATACAAATAAAATACATTCAGAATCGTTTTGAGCAATTTTTTGGAGAACTTTTTTTCAGAGCAAATTTTTGTAAAAAACGTGACGGTTAGCACACGAATTCGGGCTTTATTGGGAATGTGATACCTCGTTTTGTGTATTTATACAACATAAAATACATTCAGAATCGATTTGGGCAATTTTTTTTAGAACTTTTTTTCGGACAAAAATTTTGTAAAAAACGTGATGATTAGTACACGAATTCGGGCTTTACCGGGAATGTGATAACTCGTTTTGGGTATTTATACAACATAAAATACATTCAGAATCGATATGAGCAATTTTTTTGAGAACTTTTTTTCGGACGAAAATTTCGTGAAAAACGTGATGGTTAGCACACGAATTCGGGCTTTATTTTGAATATGATACTTCGTTTGATGTATTTATACAAATAAAATACATTCAGAATCGTTTTGAGCATTTTTTGGAGAACTTTTTTTCGGACCAAAATTTTGTAAAAAACGTGATGATTATTACACGAATTCGGGCTTTATTGGGAATGTGATACCTCGTTTTGTGTATTTATACAAATAAAATACATTCAGAATCGTTTTGAGCATTTTTTGGAGAACTTTTTTTCGGACCAAAATTTTGTAAAAAACGTGATGATTATTACACGAATTCGGGCTTTATTGGGAATGTGATACCTCGTTTTGTGTATTTATACAAATAAAATACATTCAGAATCGTTTTGAGCCATTTTTTTGAGAACTTTTTTTCGGACCAAAATTTTGTAAAAAACGTGATGGTTAGCACACGAATTCGGGCTTTATTGGGAATCTGATACCTCGTTTTGTGTATTTATACAAATAAAATACATTCAGAATCGTTTTGAGCAATTTTTTTGTGAACTCTTTTTCGGACAAAAATTTTGTAAAAAACGTGATGGTTAGCACACGTAAAATTGAGCAATTTTTTTTTTTCGATTTGAGCAATTTTTTTGAGAACTTTTTTTCGGACCAAAATTTTGTAAAAAACGTGATGGTTAGCACATGAATTCAGGTTTTATTGGGAATGTGATACCTCGTTTTGTGTATTTATACAAATAAAATACATTCAGAATCGATTTGAGCAATTTATTTTAGAACTTTTTTTCGGACAAAAATTTTGTAAAGAACGTGATGATTAGTACACGAATTCGGGCTTTACCGGGAATGTGATAACTCGTTTTGGGTATTTATACAACATAAAATACATTCAGAATCGATATGAGCAATTTTTTTGAGAACTTTTTTTCGGACGAAAATTTCGTGAAAAACGTGATGGTTAGCACACGAATTCGGGCTTTATTTTGAATATGATACCTCGTTTGATGTATTTATACAAATAAAATACATTCAGAATCGTTTTGAGCAATTTTTTGGAGAACTTTTTTTGGGACCAAAATTTTGTAAATAACGTGATTATTAGTACAAGAATTCGGGCTTTATTGGGAATGTGATACCTCGTTTTGTGTATTTATACAAATAAAATACATTCAGAATCGTTTTGAGCCAATTTTTTGGAGAACTTTTTTCGGACCAAAATTTTGTAAAAAACGTGATGGTTAGCACACGAATTCGGGCTTTATTGGGAATGTGATACCTCGTTTGATGTATTTATACAAATAAAATACATTCAGAATCGTTTTGAGCAATTTTTCGGAGAACTTTTTTTCGGACCAAAATTTTGTAAAAAACGTGATGGTTAGCACACGAATTCGGGCTTTATTGGGAATGTGATACCTCGTTTTGTGTATTTATACAAATAAAATACATTCAGAATCGTTTTGAGCAATTTTTTGGAGAACTTTTTTTTGGACAAAAATTTTGTAAAACACGTGACGGTTAGCACACGAATTCGGGCTTTATTGGGAAAGTGATACCTCGTTTGATGTATTTATACAAATAAAATACATTCAGAATCGTTTTGAGCAATTTTTCGGAGAACTTTTTTTCGGACTAAAATTTTGTAAAAAATTTGATGGTTAGCACACGAATTCGGGCTTTATTGGTAATGTGATACCTCGTTTTGTGTATTTATACAACATAAAATACATTCAGAATCGATTTGAGAAATTTTTTTTAGAACTTTTTTTAGGACCAAAATTTTGTAAAAAACGTGATGATTAGTACACGAATTCGGGCTTTATCGGGAATATGATACCACGTTTTGTGTATTATACAAATAAAGTACATTCAGAATCGTTTTGAGCAATTTTTTGGAGAACTTTTTTCCAGACCAAAATTTTTTAAAAAACGTGATGGTTAGCACACGAATTCGGGCTTTATTGGGAATGTGATACCTCGTTTTGTGTATTTATACAAATAAAATACATTCAGAATCGTTTTGAGCAATTTTTTTGAGAACTTTTTTTCGGACAAAAATTTTGTAAAAAACGTGATGGTTAGCACACGTAAAATTGAGCAATTTTTTTTTTTTCGATTTGAGCAATTTTTTTGAGAACTTTTTTTCGAACCAAAATTTTGTAAAAAACGTGATGGTTGGCACATGAATTCGGGCTTTATTGGGAATGTGATACTTCGTTTTGTGTATTTATACAACATAAAATATATTCAGAATCGATTTGAGCAATTTTTTTTAGAACTTTTTTTTTGGAATGGCCATCAGGTGGAGCTCAACGAGTATAGTAGTGTCCATAGTCATAGCTTCCTCTTCTGCCTTTTGTTGTAGCTCGTGAAATTTCGACTACAATATGAAATGTTAGTTGAATAATAATAAGTTATAAAATATCATATAAAATTTAAAGTTATAAAATATTATATAAACTAAAATTATAAAGTTCATTATACTTACACAGAACTTTGCTGACTGAAAATCCACATACTGCCCATTCTGATCTCTTTTTTATTCTTGTGGAGCTCATCCAAGTGCTTGCTCTTGGAGAATCTCTCTGAAAAATTTGCCTGCTTCAAAACAACAATACAATTATTATTTTCTAATGAAGTAATATAAAAAATAATAATAATAATTCTTACCTTCTTCAACACCTGCTCTGTGAAGGAGATGAAACCACATGCATGCTTCTTGGTTCCCCGCCCATTCCCATCTATCCCTCATTCTTATTCCTTTTATTCCGTTCACAAAAAGTTTTGTACTCAAGGCTATCCCAATACTTCATTATATGCTCTCAAAACATCTTTAAAACCCAATCGGGCAGCTTACCAAGCATAGCCAAGCAAATCCCTCATTCGGTAGTAGACCTTTGACCTCCCATGCATGCCTCATCTTGATAATGGGTAATGGCGGGTGCCATACGCATATTTTCTAAGAATTCAATGAAATTCAAAAGATTAGAAAATAATATGATGGTATAAGTATAAATAATATAATAAATGTAAAGATCAGAATAGTATAAGATTCGAAAGATTATAAGCATAAAGACTTGTAAACAAACTTAAGAAAAGTAAAACAATTAAAATATTAAATTCATTTTCTTGAAACTCTCACCATCACATATCTCGGACATCTAAAGGGACCTCAGTCCAATTGTGGTAAGGCCCGATCAACCGCTCCTGCATGACAAATGAGATGTGGGTGGCATCTCTCGAACATGGATGTA
The DNA here is from genome assembly GCA_028651295.1 of Catharanthus roseus. NCBI lineage: Eukaryota > Viridiplantae > Streptophyta > Magnoliopsida > Gentianales > Apocynaceae > Catharanthus > Catharanthus roseus. The sequence continues at coordinate 17,723,221 of JAPQWS010000054.1, forward strand.
GTCTGTACATGGTATACAAAATTAATGTTAGTATATATAATATATATACATATACACATATATATACATATAGTATACATATATATAATATTTATTATATTTTATTAATGACAAGTATATATTTATTATATTTTTTGTGGTAGTTGTGGTAGATGAAGCGGGAACGTCCCCCTACTGTGTTGGTAGATCCTACCCTATCTGTGTTAACTTAGCCAAGAAAAAAGACATAGAATGTCATAATGTTAGTTTTTTGTATTATTTTTCATGAATGTCATAATTCTATTAAAAAATTTCTATAATTTCATTTTCAATACAAAACTGAAGTATGTCAAACTCAAATTATTATAATTATTCATATATATATATTAAATTCATAACAAAAAAAAAACCCTAACGTTCAATTTCTTCAGCAATAGCTTTGACTTCTGGTTGGGGCAGCAACGACGACGGTTGCAGTGAGCTCCAAAAGCTGGAAGAAGAAGAAGAAGAAGAAGATGATGATGATGATGATGATGATGAACAAGGGATAAATAGAGAGAGAGAGAGAGAGAGAGAGAGAGAGAGAGAGAGAGTGAGTGAGTGGTTGGCGGTCGGGGTGGGCTTCGTCGGTGACTGTTGGCAGAGTGAGAGGGTATTGATGGAGGGAATGATTTGGAAAAGGAGGAGAAAGGGTTTGCCCAGTTTTTTAACATTTCTTACTTTATTACCGACAGAACACTGATGGTCCAGCCATTGTTACAATTATTAATAAGTTACCGACGACGGCAAAAAGTGTCGGTAACACAGTAGAAAAAATAAATTGGGTGTGGCCCGTCGTTAAGACCGTAGAAAGTTTATTTAATTGCCAACGACACTCGTATCGTAACAAAGTCCGTCAGCAACTTATTGCACCGACCACATCTATCTTCAGTAACATGCCGTCATTTTTGGCGCGTAGTTTCCCTCCATTTTTGTTAGAAATCGTTGGTACAATTTTTAATAAGTTACCGACGGCCAAAGGCATCGATAACATCGTAGGACCAGTAAATTAACTAACGACAAATTGGACACCATTGTCGTTAAGTTGTAAGAAATTACCAACGATATTCGTACTGTTACAAAGTCCGTTGGTAACTTATTTCACCGACGGCATCTATCTTCGGCAATATGCTGTCATTTTTTGGCGCACAGTTTCCTTCCATTTTTTGGCTAAAATTGTAAAAAATCGACGACATACAAATAGCTATCAATATGTTATTGATGTTTACAGATGGTATAGTATACCGTCGGTAAAAAACTCTTTTTTATAATGTGACGTGTATTTAAGCTAAATCTCCCTTCTTGTTGTTCTTATCTATGCAACAAGAAGGACGATGTGTTTAATACATCATATATTATCCATAAGTTAGGACATACACCTCTGAATCAGTCTAACACTACCCTTTGTCTCGATTAATCCCAATTTAATTCAAATTACGTTTCGACCCGACTATCTTGTCTCTAATCTTGAGCTTCAAGTATGGATGTATTGTACTTAGTAATTTGTGATGCGACATTTAATAATAATAATAATAATAATAATAATAATAATAATAATAATAATAATAATAATAATAATAATTAGATGAAATGGGATGGGTGGGTGCTGGGGTGCAAGGGTAAAAAACAGCAATGAGTGGGGGTAGTGGGGTTTAGAGGTATAGTCTTCTTCAAGTGCATGGGCTCGAATATCCAGTCCCCCCCTCTCCCCTCCTTTCCCTTCCTTTTAACTCAGTAATCAAATCATCATCACCCCTCTTTCTCTTTTTCCCCTTATCTTCAACTGCTGCTGCTGCATTGACGGCTTCTTCTGCCTGTTTTCTCACTACCCAACCCAAAGAACAGTAGCAACAGCGACTCTTCTGCATATATCCAACAACATGCATAAGATACCACTCATTAACAAATGGTCAAATACAAATACCAAATATATAGTCGGGTACCAATAGGTAAGGCAATAATGTGCATGATATGAGAAGTTTATGCTCTAAATTTATGCTATGTAAAAATAATTGCGCTAGTTTGCTCCTTTTCCGGCCGAGTTAACAATTCTGTTTAGTAGATATCTTAGGGATTGAATATGAATTAATTAGGATCTTGAATTATTCTATATTGAATATTGATGGAATATATAGTTTTCCAATCCCAAAGAAGTTTTTTGGAGTCTTGCATTAGAAGTTTTTATTTTTGAGAGTTAGTTTTAAACCATGTTCTTCATTATTCAAAATCAACAGATTTTAGTTTATTTTAAGTTATTGTTTTGAAATTGTTCTTGATTATTGTGGGGTGCTTTTTAACTTAAAAAAATTATTTTTTAAAAGTTATTGTGAGGCTTTTTAGAACTGCTTGTACTTATTGATATAATAAATAATGAAATTATTATATTATTTATGTAAAATAACCTTTTTATAAGCACTTATTTTTAATTGTTTAAAAAAAGCATAAGTCTTATTTCATTATAATCTTCTTGATAGTAACTACTTGCCTTCTTTATTATTTATTGTATGTCTTAGCACTAACTTAAGTATCGGAGTAATTCTCATCTCTTCGCTTGTCTCTTTGTGTTGTAGTAAAGACCAAGATCCAAATCGAAGACATAAATCTATCAAATACATTTCTCAGAATTACTATAAAAAAAATTAACAAAATGGTCGCTCTTTCCAATTATAAGTCAAGATTTTGATCAGTTTAAGTTATATTTTGATCCAATAAAAATCATATATATGTACACCCTCAATCTTTTGTAATTGCATCTGTATACAGTTATCAATTAGCATATAGTTTTAGCTAGATTGATTAATTATTAGTGATACAGACATGACTATGAGGTTAAAATTGATGCCTCTTAGTTTTACACTGAGTTTTACACTCTGATGCTACTTATAACCCAACCATCTTTCAGACTAAGTGGTTGAGAGAGAGAGAGAGAGAGAGAGAGAGAGAGAGAGAGAGAGAGAGAGAGAGAGAGAGAGAGAGAGTTCAACTTTGGGCCTTGTTCGTGCATTCCTTTTGTACCAAGCTTGAGAAAACGAAACATACAATCATGTCCAATCTTACCCTGTGGTCTTAGCTCAGCCCAGTATAACTTACCCAAAAGTGGCCCAAATCTTTTTGTTGCTTTTTTTTTTTTAAAAAGGAAAAAAGGATAGAGATTATATTAAATTGTTCATTTGCTTTTGCTAAGAATATGATTTTTTTATTTTTCCTAAGAATATGATTCTTTTGCTTTTGTTATATTAAATTAAAAAGGATAGAGTTTTATTTTTCCTTTTGCTAAGAATATGATTCTTTTCCTTGTGGATTAGAGGGAGGAAATTCAACTGGTTGGAAGGAAATAATTTAGCCCAAAAAAAAGACATATATGGAAGGAAATAAATATTCAGGATAAGGATTGCAATGTCAATTCAGGAAGTCAAAGGGAGAAAGATGTAATTAACGGATCATCTTCCTCGTATATAAGTTCCTTCAGTGGTTTCACTTATAATCCCACTGTTTTCCTTCGTCTTCTGAAACTCAACAGAGTAGCCATGACTTCTTCAGTAAAGCAAACGCTAGGTGATCTGGACAAGGAATCATTCGTGACCCTTTTGTCTAAACTGATCGGAGAGTCGAAGTACGTACAGAACAACCCACCGGAGCTGATCCCAGAGGAGGACAGAATTGTAAATCATGTATTGGAGAAGCTCCAACCTTTTAGCACCGCCAATGGTGGTCCGCTTATAATCAACCATGTCGCCTACAAGCCCAAGAGAGGAAACCTTATTGTCGAGTATCCCGGAACTGTGCCTAACAAAATTCTCTCATTTGTGGGGATGCACATGGATGTCGTTACTGCCAACCCTTCTGATTGGGTATTTTTTTTAATAAATAATTTAAATTAGAAATGATTTCTGATGATCTTCTTTCTGTGGAAATTTTTGAAATTGCTAGTAAAGTTTTCATTTTTAATTGGTTGAAATAAAAATTGTTTCTTGGAAACTTTGGTTGACCTGTTTATAGCTTCTATTCTATTCTTTTGGGCATGTTAAGGAGGTTGATTGATTGTGACAATAAAAGAGAGAGAGAATAATTTGGTTAATTGGCCCCTTACAGTATTCTAGAAACTTTTTTTGTGGATTTCTTGGTGCTCTGTATGCTTAAAGATGTAAAAATCCAATCTATTCAAGAACAGCTTGTTTTTGGAGAATAGCTCATTAAAGTCCAATACAAGCCTATTTATACTTCTGCATTTGGTCGATTTGCATTTGCTATTGCTCATACAGTTAAACCGGGTAATTAGATATAGGAACAATTTTGTCTATTCTTGAAAAGACAGAAATACATGTTCTACTGGAATTACTGCAACTTCCATGTTTTATTGAGCTACCAAATATGCAGCAAAGTGATGGAAGATCTTTTATATTAGGTAGTAGTTTCCCTTTATGCAAAGGTGCATTATATTTCCTTAAGAAAAAGTGTTGAGGCTTCCAGATAATATTAAAAGGTTCATAGGTCCATTGGTAATATTGGTGTTGGATTTAATGCTTTCAGAAATGTTAAGTCTCTGTTGTGGTGATATATCATGATGATTTTTTTGCATATAGGAATTTGATCCATTTTCCATGAGCATTGATGGAGATAAACTTCGGGGACGTGGGACTACCGATTGCTTAGGGCATGTTGCTCTTGTAGCTGAGCTTATGAGGAAATTGGGTGAGACAAAGCCACAATTGAAATCCACTGTTGTAGCTGTCTTCATTGCCAGTGAGGAAAACTCATCTATTCCTGGGGTTGGTGTGGATGCGTTGGTGAAGGATGGATTGCTTAATAAATTGAAACATGGCCCTCTGTGAGTTTATTGTATTTCCTTTTAGATAAACTGCAACTGAGATTGAGTATTCTTCAGTAGATCCTTTGACTAGTCCCAGCATATTTTAGCAATTGATTGTGGCCTTTGTTCTTCTTCACAGATTTTGGATTGACACAGCTGATAAACAGCCTTGCATCGGGACTGGTGGCATGATACCATGGAAACTTCATTTCTCCGGAAAGCTTTTCCACAGTGGTCTGCCTCACAAGGTACTTTATTGTCTCTTTGAAATCAAGCAGACTAGTTGTTGGCGCAAACTCTTTTTCTATGGGATGTTTGATATATGTTTTCATGGTTATATAGTTCTTAAAAGGAAAGTTATCTGCAGTAGAATAATTGCTTTTTTTAATCTTCAGTTGAGGAATCACTTTAAATGTTCGAGGTCTTCTCACAAACATTTTCCCTCACTCTTTAAGTTAAAAGATACTTTAGGCACCAAACAAGCAGTTGTCTTTTTTGTTAGCTATGAAACAGAGGATTTCACGGTTGGAAAATTATTATTCACGGTTGGAAAATTATTATACTTAATTATAGTTGTGAAAAATATGGGTTAAAGCATCTAACCTTCTAGAAATTAGGAGGCATATGAAGAAAGACTTTGATCTGCCTTACTGCTTTCCTGGAATAGGAATGAAGCTCCCGTAACAAGTCACAAGTAATTCATTTCGTAAATGCACAACTACCTTTGTCTATATCCAGTTTCTTCCTTTGAATTTCTTGAACCTTTTTAGGCTATTAATCCATTGGAGCTTGCCATGGAAGCATTTAAAGAGATTCAGTTACGGTTCTATAAAGACTTCCCGTCCCATCCCAAAGAACAACTTTATGGATTCGCAACACCGTCAACTATGAAACCAACTCAATGGAGTTGTAAGTTCCTCTGAAATTAAGAACTTGAACTTGAGGAGGCAGAGGATAACTGATTTTTTTTCCCCCAAAGTATCTTCCATTTTCTGAATAATCATTTCCACTGCAGATCCAGGGGGTGGTATCAATCAAATTCCAGCTGAGTGTACCATTTCAGGGGATGTCAGGTAAATATTCTTGGCACCTTCTTTTCGAAGTTCTTTAGCTAGTGAAGCATTCTAACCATCTCCCTCAACCTTTTTGCAGGTTGACTCCATTTTACAAGTAAGGATGGACTTCTCTTTCCTCCATATAATTCTACGGGGATGCAAGCCCCTATATTTAACTCTCTTGACTTTCCATTTTCAATTTAGAAGTTGTGACAAAAAAGTTTGAATTTTGACAATATGTTTTGTTTCAGTGTATCGGATGTGATAAGGAAATTAGAGGAGTATGTTGAAGACTTAAATCAGAACATAGAAAAGCTTGATACTCGAGGTCCTGTTTCAAAATATATGCTACCAGAAGAAAACCTCAGGGGAAGGTATGTCTTTACCTTTGATCCTTGAAACAAGACAATACCAACATGAGTAAGCGAATGATGTCCATCCAAAAAAATTCCATAAGGGAGATAATTGTTTCTCTGCAGTTTGTAAATCTTAAAAAGAACATAAAATAGTGTTCTGTCAGAGGCAAAAACAATTTTATCCTGAGAAAAGATAATTGCAACAATATTTTACTGCTAAAATGGAAGAATTATTGCAAGAACAGCAGATAAAAATATATGTAATTAAGTCTTCAAGCAGCTTTAGATGTTTAGACTGAAATTTCATCCTGCATTTATTTTTCAACTGAAATACTACAAAGGCATTCCAAAGAGTAATGAGAACATCTGCGCTTCCAAAGAGCCTTCAGAAAAATATGAAGTAGCTGCCATTCCTACAAGCATTATGATGAAACAATGATCGTAGTGAAAACATTTGACACTAATAATTTCATGGGCCTTCAGACAGTTCTTGAATAAAAGCATGCATTAAAGTTTCAGCAGTAGTTCCGTATTGCTCCATATTTATAGGTCAACATTCCGTAATTTGATTCCTGGTCCTTGAATTTTCAGGATTCGTATAACTTTTGATGAGGCAAATTCTGGAGTTGCATGTAATCTTGAATCCAATGGCTTCAAAGTATTATGCAAAGCTACTGAGGAGGTGGTTGGTCATGTAAAGCCATACTCAATTACAGGCAGTTTGCCACTGATACGGGAATTGCAGGTATAACTCTACAATCAGATATAGATGTTGTCTCTTGAAAGCAAAAACATCTTTTATATCCTTACTACTATTGTCTGTTGCAGGATGAGGGATTCGATGTACAAACTGCTGGCTATGGTATGATTCTCTTACTATGTATTCTAAATTTTGTTGAATGATGAATGTAGAACATTTGCATACCACGGATAAGTAACATGAAAATAAAGATATATAATTATCTAAAGATGATGATCCTGAAGTTCATGTATTAAGTTCAGGCTGTATAGTGGCAATTGTGGTGACATATTGATCGTTTTTTTTTTGCTACATAAGCTAAAGGTAATGATAATTCTATTAGCTGCAAAATATGCTTGATGGAATTGCCACTTTTATTTAGGGATCCACATCTTTATGGTTTGGGAGATAACTATTACTATTTCTTTTCTTGCTTCATTCGCAATGTGGCATATGTCAACGTAATATTTAGTTGAAAACTTAAGAACAAAAGTAGTTGTAAATTTCTACATAGTAAGAATGTCGGCATAGCTTTGAGTCTATCTATTGAATGATGCTTAGCATTTGGTAAAGAACAAGCAGTAATTGCTCCTTTACTGTGATGTTCATAGATAACTATTTATCTTCAAATTTATTGAAAACAAGAACACCACTGAAAAAAGCTGTTCTAAATCAGTGAAACAAAAGGATCTTGAAATATAGATTTATCATGATTTTCCCATCATCTAAGAAACACTTGAGTTTTGGTTCTCCCTTACGCGATTTTCTCTTCTGGAAAAACAATTGCAGGTTTAATGGCAACTTACCATGCAAGGAATGAATACTGCCTTCTTTCAGACATGTGCCAGGGTTACCAAATCTTTGCCAGCATCATTTCACAGCTTGAAGATTTATCATAAACAACAGATCATACCCCAATGGCCCTTTTTAGATGGTATTAGAGCTTGATCACCAGATCATGTCGGATAAAGTTGGCTTGTGCATCTGATGAGATGAATCTACAATTGTTCTTCTTCCATATTTCAGTAACAAGTTAAAAGTTTTTCTTTGTTAGACCTCTTTTCTGGTGGGGAGATTGGTCAAGACCTCTTATTCAATTGTATATTTAAACCATATACAGAGTGAATTTGCCAAAAGAAGAAAACCATATACATAGAAATTGAAACGGCAACACCTGATGACATTATTACATTTTATTAAATCAAACAACAAAAAAATATTCTTATTATTTTCTTACTTAATATTTATTTAACTTCCAAACAATAAAAAATTTCAATAGATTCGATTCTACAAATTTAGATTTGAAGTGATCACACTCCCACTAAAGACTCCCTTCGATACATAGAGAATCCACCATAGTAGAGGTATGATTAGAAAAACAAATTTTAAAAAATCTCTTGCGTTAAATCGAAAACTTCCTACGCGGCATCTTAAGAATGGAGATGATCTTCAATTATCTAAAACGTGGGTTTGTATCGGTTGGCTCATAGACAAAACCCCCGTCTGGGCAATCGGAACTCCATCCAATCCGATGGACCACCACCAGTTGAAGTAGCAAACCACCACTCGGAACAGTACAACTGGAACATGCTACAGCAGACGCTGCGTTTTCATTGGATAGGCTGATGAAGGCGATACCGGTCCCGGAGTACCAACGTTGTCATTTCCGGCGCACTTTACGTATACTTCTTCCTTATGGCTGCCTACATCACATTCACATGCATGGCCCAAAAACGTGCCTTTTCTTATTTTTTACCTTCTTTCTTCTTTTTGTTCTTACATCCTTTTTATGATTCCTCAATTCTTTCAAAAGCCCCCGTTTTTAGCAACGTGGCCAAAAAAAAAACATTGCAAGCCGAAAAATAGAGATCGTCTTCACTCCAAATTAGATATTTATATCTAACATGTTAAATAAAGAACTTAAATTCGATTAAGTAAGCTTGATTGAATTATTTATATAATTTTATGTGAAGTTTTCACTCTTGAATGAGTTGAAGACTTTGAATTCGAGTACTAGGATTAAAAAAAAAACCCTTTGGTTGAGTGCATGATGATGACATGATTCATAAAGAAGCTCATTCTTCAATCTTCATCATGCTAGGAAATGAATTTAGAAATTAAGAGAATATTCATTGAATTTTTTCGCAAGTTTATCTATGTTTCTATTATTTAACGAGTATAATCCGAATAAATTCTTGTTGTTTCTATGAAAAGAATATATTGTTACAAAGGTTGAACGGTTTTTTTTTTTTTTTTTCAAGAGAATTATTATAAGTTTCTGCTGTGAAACTAACAAAAGAGGCAAAACCTTTTTTTTAATAAAAAATGGATTAGAGGAACTTCAACTTGGATATTTAATACAAACAAAAGGAAGATTAATTTATCCGACTTAAATGAAGATTAATTTACACATAATATATATGTTTAAAGATATATTTTGTGTGCTTACATAGATACACGTCCGCTCAAAATAGTTAGATCTGACAAAAAAACGTGTTAATGAAATCAAAAAGATTTCGCATTCAACAAGAATGTAACCCAATATATATGGTCCTTCCTAAAGAAAACGTTGATATATAATCCTTATTTCTCTGGTCCAGTCCAAATGCATTATTGTTTTTGTCTTCTAAAGAGTGATTGATCATTGATACTTCAGGACTAGCCATGGCAATACATTAAATATCAAGGAGGAGAAAGTAATTAGCCATCCTCTTATACCACTATATAACTCCCTCTAGTTGTTATACCTAGGTTCATACCAAACCCATTTCCAGAATTACCCTTGTCATCCTTCTTCTTCCATTTCATATACAGTAGCCATGGCTTGTTCAGTAAAGAAAATACTAGGTGATATGGACCAGGAATCATTCGTGACCCTTTTGTCCAAACTAATAGGAGAGTCCCAGTATGTACAGAACAACCCACCGGATCTGATACCGGAGGAGGACAGGGTTGTAAATCATGTACTGGAGGTGCTTCAGCCTTTGAGCACTGAAAATGGCGGTCCACTTATCATTCAGCATATTCACTACAAGTACAAGAACAGAGGACACCTTATTGTGGAGTACCCCGGAACTGAACCCAACAAAACAGTTTCATTTATTGGCATGCACACAGATGTCGTTACTGCCGATCCTTCTAAATGGGTATGTTTTAGCAAACCAAAAATGGTTTTCTTTGTCAGTGATCACTAAGTTTTGTGTTTAAAGCGGAGCTTAATTAAGATGATCTTTGATGTGTATATAGGAATTTGATCCATTTTCGTTGAGCATCGATGGAGATAGGCTTCAAGGACGCGGAACTACAGACTGTTTAGGACATGTTGCCCTTGTTACTGAACTTATGAAGAAATTGGGAGAGACAAAGCCAAAGCTGAAATCAACAGTTGTAGCAATTTTCATCGCTAGTGAGGAAGACTCAACCATTCCTGGTGTTGGTGTTGAAGAACTCATGAAGGATGGATACCTTGATAAATTAATAAATGGCCCTCTGTGAGTTTATATACATTGTATTTTCCTTTTATATAATTTCCCGTCACATTTCTAATTTTAATAAAAGGAGCGAGATAAAGGATGGTATAAAGAATGTAACAAACGATCCTCCATTAAGGACCGTCTAGTACATTCTTTAGTATTCTCTTTTAGAAGTGTATTAAAAGATGTATTAAACGATTCCGTCTAATTTTAAACAAAATTGTTTGTTTTTTTTTTAAATTGAAAGTCATCTCCCTAAAACCTATCAAGATTGTACTTAGTACATTTATGCCTTTAATTTCTTTGACTTCACAGATATTGGGTGGACTCATCTGATACACAACCATGTATTGGGAGTGGTGGATTTATAGCATGGAGGCTTCATTTCACGGGAAAGCTTTTTCATAGTGGTCTGCCTAACAAGGTACTTAGTACATCTTTTGATCTTTCTTGTCTCTTAATAGGTGCATGTCCAAATCTGACCTGATCAACTTGTTACTTACAATGTTCAGAATCCCACTTCGGCTAATTAAATAAAATAATTACTATTTATAAAGACTTGGGCAGTCCTCCTCTCTTAAAGTATATTTTGGAATGAGTTAGGTCCAAATTCAAAAATTCTAACATGGTATCAGAGCCATGATGAGTATGGGCGTGAGGGGAGATATTAAAAATAAATTCAGTCTCCACCTATATAAACAATATGTTAATTACATGAGTAATATGACCTAATACGATTCAACTAGTTCATATCTTCTTAAAGATGGATGGAGCCTATAACAACATTTTCGAACTTTAATTATCTTATTTTTTATTAGAACATTACATTAAATATTTGAGGTTGTGTTTCACACAACAATATCATGCTTTGGTAGTCAAAAACATAAAAGTAATATATTATTTGGCTCTCTCTCTCTATATATATATATATATATATGAGCACATAGCCTCTTTTTGTCTAATTTGGAAGATCTCATGGTTGAAAAATCTTGCCTTAGGCTATAAATGCATTGGAGCTTGGCATGGAAGCACTTAAAGTGATTCAATTAAGGTTCTACAAAGATTTCCCTCGCCATCCCAAAGAAGAAGAGTATGCCTTTGAAATACCATCAACCATGAAACCAACTCAATGGTCTTGTAAGTAATTCCTCACAATACTTGAGTTCAGCACAAGCAGAATCAGGCTATTAACTTTGAGAGAAAAATATGTTGGAGGTTGAAAATAGTTCGGGCGATGTTTTGCCCTTCTTTGGTTCCATCCTTGACTCAGAATATAAATAAAACTTCCTCTTTTGATTTAGTTACAAATAATTAAGACATTTTTGTTACAGATCCAGGAGGTGGTATCAATCAAATTCCAGGAGAGTGTACTATTGCAGGGGATGTTAGGTGAATATTTCTAACTAACTAAACTATTCTGGACGTTCTTGAGCCACTAAGAGCATTCTTATTAACCATGCTTGTGGTGTTTTTTTTTTTTTTTTTAGGTTGACCCCATTTTACGAGTAAGTACATACTTCCTTTTCCTCTAATAATTTTCTTTTCAAATTCTGCTTTCCGAAGAGGAGTTTGACAAAATTAAAAAGTTTGAATTTTGAGAATAGTATGTAAATTGTTTCAGCATATCCGATGCACAGAAAAAATTAGAAGAGTACGTTAAAGACATAAATGAGAACATTGAAAAGCTTGACACTCGTGGCCCTGCTTCAAAATATGTGCTACCTGAAGAAAATCTCAGGGGAAGGTATTTCCTTCTGAATCTAGATATTCCATTCATTTTCTTAATTCATATGCCTGTCCTAAGATGACAAATAATATAAAATGCAAGGAATAATAGAAGAAAAAAAAATCTTTCTTTTCCTTTCCATTAAAAACTCCCAAAACAAGCCCTAAATTTTATTATTCTGCTCATCAGGGTCGATATAGATATGAGTTTTGATACACCCCTTCCTGGAATTGCATGTGATCTTAATTCCCGTGGATTCAAAGTAATAAGTGAAGCTACTAAAGAAGTGGTTGGATATGTAAAGCCCTTTTCAACTACGGGCACTGTCCCACTTGTACGCGACTTGCAAGTATGTACCAAATAACTTATCTATTTTTCTTGTCTTCAAAACAATAATTTCTTATGCATACATTTTAATTGCCATGATCTTCTGCTCCACCAGGATAAGGGCTATGACGTTCAACTCGTTGGTTACGGTACGTTTTCTATTGAAGAGTTTACTAAAAGATGTATTAAAAGATTTTGGAGTGAAAATTTACATTCCTGTCCAAATATACTGAATTGTTTCTATTGTAAAACAACAAATGCAGGGCTAAATGAGGTATACCATGCAGAGAATGAGTATTGCCTTCTGTCGGATATGTGCAATGGCTACCAAATCTTAGCACTCATCATTTCTAAGCTTGAAGATTAATTATCATAAACACAGACTTCAGCTCTTCCTTTATATGGGCTTGTGAAGCCTCCATAGTTTACTTGTTCTTGTTTCTGTAATAAAGCTTCCTTTAGATGGTGATGAAGCCTGCTGCCTAATTTAGTACTTTTCTTCTTGTAATAAAATGATGGTTCAATTGGTTGGATTCAATTCATCCAAAACGAACCCTCTAATATCTTGCTTGGTAAAATAAGAAATGAAAATCTCTCTTTTCCTTATTCTTTGCATTATGAGTGTTATGGATATTGTCATGTAAAATTCAAGAATGTCAAAACGAGGACATTGTTATGATATGAATTTTCTATTAAGCTCTTATGCTAAAGTTTCAAAAATAATATGCTAAAAAGATAGAACAATATTCAAAGTGTTCTAACATGATTATATTAATCGTGATTATCTAACATGATTTAATAATTATGATGGTAGCAATCATGATTTTTAACATCAGAAATAAAGCGTGACTTTTATGAAAATCTTACTCCGACCGGGTTGACGTTCTGGATATGATCATGTGTTTAGAAGCGTTAGAGGATTGCGATGTACGTGACTAGTCCCCCGTATTAGGACTTGTTTCGATGACATTGATGTTTTCTGATTTTGGATAGTGGATTTACTTGAAAGGAGGTGTAGTATCAACCCGTACTACAATTTGTTATCGCATCACACTCTGCTCTGGGATAGCCACTTAGTGGAGAGTCAGGAGAACTCGAAGCTAAGATTTTTTTAAGGATCGACCTGGTAGATGCCTCAGAGTCCATAACCGGGTTTTATATGTGCATAGAGAGAGTGTAATTGACACTGAAATCGAGCGTTCATATGTTATGTTCGAATGGCGTTGAATAATAGGATACTAGAACTTATTTTCAATTCTATACTATACTATATTTGAATACACTTCTTACTCTCTCCTCACCTGAAGCCTTTAAACGTGTTATTCTTAATTACTAAGACATTTGATTTATTTTTGTTGAAGAAAAACCAAATTACTATTACAGAAAATCTAATTACTATTACAAGCCTCAAAGATAAAAACACAGCGGAAGAAAAGAAAAATACAGAAGATTAAATCTTCACAAAGAGATGCCTGCAAAATTAACAAACTATTAATAATAAAGAAAATAGACTGTATAAAAAAAAAAAAAAAGAAATTTCACTTACCACTGTCGCGATAGAAACCGACGGCGGAAATCAAACCAAAGAGATGACCGAGACAGCAAATGAACGATCACTGAGCAGACAAACGGTCGCCGAGCAGCGGCAATGCCGCGTCGAGGCGCCGTGGGTAAGCAAAGGGTAGATCGGAAATGGCACCCTCAAAAATGGCCTCAGCCGTGACAAGAGTCGCCGGCAAACCTCCTCTATTTCTCTCTCTTTTCTCTCGGCTCACTCTCTAAACACACCAAGGGACATGCAAAAGTGAAAAAGAAGACTGGCAAGGGACAGAAACTCAGAGAACGTTGGCACAGAGAGAAGAGCAGCGGCGGTGCCGCAAAGGTAGAAAAGCAGAAGAACCAGAGAGAGTTCCATTAGAACTCAAAAAGACAGAAAGAAAAATGAAGAGACGGTCAAGAGAAGGAGAGGAAGAGACTGCGCTAGAAACGAGGAGACAGGAGGGGTTAAAACGAGGAGTCACCAACGGGCAGCCCGGGTGGCCGGCCCGGGCATATCTTGACCCTTTAAAAGCCTACTCCAGCTGAGGCCCATCATCATTGGGTAAGAAAAAAAATTGGGTTGGAAAACTGAAGGAAATATTGAGAGAACATGGGCCAGAAAGGCCTACAATTTTATTACTTTCAAAATTAATTCAAACTCAAACTCTCCTCTTACGATAACATCTCATCCTCACCTCCTCAAGTTCTAACTTCTAAATTGTACATTTTCTCTAACTGCACAAGCCTACTTCTTGGTGGTTTTCCAGATTATAGATTATGAATTTTCTAATTCCTCTTCAATACTCATATTAACCTCAATAGATATATACTGAACAATGCTTTTTCTTCCTTCTTCTCAATATTTTCTTTATTTTTTCCATTATTTTCCTTCCAAACTTACAGATCAGAATTTGGTGTTGTTTTGTGGAAAGGACTTTTTTCAATTCCTTTCAGAAAAGTAATGACACATCGGAGAGCTGGTAAAAATATCTGCCATTTTTCTTTTCAAGGTCAAAGTAAATCGATTTAGTTTATAGTTGTTATATTATTCATGTTAATTCACTAATATCCATTAATAAAAAATTTGTACAGCAAAGAATCCAAACTCCCTATTTTCAAGTTCCTATCGTTTATTTCAATTTTTTTTTTATGTTATTGTTGGAAGTAATTTTGTTTATTTAAAAAGGTTTTAATCTAATAAAATAATTAAAAAACTCCTTTTCTTAAGTTCTCTATAATGAACTAATAATGCAATTTGATTTTCTCTTACTCTATTCTCTTATCAACTTTTTTTTTCAGTTCTCATATTAATGTTTCCATTTCTATTCCACACAAATTACAAGAATTTAAAATTTTGTCGAGAAATTTTTAGATGAATACTAATATCCATGAATTGTTTTACGAGTTTATAAATATCTTATTTATTCCTTAAAATTAAAGCATCATTTTAAACATTATTTTCTCTTCCTTTCGGTATTACATTTTTTTTATTCCTCAATTGTTTCGAAAGCGCCCGTTTTTATCAACGTGGAAAATACATTACAATGCATTCGTAAACCCTTTGGTTTTGTGCTGATGATGACATGACTCCGAAAGAAGCTCATTCTTCAATCTTTATCCTGCAATTAAGCCAAAAGAAAATGACAACTGCTACAGAAAAACGAGGTACTTAAGTGTATTATTGTAATTTTATTCGATTCGAAAGAGATTAATTTAATTATAATATATATATATATATAAATTTGCTCAAAATATCTTGTTCACGAGAGCAAAGGATTTACATTCAACAAGGTCCTTCCTCGAAAGAAACTTTGATATATAATCTGTATTTATCTGGTCCAGTCCACATGCATTATTTTTGTCTTCTAAAGAGTGATTTGATCATTGATACTTCAATGGCAATACATTCAATAGAAGGGAGAATAACGTAATTAGCCATCCTCTTACACCACTATATAAGTCCCTCGAGTTGGTTCATACTAAACCCACTTCCAGAATTACCCTTGTCATCCTCCTTCTTCCATTTCATATATAGTAGCCATGGCTAGTTCAGTAAAGAAAATACTAGGTGATATGGACCAGGATTCATTCGTGACCCTTTTGTCCAAACTAATAGGAGAGTCCGAGTATGTACAGAACAACCCACCGGATCTGATACCGGAGGAGGACAGGATTGTAAATCATGTACTGGAGAAGCTTCAGCCTTTGAGCACTGAAAATGGCGGTCCACTTATCATTCAGCATATTCATTACAAGTACAAGAACAGAGGAAACCTTATTGTGGAGTACCCCGGAACTGAACCCAATAAAACAGTTTCCTTTGTTGGCATGCATATGGATGTCGTTACTGCCGACCCTTCTAAATGGGTATGTTTTAGCAAATCATAAAATGACTTTTTGAAGCTGAGCTTAATTAATTAAGGTGATCTTTGATGTGTGTAGGAATTTGATCCATTTTCGTTGAGCATTGATGGAGATAGGCTTCAGGGGCGTGGAACTACAGACTGTTTAGGGCATGTTGCTCTTGTTACTGAACTTATGAAGAAATTGGGAGAGACAAAGCCAAAGTTGAAATCAACAGTTGTAGCAGTTTTCATTGCTAGTGAGGAAAACTCATCCATTTCTGGTGTTGGTGTTGATGAACTCATGAAGGACGGACACCTTGATAAATTAATAAATGGCCCTCTGTGAGTTTATATAAATTGTATTTCCTTTTATATAACAAGTTAATTGAGTTTTTTTACCAATTTTTCTCGACTTAAAACTCATCAAGAATGTACATCGTTGGCCTTTAATTTCTTTCACTTCATAGATATTGGGTGGACTCATCTGATACACAACCATGCATTGGGACTGGTGGAGTGATACCATGGAAGCTTCATTCCACAGGAAAGCTTTTTCACAGTGGTTTACCTAATAAGGTAACTAGTATTTGTTTAGCTCTTTCTTATCTAGTAGTTGTTACATGTACTTTATTATGAGCAAAGAGCCTCTTTTTGTCTAATTTGGAAGATCTCATGGTTGAAAAATCTTGCCTTAGGCAATAAATGCATTGGAGCTTGGCATGGAAGCACTTAAAGTGATTCAATTAAGGTTCTACAAAGACTTCCCTCGCCATCCCAAAGAAGAAGAGTATGCCTTTGAAATACCATCAACCATCAAACCAACTCAATGGTCTTGTAAGTAATTTCTCGCAATACTTGGGTTCAGAACAAACAAAATCAGACTATTAACTTTGAGAGAAAAATATGTTGGAGGTGGGAAATAGTTCGGGCGATGTTTTGCCCTTCTCTGGTTTCGTCCTTGACTCAGAATATTAATAGAACTTTTTCTTCCAATTTGACTACAAATAATTAAGGTATTTTTATTACAGATCCCGGAGGTGGTATTAATCAAATTCCAGGAGAGTGTACTATTGCAGGGGATGTTAGGTGAATGTTTCTAACTAACTAAACTATTCCTGATGTTCTTGAGCCACTAAGAGCATTCTTATTAACCATGCTTGTGGTGTTTTTTTTTTTTTTTCACAGGTTGACCCATTTTACGAGTAAGTATATACTTCCTTCTCTTCTAATAACTTTTCTTTCAAATTCTGCTTTTCGAAGAGAAGTGTGACAAAATTAAAAAGTTTGAATTTTGAGAATTACTATGTAAATTGTTTCAGCATATCCGATGCACAGAAAAAATTAGAGGAGTATGTTAAAGACATAAATGAGAACATTGAAAAGCTTGACACTCGTGGCCCTGCTTCAAAATATGTGCTACCTGAAGAAAATCTCAGGGGAAGGTATTTCTTCAATCTTTTATTTTGATGGTGTGGTTTAATAATTTAATATAGTTCAAAAGGTGTAAATCTTCACTTATAATCAGATATTCATATATTACAGAACTCATTGGTAGCATGAGTAAGTGAATGATCTCGATTCATGAAATAAAATTTCAGCATTTGTGTCATATTGTCATGTAGAAAATTACGAATACTGAGTGGTAGTCGTTCTTAACATTTTTTAAAAAATTCTAATATAACAACATCTAAACATATGAAATATTCATTTCGTGTTCTCTTCTAGCTTAAAATTTCACTTCTTTTCTTTTCTCTCCTAAACTCTCAAATTAGCCCTAAATTTTCTTCTTCTGTTCCTCAGTGTTAATATAACTTTTAATCCGACTTTACCTGGAGTTGCATGTGATCTTAATTCCCGTGGATACAAAGTAATAAGCGAAGCCACTAAAGAGGTGGTTGGATATGTAAAGCCCTTTTCAGATACTGGAAGTATCCCAATTGCACGCGAGTTGCAAGTAAGTACCAAATAACTTATCTATTTTTTCGTTTCCAAAACAATAATTTCTTACACAAATCTTATTTTCCATGATCTTCTGCTCCAGGATAAGGGCTATGACGTTCAAATCGTTGGTTACGGTACGTTTTTTAGTGAAAAGTACTACAAAAATGTACCAGAAACATTAAATACTGAAATATTTCTACTGTGAAATAACAAATGCAGGGTTAAATGCGGTATACCATGCAGAGAATGAGTATTGCCTTCTGTCGGACATGTGCAATGGCTACAAAATCTTAGCACTCATCATTTCCAAGCTTGAAGATTAATTATCATAAACACAAACTTCAGCTCTTCCTTTGTAATAAAGCTTCCTTTAGATGGTGATGAAGCTTGCCACCATAAACACTAGAAGTTTCAATAAATATGGCATCTAGAATACTCTAGAATAAGCCATGTAATTAGTATGGAAGACTCTAGTATCTTCTAATGAATATCTAGTAAAATTGGTGGAGTAGTAGTATACTATCACGTATATATATCGCGTGTATAGTGTCATGTAAAATTCAAGAATGTTAGAATAAGGACATTGTTCTGATATGAATTTCTGATTAAGCTCTAATGCTTAAAGTTTCAAAGTGTTCTAATTTTATATTTTTTAAATGCTAAAAACGGTTTGGTTTTTAAAACACTGACAAAATAGCTTTAAAAGCTCTCCCAAACGGGCACATAAAGAAGAAAAAAGAGTATAAATATATTAATTATGAAAGGTATAAGAAAAAAAACTAATGGATTACATGTTCTTTAGGTAATAAACTTTTTTTTTAAACCTTGATGTTTTTTTAGAGAATTCAATGGTGAAAAAGAATAATTATTAGTCTTTATTTTTTAATAATATATAGTATTTTTAATTAAATAATAGAATATTATATTTGTATATTTTATTATTACAAAAATTCCATTGGTCAAAATTTTATTATAATAGATGTGTTTTTTTGGTAGGGGGAGTGTAGAGAAGGTGTGGGAAGAAGAGGAGTTTTTTTTTTTTTTATTAGGGGAATTAGACAGGACGTCGAGATTTTTTTTATTACAAAAGTTTCATATCTGTGCATAGCACGGCCTTTGGCTAGTCATAATATATAACTATAGAAAATTGAATTCATAATTATGATATATTACTATAGAAAAGTTAAAATAGTTCGTGGTTATTTTTAGTTAATATCTCTTTTTCTAATATCATTTATGTTCCGATTCGTCCATTTTGGGAGGTGCTAATTACTTGACGTAGAGGGGAGAGTTTTCCCTCCACATTTACATCTCATTCATTTTTACGTTTGCAACCAAACAACATAAATAGAATATTTATATTTATATCCTCTCCTTTCATATTTTATACAGAATTTACGGCCCTTTAATAGTAACTTTTTCTTAGAATTTATCTTTTATAATTTACGTTTATCTTTCGTTCTAGGATTATCTTTCGTTTTATAGGATTTGTATTAATAAAATAAATATAAGAAAAATATACTTGTTAGAATTTTGGGTTTGGGCCGAACTCACCCTAAAACGTAACTCAATAAGGGGACTGCCCAAATCTTTATAAGAAATAATTATTTTCTTTAATTAGCTGATGTGGGATTATCAACACACCCTCTCATGCTCATGCTAATCATTTGGACCTGGAGCGTGGCATTCTGCAGTCTGCACGGTTACCCAAACAGGCAGCCCAACAACTAGTTCTAATACCATGTTAGAATTGGGCTTGGACCTAACTTACCCCAAAAGGTACCTCAAGAGAAGAGGACTGCTAGAATTTTAGGCTTGTGCCTAGCTTAGGCCAAAAGGTACCTCAAGATGGGAGGACTGCTGGACTGCCCAAGTCTTTATAAGGAGTAATTATTTTCTTTAATTAGTCAATGTAGGATTTTCAACAGTACTAAAGAGTATTCTAGAAGATGTAGGCTACCTCGTCTTAATTACTATAATCTATTGTCTTGTCCCAAAGGTAACATTGCTTACCAAGTTCTTGAATATGCTAAGAGAGAAGAGTGTTGAAGCAGAAGGTAAGTTTGAAGAAGGTGATTTTCATAGTATTGAAACACATGATTCCTCCAAATCAATGGAGCTCTGTAAGCAGCTTACAAGAGGGTTTGTATTGTCATATTCAGAGTTCTAGTAGTTCTCATGTCTGTAACAGTTCTTCAAAACACTTCTATGGAAAAAAAAATGTCATAAAAGAGATTACACAAACTAAGTTTACTAGTTTCACATAAATCTGTTGAAGATCATGAGTTCATGATTGATTTCACATCTATACTCATTGGCTATACTTGAATAATATTCATATAAATAGATTTCAATATACAGGATGTACTATGGTCCTAATCAAACTCTATCAAGCAATATACAAGTTTCCGCCATACCTAGTTCTTGATTTGATGTCCCTTTCGATCAGTAATCTGGACTGGCACAAGTTCTCAGATTGAAGGTTACCTCATAATTTCTTTGTAGTTTTTCCTTCCTGCTTGAGCTGTTGCACTCTTTGGCGTAATCTTCGACGATGATCATGTATCTTCCAAAGTCCGTGACCCAGAACAACGGTAGAGTAAATGCCATGCGTGATAATTGGTGCCAGAATGTTGTTTGTCTGGATATTTGTAAAAAATGCAATCAATGGAATGAATTAGGAAAATGTATCTAGTTACCGAAGCACCTATTGGGGAAGGGATAACAAGTGGAAAATATCTCACCTGGATCCATTCCAATCCAAGGTAAAGAGCTAGAATTGCTTCAAGCAGTGGTGAATAGATCTTCTTCATTTGCCTCCTCTCGTACCAGGCTGTTTGAAATTCAGCGTTAGTTTTTTTTCACAAACATGATCAAAGCAGGAAGTTTAATTCAATTCCCTTTCAGTTTCTCAGTAAACACACACATTCTCAAACTATGGCAACAGGCCAACCCTTATCCTTTTTCTTTCTTTTCTTTCTAAGATTGTTTCAAGTGCAGAATAATCAAATGCAATTTGCAGAGAATGGTTATAAAGAATCATTGGTCGTCTTAAGAAAGTACTTAAAAATTTTCGAAGTACATGGTAATGTGAGTAATCTGTAGATATGCACCAGATTTCTGTTTCCAGCCTCTAAAAACAGAATGCAGGCATGGATAGTGTACAAATTTAGGAGGGGAAGGAAGAAAGATCTTAAGATGGACCCTCCGTTTAAGAGGAACAAGAAGTTTTACCTGCAAAGAGCTTTTTCAGATCTTCACGTCCAGAACGCGATCGCAAAACTGGTGCAATTACATAGGTGGGATCTGAAAGAAGAAAGTGAAACCCCATGTAAATGATTGTCAAATATAAAGAAGCTTGCAAAAGTTAGTTTACAAGGGAACTAATGATACCCTTTGGAGATGCAGCAACATAATATAGAGAACCAGTAAGAGCAGCTGTAATGACAGCAGCAAATGCCTGAGCAAATGGGACAAATGGAGGGAGGACACCAGTCTACATTTTAACAGAAAAACAAATCAGTAACTGATAATAGTTTGAAGAGAATTTCTGGGAAAGCTAACTAAAAGCAAATTATACCAGTGATGCCATTCCACGAGCATCTGTCATCAAGTCTGTGCCCCTCAAAAACACATCGGCCAATGCTCCCTATAAATTCAAGAGAATTTAGTAAAAGAAAACAAAACAAATCATGGAGAAGAATAAGATATTGTATGTTTCTGAAGACATTAAAAGAGAAGGATGCATATGAAGAAGCAAACTATATATTAAGAGATTTCTATTGCACATGTAAATATTAGTTTTAGCATGCTACAGAAATTGGAACAAGTCTTCATGTCAAGTTCATCATGAAGAACCCTTAAGCTTAAATAGAGACTTATATAGTGTAATTGAGCAGACAAGCAAAATAATTCAAGTCTGGTAATCTCTAGTCTTAACATCCGATCTAGCACAAATCAATTTCACAAGTTAAAACTAACAATTTTGAGCAAAAGATTTAGTTTCCAATAAAATAAATTTATTGATGCATACAAATAAAGAAGATTTTCAACCTGAACAGCAGCACGGTAAAACAGCTCTTCTCCAACTGAGCTTGCAGCAACGATCAATATAAACTGGAAATATCATGAAAATAGAACAGTTATTCTCTATGCACTGATATAAACAAGAAGGCCATGCAGGAATGCATCATGCCAATCCATATCTAACCTGCCAAGGTGACATGCCATAAAAGAAGCTCCTTAACTCCTCATCCTCCACATCCCTTATAGCACGAGCATGAGGTGAAAATTTTACAACCTCGTCCTGTATCCATGAAATTATCTCTTCACATAAGTAAAAACAATCTACTCCAAAAAATCTACTTTATTGTAACTAAAAAGTGGAAGAAGATTATTTCAAGGAAATGTTAAAGCAGAAACCCCTAGTTTTATAGACAATGATTAAGGTTCAGCATAACAAGACAATTAACAAATAATCTTCATAAATAGTCGATGTAGAATGAACATACATCTAGTATAAAGAGAAGAGCCATAATTGGAGGAGCTGCATATCCTAGTCCTTGTACAATAGCATCTAGAGATAGTTCAAAACCTCCAGTGTGATCAATCCCTGTAAAGGAGCATATGAAGTTCCCAACCAAACCCATTGCACCATATATCCCTGAAATCAGAAAAAGGAAAATAAGCACTATAAAAATCTATAAAAGAAATTAGTTTAGTACCATAAAATTCACAGAATAAAAACCAAAAAAAAAAAACAAAAAAAACAAAAACACAAAAGTGCAAGACATTCTAAAGCACAAGAATCAGCACATGGATGTCTCAACAGCACATGGATTGCATCATACAGGTGAATTCTAATGATTCATCAAAGTCAAATGAATGTTCTAAAGAAGAACAATGAAAAGCTAGTTACAGAAAAAGCCAATTCCCACAACCTAATTATTTTCCTTATAAAGAATGAGAAAAACATCTCCTTTTCCAAAATTCATCTGAAAGCAACAGTATTTTCCACCTTTTCCTCCATAACTTAGAGCCCACAAACAAGACACATATTCAGCCTTTTCAATCAATACTAAAAAAGGGGGGAAATTTAACTTAAACATCTAATTAATTTCTCGATATTTCATATGAGATTACTTACCGATTCCATAACTGAGCCTAACAACAGCTCCAATCTTCTCCCAAACTGGAAACTCAGTATCACCAGTAAAACTCTGATTAAATGTGGTAACCTCCATAGCTGAGCTTGTATACCTTCCAACTGTACCGCTCTTGCTGTCACCTCCGCCTCCGTCCACCACCTCAGCGCCACCTGCACTACTTCCGCCTCTCTCAGCTGAAGCCTTAACTCCGATCACCGGAAACTCGCCTTTCTTCCTCCTCTTCTTCTTCATGCTAACTCCTCCTATGTTAGACAAACTAACTCCACATTTACAACCGAAGAACGTCGTCGTCGCCGTATTTGGAGCTCGAAAAGTTAAGGAAAACTCCATTAAAACTCTTCAGAATCCTATAAACGACGTGGTTTTGGCCTGATGCTCTGTTTTCTTCGTTTGTCAATGGCGTCGTTGACTATGTCGGAATCGGAATAGTTAAATTATCTAAGGATCGGTTTGGGGGGAGATTTAAGGTGTGGTGTGGTTTTGGAGATTGAGAAATGATGAAATGAATAGTGGCCGTTGGTTTTCTTGTATTATGGTATTTGGTGGGCTCAGGAGAAGTCAACGATCTGGTATTTTATTGGATACAGAGAATAAACGGCTGCGATTCGGGAACGTGGGGCCTATTTTAGGTGTGGGGTTTGTGGATATTTTTTGTATATCTGAGGAGCCAGTAAGATTCTGCCATGTGGAGATAATGCAGTCCACGAGGGAGTAGGATGTGATAAGAGGACTTCTCATTGAAATTCTCTTTTGTTTAAAAATATACTAAGTACTTTTTTTTTATTTTTATTAAATAAAGAAACTTAGAGAATAAATGATGAATAAATAAATAAAAATTAAAAAATATAATAAAAGAAAGGGCCTACGACGAATTCCCTGGAGGAATTATTTGTAGGTGATAAGAAAGCGTTCTTAGTTCAGTTCGATAGAACGTGAGTCTCCAAAACCCAATATCGTAGGGCAACCTAAGGCAGAGACTGGGCTAAAGATAAAGTATTATCTCAAAAAAAACAAAAAAAAAATGGTAACTCGGGCTCTTTTCTCTAAGTGGCCTTTCCTAACTGTGCTTGATCTCCCTAAGATGGGCTATTCATCCTCTCTATATTAGATTTCTTTATTCAAATATTAGATTTCTTTCTCTGTTTATTTTTTTACATCATACCCTTTTAAACTAATAGAAATTAATAAAGTTTGAAGGTATTAAAAAATAAATATATTAAATGATAATTAAAATTAGATGAGCGAATTATTCCATTATATTGTTTAAATAGAAATTACCAAAATTGGAAGGTAAGAGAAAATTAAAAAAAGCTTTATATCAAATCCTAATTCGAATTAAAAGGAGAAAATTACTTCATCCTATTCTATTGTTTAAATTAATGAAAACCACCAAAGTAGTTGGAAAGTAAGAAAAATTAAAGAATACTCAAATTAAATGATAATTAGAATTATAGAATAATAAAAGCTTGAAGGTAAGAAAAAATTAAAGATCCATACAAATGTTCATTCATTCTTAGATTCCTCTTATGGCAAATTCTATATAAACACGCCATTTTATTGTGGGCTGAGTCTACATTAAGTGAATTTTTCAAAAAAAATATATTTTATTGTTTGCCTGCTTAGAGCTCCAATCCCGGATTAGTTTATGAAGAAACGGAGGTGTAATCTGATGATGATTTGATTTATTATGATGAAATAGCCACACAAAACATAAGAGTTATTTCAAGAAGAATTTAATTAGCAGATTCTACCATTTCTTTTACAAGATTGATGAGTGCTTTTGTCTTGGATGGATCAAAAAGATCGTAGCCATGAAATCCTTCCTCTTCAAATTTACTCAACACCGACACCCTAACCTCCTCTAATTTCTTCACAAATTCAATCTGTCGATCAATCAACGGATCTCCATTGCAACCCGTCACCAAAATCTTCCAACCCAGAAGTTTAATTTGATCAATTATATCTCTTTTGATCTCCATCATCATTGGATTGCTATATTCATGGTCTCGATCAGCACCAATTGGTAGACATAAATCCCACGTAATATCAGAGACAGATAATGGTAAAATCTTGTCGTTTTGCAATCTCAATTCAGAATCTGTTCTTTCTTTTCCCCCAAAAATGGATGGTGAAGAATCAAACCTTTAATTTCCAGAGGCTTAAGATCATCAACGGATGAAGCAGCGAGCAAGCCCACGTGAAACGATATATGGCCCCCTGCACTCGTTCCCACTAGGAAACACTTTGAGACGTCCCCGTATTTCTTCAGCCACTCATGGTCGGAGTTCTTAATCCAATGAAGGACTTCCATTGAATCTTCATAAGCTGCAGGTAATCGGTGTTCCGGAGCAAGACGATACTTAACTGCAACGACGATTGCTGGGATCTGAGTTGTGATTCCGTTATAAATATGGTAAAACAGGATTAAGCCGGACTAGCTAAGACGAATCCTCCACCGTGAAAGTAAATCAAGATGGGCAATTTTGTAATTGGGTCGGAATCGAATGATTTTCGGGACACAAATAACCGGACCCAAGTTTTATTGGATTGGTTTATGATTATGTCTTTGCTGAGATAAAAAGGATTGGTAGGATCATCGGAAGCAGGGATCTCCGGCAGGTTCAGAGGCAACCGGGTAACGGAGCCGTCCGGACTCTTAACGAAGCCCAGGTATCCATAGGGGTCAAAATTTGGATCAATTAGTTTAACCTGATCGGCCATATGCAGCTGCAGATGAAGCACTAGTATGGCGGCTGTGTAGTTAACAATTGGGACATATTTCGTTGATCAATCTTTTTTTTTTTTTTTTAAATCAGTGTTCATAAATCATTTTTTGTTTTAATCGGTCAGTAAAGTGTAGGCTTTATTGGAAATTTGTTTGTTTTATGAAATTCAATAGCATCCATAACTTTATTTAAATTTACAATATTTCATTCTTTATTCCTCCCATAACAATTTGTTTAGATTCTTTAATAAATTTATTTTTACCGTCCAAGAAAAACTATTTGACACAACAAATGCAAATAAACATAATACAAAAAATAAATAAAATTATTTGGCATAGACTGACATACAGAAAAACTATTTTGTTTTAATAAGCTTGAATACGAGCAAGTTAAAATAAGTACATCATACACTACAACGAGATAAATCGGTGATAACTAGACGAGATGAGCTTATAGCTCATAAAATTTTTATTATTCGTATTCATGGACTATGTAGCGTGAACATCACCTAACAGTATAATTTGCCCAATTTGAATTTTTTTTAAAAAAAAAATTCCTTTTTTCAATTTGAATTAAAATTTCAATTAATTGGAAGATTCAACAAACTCTTTTACAAGGTTGATGAGTTGTCTAGTCATGCATGGATCTAAGATATCACATCCATGAAATCCTCCCTCTTCAAATTTACTCACCACTGAAACTCCAAACTCCTCCAATTTCTTCACAATTTCAATTTGTCGATCAATCAATGGATCTCCATCGCAACCCGTTACTAAAATCTTCCATCCCAAACGTTTAATTTGATCAATTATATCTCTTTTGATCCCCATCATCATTGGATTGCTATACTCATGATCTCGATCAGTACCAATTGGTAAGCTTAAATCCCAAGCAATATCAGTAACAGATAGCGGTAATACCTTATCGAGCTCCATTCTCAATTCTGAATCTGCTCTTTCCTTTCCCCCAAAAAATGGATAATGCAAAATCAAAGCTTTGATTTCCAGTGGCTTAAGATCATCAACGGATGAAGCCGCGAGTAACCCCACGTGAAATGAAATATTGCCTCCTGCACTAGTTCCCATTAGGAAACACTTGGAAACGTCGCCGTATTTCGTCAACCACTCATCGTCGGAATTCTTAATCCAATGAAGAACTTCCATCGAATCGTCGTAAGCAGCCGGCAATCGGTTTTCCGGAGCAAGACGGTACTCAACCGAAACGACGATTGCAGGGATTTCGGTAGTGAATCCGTTATAGAGGCTGTAAAACACGGTTGAGGCAGCGCTGAATACCACGAATCCTCCGCCGTGAAAGTAAATCAGGATGGGTAATTTTGTAACTGGTTCCGAATCGAATGATTTTCGAGGGACGAATAATCGAACCCAAGCTTTATTGGATTGGTTTATGGTTATATCTTTGCTGAGATGAAAAGGGTTGGTAAGATCATCGGAGGCAGGGGTCTCCGGTAGCGGTGGAGGCAAACGAGTCAAGGAGCCGTCGGGGTTCTTGACGAAGCCCAAATAGCCATACGGGTCAACATTCGGATCTATTGGTTCAGGGTCAGCAGACATGGCTAGTGATTGGTTTGATATCGTTTTTGAGAGTAATCAAAAAACATGAGGTTTATATATACACAATAGATCATGTCTTGGTTTGGTAGGTGTAATTTATCTGTTTAACGTGCGTTCTTATTATACATTAATACTGGTTAATCTTTTAGGTCTCGTTTTAGTAAGTGTAAATTATCTGTCTAACGCGCGTTCTTATTATACATTAATACTAATTAATTTTTTAAATCTCGTCTTGATAGGTGTAAGTTATCTGTCTAACACATGCGTGTCCCTATTATACATTAATATTGATTAATTTTTTAATTTAAGATACAGTTTAATAATTTTTACTAAAATTTTTAAATTTTATAAGATTTAATTATTATATATGATATATTTTATTTATAGATAATATGTTTAATTGTATTAATATGTGCTCGATAAACTCTTCTCGTAAATTATATTATGGCCAATCATACTTAAGGCCAAATTGGGGTTTAGGTAAGTTGTGGATTTTTTTGAATTAATTATTTAAGACTACAATTTGCAATTGAATTGTATTTTGTACTTATACAATTATTGGTGTAAATTATATAAAAGGTTTACGTAATGCGTGTTTTTGTGACATTAATTAATATGGATAAAATATATCATATCAAATAGTATAAAATATAAACTTTAATAGAAACGGTTGAATATAAGGAAACTTATATTTTAAATGAGAACCGTTAATCCATATTAATATATATTAGAAGAGTGTTAGACAAACTCTTATATAAATATCAATAAAATACAATTGCGATAAACAACTATATGCGCAATAAATAACAAATGCCTCACGAATAATACTACTTCCGGTCAGAAATATAAAGTGTTTTAATCATTTGCACATAAATTAAGAATCTTGCTTCCATAAATGAGTAAAGAGATAGATATTAGAAGTGAAATAAATTAATAAAAAGAATGATTAAGATATACAAAATTCAATAAATATTTATTGAAAATTATAAAGCCCCTTACATTCTTAATCATCTTTAATAATGATAAAGATATAAAAAACTCAATAAATATTTATTGAAAATTATAAATCCCTTATATTATTAATTATCTTTAATAAGTTTAAAACATTTTATACTTTTTATAAGGCGGAGTAACAAAATGTGACATGAACTTTTAAATTATTTCTACGAGCTTGAAAGGTCTCTTTCTATTTTATATTTTTTTAGGGGAGATTATTTTAATATAAAAGTATAATTTATAATTTTATCCTAATCAATTTTGTCCTTTTACATGATTCAAAGACATATTTCACACCAATAGCTAAATAAGAAAAACATTCTCAAATTTATTTATCTATTCTAATGGAGATTAAAACTTTTAGTCTCCATTATCACTCTAATATATATGCTTAGCTTGTATCATAGGTTTTTATGTATTCTTTAAGATTAAATCTAAATGTTGTTGGTATCTAACGTATTTATTTTTGTTCAAATTTGGTCTTTAAAAAATTTTTTATTTTTTATTCTCAATTAATTTACGAGTAATTTTTTTGGACGAATTTCGATAATTTTGATTAGTGATCAACGATTTCTTTCCAATTATATTAAAATAAAAAAGGGTAAAAATAAAAATTCACACAAGTCAAGTAAAAAAAAGAAATGACTTGTGTGAATTTTTATTTTTACCCTTTTTTATTTTAATATAATTAGAGAGAAATAGTTGACCACATGTCAAAATTGTCAGAATTCGCCCAAAAAACAAAAAAATACTTTTAAATTAACTGAGAATAAAAAAACTAATTGAAGAATTATTTGTATGATGAAAACTGCAAAAAGGTTTTATACATTAATTGATGAATGAACAAAGAGATTGTAATCTGATGATGATTTGATTTATTATAATCAAATAGTCACACAAAACGGAAGAGTTATTTCAAGAAGTATTAATTAGCAGATTCTACCATTTCTTTTACAAGATTGATGAGTGCTTTTGTCTTTGATGGATCAAAAAGATCGTAGCCATGATATCCTCCCTCTTCAAATTTACTCATCACCAAGACTCCAAAAATCTCTTCTAATTTCTTCGCAATGTCAATTTGTCTATCAATCGATGGATCTCCATTGCAACCCGTCACCAAAATCTTCCAGCCCAGAAGTTTAATTTGATCAATTATATCTCTTTTGATCTCCATCATCATTGGATTGCTATATTCATGGTCTCGATCAGTACCATTTGGTAGACATAAATCCCACATAAGATCAGAAGCAGATAATGGTAAAACCATGTCCTTTTGCAATCTCAACTCTGAATCTGTTCTCTCTTTTCCCCCAAAAAATGGATGGTGAAGAATCAAACCTTTAATTTCCAGAGGCTTAAGATCATCAACGGATAAAGCAGCGAGCAAGCCGACGCGCAATGACATATTGCCCCCTGCACTGGTTCCCATTAGGAAACACTTTGAAATGTCGCCGTATTTCGTCAACCACTCCTCGTCGGAATTCTTAATCCAATGAAGGACTTCCATTGAATCTTCATAAGCTGCAGGTAATCGGTGTTCCGGAGCAAGACGATACTTACCTGCAACGACGATTGCTGGGATCTGAGTACTGATTCCGTTATAAATATTGTAAAACACGGTTGAGGCGGGACTAGCTACGACAAATCCTCCACCATGAAAGTAAATCAGGATTGGCAATTTTGAACCCGGGTCAGATTGAAATGATTTTCGAGGTACAAATAAGCGAACCCAAGTGTTGTTGGATTGATTTATGGTTATGTCTTTGCTGAGATGAAAAGGGTTGGCGGGATCGTCGGAAGCAGGGGTCTCCGGCAGTATTGGAGGCAAACGAGTCAACGAGCCATCGGGGTTCTTGACAAAGCCCATATACCCATAAGGGTTAACATTTGGATCGATTGGTTCAGGGTTAGCTGACATGGTTAGTTGAAGATGAAATCAAAGACAAGACAGAGTTTTATATATATACACAAATTCGATTGAAGATGACTACTTCATATTCGTTGATTGAAAACTTGGATTAGTTTTCAATTTTGGAAATATTATATATATAAAATACAATCCCTTTCCCTTACAAAGCAAGTTGAGCTCAGATCAGATCTTGATCCGGCACAATCTTTTATTTTTTTGTTTTCTAATGCGTCGTGCAAAGAGGTGTGCAAATCCAAATATGATAAGAATTATAAAGTTGCCCGCATGGGCGTAGTTCAGTTGGTTCTTGGGCTGCTGAGTTGGTCCAAGAACCAAAGTTCGAATCTTGGCAGCGGCAATGTGGGAATTTCAATCTCTCCAGTATCCACTGGGTGTCAGGCAGGATCTGTATGTACATGCAGTATATATATAGAGAGAGAGAGAACAATCCTTGAACATAAGCAAGCATATCAAGATTGCATAAACTGTTTTAAAACCAAACACAATTCCTCAAGTTTAGAGGGATCAGAAATTTGATAACCATGATATCCTCCTGCATCAAATTTACTCACAACTTCAACACCATTTTCTTGCAAAATCTTCACAAGCTCAATTTGATAGTCAATCAATATATCTCCATCACACCCACTCACTAAAACCTTCCATCCAAAACCTCTAATTTGATCAAAAATCTTGGGCGAAATGCTCCCCTTGAAATTGCAGAAAACATGATCCCTATCTGCATCAACAGGCAATGCCAATTCCCACAAGAGATCTGTAACACTAAGTGGCATTACCTTGTTATTCGCCAATCTTAATTCTGACTCCTTCCTCTTCTTCCCACCAAAAAAGGGTTGAATTAAAACTAACCCTTTAATGTTTAGTGGCTTAAGATCATCAGCATATGAAGCTGCTGCTAGCCCTATATGATAAGCTATGTTAGCACCTGCACCATGCACCACCAGTGATAAAGTCAGATTTCAATGTCTGCCGGCTTAAATTTAAAATATAAAAATGTAACTTAAAAAATAACATTGAATTTATCATTTTTTGTAGTTTGTTTTATTGTTGCAGTTTAAAAAAATTGTCAAGAAACCAGTAAATTATAACTTTTTGCTTCCTATCTAACAATTTTTTCTTTATAATCTAATAATTAATTATGTAAAATATTAATTTATATAGCATCTTAATGACTGACCTGAACTTGTACCCATAAGATAAACCTTAGAAAAATCAGCATATTTCGTCAACCATTCATCTGGGCAATTCTTGATCCACTTCAAAGCTTCCTCACAATCATCATAGGCTGCCGGTAGCCGGTGTTCAGGAGCAAGACGGTACTCGACGGAGACGATCACCGCGGGGATTTCTGGAGCTACTGCTGCATAAATATTATTGTACAGAGGTGAGTCTACACTAAATAACACGCATCCTCCGCCATGGAAGAAAACTATAAGAGGAAGTTTTGTCAACGCAGGTTTTTTAGGCAAGATTAGACGGACCCAAGTTTTGTTCGATTCGTTGATGGGAATGTCTTTGATGAGAAGATCAGAATGATCATTTTGAATATGGTTTAATGGAGCTTGTAGACGTTGGATTGACCCATTCGGGTTAAGAACCAAACCCAGATAGTTGTAAGGATCAAGAGGAAGATCATGTTCTTCCATGGGGATAATCACAGAGATATGAGCTGGCTGACTTGGTTTATATATTATTATTAATTTTTTTATTACCTCTAAGGAGTTTTCGTGTCGGAGACACACGGATATATATATAACTAATCTAGATTCAAACTGCAAATGCAAAACGTTCACAGAATTTAAGGTCTGACTTAAAACTTTTTTAACATGACATCACATACAAAAATCGAACTTTTAACTTTATATTGTTATTAGCAGTTTACTTACTAACTGTTCTAAACTCATGAATTGGTTTAAATATTATTCAATGATAAATAAAAGATTATATTAATTCTATATTAGATAAAAAATTATTAACAAAAAATTTATAGACAGTGTCCGAAGGAATTTTTTATGAGTTGCCGGCCTTGTATCAAACAAAATTAATTAGAGGGTTAATTTTTTAAAAAAACATATTCAAATTTTGGGGTTCTTGTCCGTCAATTATCTTACTTTATCCTTTAATTTAGACAATGAAGTATTTAATTGAGTTTCAGTTTAAATTGCCATACTTATAGTTTTAAAAAATCGATAGATATTTAAAGAATTTTAGTTCTAATATTAAAAAGCAAACAAAATTATTCATATTTTTTAAAATTGATATGTGGGATTTAAGAGATGATGAATGGGGTCCAAAGACGATTAGAATGGAACAAGCTCTTTAAAGTGGTTAGCTATCTAGCTTGACAATGGCGAATTAAGGTTCTATTTGAACCAAAAATTTTTTTGTCTCAGTCTAGATGCTCATTTGAAGTGTATTTATTGACTATATTCGTAATTTATAGACACGGGGCACTATGTCATTTCTCTATAGTTTGCATTTGTATTTTTCCTTGTATATGATTAATGAAGGATACATTTGAAGGTGGAAGACGAAAAATTAGTGTACTTGTTCGATTATAGAAATTAAAAAATAGAATACCTGTTTAATACAGAACTTAAACTTTGAGAACTTTTTAAAATTAAGCCTGAAATTAAATATGCTCTAGTGCATCCAACATTTTTAATGTCTTATTGTCCTCCCGGCCAAAATCTGTGGGTACTTTGCTGGAAGTAAAATATAGGGCTCAATTTAAATGAGTTTTGAAATTGAAATATTTAAAAATTTGATATATTTAAATTTATTTTTGTGAAATTTTGTTCTTTTACTTTTATTTGATGCAAAATTTTTAATTTTCTTTGTTGTGATATTATATCAAAGAGGAGATTTATACAATTTGTAGAGTGCGAAATAATAAAACTTTATGTTATTATTAAAAGGATTAAGGAAAGTATAGTAAAAAAGAAGATGTATAGAGACTAAGCCTTAAGTTGCTTGGGATGAAATTATGAAGAAGGGTAAGAGGGGATCTAAATTAGGACGTAAATTGTTTGGCTGCAACATAAAAGTAGAGGGGATGTAAATTCTCCTTCTCTTCGATAGTAAATTAGCTCCTCCCGAAACGGACGGATTGAGACGTAAATAATTTTAAAAGTCTATTTTAACCTCTTACAAATTATTTAATTATAAATTTATTTTAAAGCTAAACTACTTTGATATATATAACATTTAACTTTATGAAATTGATATAATAGTAAATTATATATATACGTCATTCCTTGCGGCAACCATTAGAAGATTACAGAACGATCTAAAGAGGGTCATAGCCTATTCAACTTGCAGTCAATTAGGCTACATGATCTTTGCTTGCGACTGATCTCACGAATTGGATTTGAAGCTACTTCTTATTGGATCAAGCTGGAAAGCGTTCCTTTCAAGTGGGAAGATCAGCTACAATCTACTGTATAAGGTTAAGGTGACACCAGATAGAATTGTGCTGGAAGAAGCTATGCTACCCTTGACTCTCAACCTGGTGGGAAATTCAGTCAGGAATTCCCGGTCTTCTAATGCCTAGTTTAAATGATGGCTACTCCATGACTTCGGGTCTTCGTTCATAACGAGCCTTCTACTTCTCATTCCAGCCTTACGAATGGAAGTAAATATCCCACCCTTACCAAACAATTTTGAAGTAAATTAATATACTTTACTTAATGAAAGTAATTCACTTAGTGGAAGTAAATGGTGCTACTTTTTCTCCCTTTCCCTCTGCGAACCAAACTAAGGCTGAATGTTTTTTTTTTCTTAATTTTTAAAAGGAGAGGATGAACGTTCTTATTCATTCATATACTCGTGCTGATGCTGATAATGTTGACCAAATTGATTAAAGTTGTGTTTTTCCATCTACAATCTAGCAAAAAATAAAAAATAAAACTTTTTTCCATCTATAATATCAACAATTAATGGAAAATTGAGTGTCTTTTCACAATATTCATACTTTTGAACAATTTTGAGCATTTATATAGTTAAGAATATTAGATAGATGATAAACATTATTTTGGAATTGGAAGATTTGGAAAATCACAAACGCGGTATGCATGACATTTTTCTGCTGTTTTGCAAAAATGGACTCCAATTTTGGATTCCCTTAATACAACACCCATGAAAAAAAAAATTTTCCTTTCTTGGAACAAATATACTTCCTTCATTTCATATTATAAGATTACCAATGCTTTTATGGGAGTTTTTTTATTAATCTTTTTAAAATTTCATAATATATGATAATACCTCTATATAATTGTTGAGAATGAAAATCCCATATCGGCTAATTAAATAAAAT
Source organism: Catharanthus roseus (assembly GCA_028651295.1). Classification (NCBI taxonomy): domain Eukaryota; kingdom Viridiplantae; phylum Streptophyta; class Magnoliopsida; order Gentianales; family Apocynaceae; genus Catharanthus; species Catharanthus roseus. Next base: position 17,758,259 of record JAPQWS010000054.1, read on the forward strand.
TACTTATGGGCAGTCCTCCCCTCTTGAAGTACCTTTTGGGGTGAGTTAGGCCCAAGCCCAAAAATTCTAATATGGTATCAGAGCCAGTTGTTGGGCTGCCCTAGTTGGGCCACCCGCGTAGATGTCCAATCCTGCAAAATGCCACGCTCCAGGCCCAAAAATGATCAGCCTGAGCGTGAGGGGGTGTAAAGACTTGAGCAGTCCTCCCCTCTTGAGGTATCTTTTGGGGTGAGTTAGGCCCAAGCCTAAAAATTCTAACATGGTATCCGAGCCATCCAATCCTGCAAAAGATCAACTTATAAAGGCTTGGGCAGTCCTCCCCTTTTGGAGTGAGTTAGGCCCAAGCCCAAAAATTTTAACATGGTATCAGAGCCAGTTGTTGGGCCACCCGCGGAGATACCTTTTGAGGTGAGTTAGGCCCAAGCCAAAAAATTCTACCAATAATTAAACTCTTTCACATATTATCATCATCATTCACTCCATTCAATATATTATCTAGGTAACTTTTAAAATTTTACATTATTTTCTTCCTTCTAACTTCAATATAATCACACTTTAACTATTTCTCAAAAAAAAGTTGGTTTAAGACAAAAATATTTGAAGTATTTTACCTTTAAAAGTATATTTTTAGAGTTTCTTAATTTGTATGAAAAACTATGTTTTATGATGTGAAATAAATATTGCATTAAAGTATTAGTACAACTAGTATTACTTTTTAACTTTTTCATCGTCCTTATCATCAAGTCTCGAAATTTTCACTAGCAAAACTGTACAGATAAATTATTATTAATTTCTTATTAGTTATTACTTTTATTGTAATATATGAAGTTAATGACAGTTCATCATTATTAAATATGACACACAGGACAAACGTAACCATTATTACATCCAAAGACTTTTTTCCTCGTTTGTTACGAGTGACGGTTTCTTCTCATCTCATACTTGGCTGAGAAAGGGTGTACGTGGATTCACATACGCTTTTTTTTTTAAAATCTCGTTTTTGTCTTCCAGTCTCACATCTATTCTTAAAAAGTATTGCAGTTTTCCGAAACTGAAAAAAAAAAAACTCACTTTTCTCAAGTTAAAACAACCCAAAAATACACCTTTAGCAAAAGATCACTTGCACATAAACGTTATGGGAAAAAAGTACTAAAATTCATCAAAACTTTAGGGCACAAAATGCTAGTTTTAATAACTTTAGGGACTATCATGAAATATTGATTTTCCTAATCTCAGTTACGGCCACGTGAGCAAAACTGAAATTTAGCGTAGGCCCACGTGCATTGCCCAGTTAATTTCAAGAATGAAAGGGAAAATCTCTGTCCCCATAAATTATGTTTATAGTTCGTTCATAGTCGAGTCGATAACTAAAAAAATTAATCCAAGTTTGGTCGTTTCAAGTGCATGCGATATCGTTTTGTTGGGCAAGAATTTATGATACCAGTTGATGTTTTTCTCCTTCAATTCTTTCACCGTCTTTCTTTGGATCAAAATTTCAGTTGGGGGAGTAAAAAATTTTGCAGGGTTCAGTTAATTTGAGGGGCTGATACCTAAGCTTGATTATCCCAGGTGGTTTTTTTGTTTCAAGATTTTAGCTTTGGGCTTCTTGTGCAGCTCTCTGTGTAAATTTTTGTGTGAAAAAACTCGTTCAATTTAAGGAGATTTTTGGGTTTGTGATTTCCTTTGATTTTAGGAAGTTTTGAGTCCCTAAAATTCAAATTTTGTCTGCATTTTTTCGGTTGCTTCTAATTTAAAAGTTTCTTGTTTGGTAAACATTTTGATTACCTCAGGTTGTTGCAGAAAAAATTGCTTCTTTCAACAGTTTTCGATATATCTGAAAGCTCCCTCAATTGGGGTGTTTGGTTAAATTTTTTCTTTGATTATTTATACTTGTTAACTTTAAGTTGGAATCCGACTTGGAATTACTATTTCCTTTCACAAATTAATGGACATTGTGCGAATGGTGGCTGTGATTAGTTAATAGGAGAAAAAAACGAGGGTTTTTATTGGCGGAGGGAAAGGGGGAAATTGAAGTTGCGGTAGAGGGAAAATAAATTTCCTTAATATATTTTTTTCTGTGTCATAGTTCCTTATTCTTTTATGTGATTTTTTAACCTTTAAATAACTATATTATCATTCATTCAGGAAAATCTGTGCTTGTGATCCATCAATCACATGGAATCATCATCTTCACAAGGTGATATAAAGGCTTTGAGTGTGGAGAGTAAGCAAGATGTCACTGATGCTGCCAACACCATTGAGGTGGCTGCTGCAGAAAACGTTACCAGAAAATCCGTGGAGGAGAACCCTGCCCAGATTTCAGTGTCTGTGGGCGGTGATGATGAGTCAAATGTTTTAGAGGATGTGAGCACTATTCTCTTCATACCTTTAATACTTTCCCTATTATTTGCCCCAAAGTAATGGAAATAGTGAAAATTCTTATTTCAAATTGTGTATTTTTATAGGAAAGTGAAAATTACTATGTTGGAAATTCCTGAAGGAAAAGTTGGTATTAATTGGTCAGCAATTTATTGAATTAACAAACTTTTTATGCAAGAAATGAAGTGGCAAGCAAACATTTGAGAGTTTTCTTGTGTTTCTTGCATTTTAGTTCTTTCTAGGTAGTTATAGATAATAAGCTAACATACTGCCATTTCCAAACTATTGATACTTTTCTTATCTAATATTGATTCACTTTATTTTGCTTGGACATTGCAGAAAGGCAATTTTATGTAAGGAAGTACTATTAAGGTCCTTCCTTATAATGTTACCTGATAAGCTTCAAAATAATTTAATTATAGGCATTTTGCGCATAGAAATTAAGAAGACTTGTCAGCTATCCACTCTGTGATAGTATATGGTCCTAATGTCTACGTTTCATCATAAAATTTTCCTTTTTCCTTGTTGTTTATAGATTTGCAATTTCCTATTAGTTATTAAGTGGATACTGTTCTAGTGATGAGTATCGATGGAGGTTTATAATCTGCAATTCCACATGTCTGTCTTTGCTCAGATGGTCATTTCATTAAAAGTGAAGCTTATTATCCAATTTTTCGTCTCAAAGGTTTTGAATCCCATCTAATATCATGGCTATGAATTGAACTTCTCGATGATTTTTTTTTCCCTTGATTCTTGATGAGGCCATTTGAAGATACCTGAATTTAGTATTTTATTTTTTCAAAGGTCCGCTTCTGATTATGTTTAACGAAAAGAGATAGGATATATCAATTCAGTTACAATCCCGTTCTATCACTTTGACCAAACTATTAAACTCTAGTTTGGGTGCCAGTATACTGGTTAATGTCTGGAGACAGACCACTTGTTATATGTATTGCTAACTTTCTTGTATTTTCAATTAACCATCCTGTTTTTCGTTATTGGGGCTCTTTTGATGCTCTTGTTTAAAGTTAAATTAACATATGATGCTTGGTTCCACTGGGAGACAGGTTAAAGTTTGTGATATTTGTGGGGATCCCGGAAGGGAAGACTTGCTTGCTACTTGCAGCAAATGCAGTGATGGTGCAGAGCACATGTAAGTTGTCTTTGATAATCTGCCCATTTCCCGGTGATTCTAGTTCGCCAGAGGCTTCTTTTCTTTTACTTTCTTCTGAAGTTCTTCATGATATTCATAGGCCTCCTTGTTGTTTGTTGAGATCAGGTACTAACATTTTCTATTTTGTTTCTTAGTTACTGCATGCGCATACAGCTGGACAAAGTTCCTGATTCTGATTGGGTATGTGAAGATTGTGTGCTTTCAGAAGATAAGGAAAAGAGAAGACCAACAAAATTTTCAAGTTTTGTTACAAGTCCAAAATACAATAAAAACGAATTAGACCAAGAAGTTGAAACTTCAGGCGCAACTAGTTTGAAAGTAAATCCAGTGTCTGGTTCTAAGGGACTGGATATAGACAAGAATAGAAGAGACAAATTGAGTTGTCTACCATCTACTAAGAGGCCTTTGAGCAGTGTACATTCTGCATTACTAATGAGAAGAAGAGCACGTGGCCTAACTAATATATTGACATCTACAAAGCAAAGCAAAGCTCCAACCTCTCGAGATTTTGCAAAGTCAAATGAAGAATTGTCTTCATCAAAAGATCTGTCAGCTAGAAGTACAAGGGAGAACACAGAATTGCTTTCTGTGTCAAGTCAAAGTTTATCAAAATCGCGTCAGCTTCCGACATCATCAGGTATTTGTCCCTTGCATCATAAAGTTTTTAAAGTTTCCTTTTTTATTCAAAA